>KQ061716.1:3951-19115 GCA_001008035.1 Atkinsonella texensis | reverse complement strand
TGTGGAATTGGGAACTTTCTTTTCCAGCAGGGCACCAGTGCCGAAAGCGAAGCAGGTGTGTTTTCCCGTGGCAGAGACGAGCGCATCCGGAGTCGAGGAGGCAGGGCGACAGCGACAGCGGCGCTGCAAGAGGCTGGAACGCCGTTGGAAAAGCGTTGGAAAAGCGTTGGAGGAACAGTATACCCTAGATCTGGGATTGGGGGGAAAAAGCAAGAGCGCGAGGACGGCGATTGGTGCACTAGCCGAGCCAGTGGGGTCTGAGCGTTGGATTGGATTGTTGGAGGTCTAAAACCCCGAGCTAGCGGCTGATTGTATTCCCAGCAGCCCTAATTCTTCCGCCAATGGCGAGTCGGGCAGAAAATCAACAACAACAGGGAGGGAGGGGAAGGAGGTGTCTTTTCATCTCATCCGATGGGCGAGTAGGTCAGAGATGGCGATGTCCAATTCGGAATAGTATTATCGCACATACGGAGTACGGAGTGGAACTATGGCAATTGTGATCGAACGCATATTCAACACCGGCCCCGATTCTGCGGAGTAGCGCTGAGCCGCACGGCAAGAATTGCCATCGAGGCAGCAATCCTATTTACATATATCTACCTAAGGTACCGACCTAGGTAGGTAGGTAGGTATCTAGGTACCTAGTGAGCGTTTCGCTAGCACCCCTTCGGCAAATTCACGTGCACGCCCCAAGGGTACTAAAACTGACGTAATCGATTAAACTAATTACATATACATATATATGTAAGGGGATCTATGCAACTAATCTAATTCGCCTCAAACCTGCAATCTCCGCCATTATCTAAAAGTGTATATATAACCGGTCTAACTAGTCGTTCTAGGCCTTCGGCTGCTTCAGAGGCTGCTACTGCAGCTGCATGGCGAGTTCCATTGCGGGAACAACCTCTATAAGCCATAGCCGATAAATGTTGCTACATCTTGAAGAGGGGGGACTCTAATTAGCGATTGCTATCAACATTCTGTACATGTATATGTAAATTTACGGCCAGTGTGCAGTTATATAGAGAGGAGGAGTGCCCCAGCAAAATCGAGGGGGCGGCTGCCAAGAAAGAATCCATTGATATGATAGGCCTATAGGTCCAAAAGTGGGACAGCTTGCGACGATAGCGATTTTCTGTCTGCGCGGTTAGCAATAACTCGATCGAGTGGGCTCGGCGTTTGCCCTCTTCCTTAGGAGAGACTTCGAGAACGTACATCTGGCTGTTCGGTGTAAGTGAGGCAGATATCTGCATGAGGTGATCAGCAAAGATGATGCAAGCTGCTTGTGCTTGATCCGTCATCCAGCATAACACCTGGCATTTTTGCTCGTCTGCATGTGGTCATGGTGGCGAATCAGGCGAAAGTCTCTCAACTGGATGAAGGAGCTAACTGAAATAATAACATAGTGGTTTTGTGAGGCTATCGTTGGCTATAACCAACGCGCTTATGTGCTGTGATCGGACTTGGCGGGGAAACACCGGAGCACGCTCAATCGTTTCCATATTGAAACAAGGAATGGCATCGGGAGAAGAGTAATGGAAGTCGAAAGGGTCGTGAATGGATGGTGATTCTTTAGTCAATTGTTGACTATTTTTAAAAAGACATGAACGATGATGTACAGACGCCAGAGTGGGTCGCACCAGATAGAAATGCTCGGGTGCAGCCAATGGGGCGCGTCACAGCTCCATCAAATACGTCCAAGCACAAGTGTGAAGCTTGGTTTGGTTTGGTAGTTTGCACGACCTGGTGCGCGAGCGCATCAAAGATCAAAGCTCGCCTTCCACTGTCCATTCCCATCTCCTGCAATTGAATCATATCATGAGCCATCGCCTCATCACGGCGCCCATCGAGTTTTGCTTGTCCACGGATCGAATTATTCCCATACAACACGTTCGCTCTCTAGCAACTTCCAAGCTCGCAATTTCTGTCCGTCCATCCACGCCGACAACAACTTGCTTCTGGTCCAGCCATGTCTGAACATGCCCCCGACGCGCGACCTGCAGACGAGGGCGCAGGCACCGCGACAGCCACGCCCACCGTCACAGAAGGCACGCCCGCTGCTACAGAAGACGTCGCGACGCCCGTCTCGCGCGACGAAGACCCGAAATCGAGAAGAGTATCGCTGGCCGACCTAAGCGCCAAGGGCACTGCTCTGTACGCGCACAAGCAGTACGAGGAAGCGGCCGAGATCTTCTCGCGAGCCAGCGTTCTCCAAGCCGAATTGAACGGCGAGACTGCTCCCGAAAACGCCGAGATTCTTTTCCACTACGGCCGCAGTCTTTTCAAGGTTGGCCAGGCAAAGAGCGATGTGCTTGGTGGTTCGGCGGCAGCGGAGAAGGCTGCGCCAGCCAAGGGCGGGAGCTCCAGAGCTGCTGCTCCCGCGGAGACTGAGGCCCAGAAGGTGACGGAGGAGGGCGCTGCCATTGCTGCCGGCCAGTCGGAAGCCTGTGCGAAGCAGGATCTGGCGCCGAAGGAAGGGGGACCCGACGAGAAGAAGCCGTTGTTCCAGTTTACAGGAGACGAGAACTTTGACGACTCATCCGACGAAGAGGTGCGAAATGACCCCGCCCGGAATAAGAAGACCAAAAAAGGAAACCAGAAGTATATCGTGTTGCTGCTGTTGCTAACTTTGCTCTACAGCAAGAAGAAGAGGCACCTGAAGAGGAAGACGACGACCTTGCTACCGCTTTCGAGATCCTCGACCTCGCCCGCGTCTGCTACCAGAAGCAACTCGAGCAATTGAACAGCGAAAATGACGACACCAAAAGCAAAGAAGTGGCCAGCGACTCTCCTGCCGCCCGACACATCAAGGAACGCCTCGCCGACACACACGACTGTCTATCCGAGATCTCGTTGGAAAACGAAAGGTACCCAGCATAGCCTCCTCCTGCACCACTGCGCGCGGGAGAAAAAACTGACCCGATTACCCTCCCCAAAAAACAGATACCCCAATGCGATTGAAGATGGCCGCAACTCGCTTAACTACAAGCTCGAGCTGTACCCCGAGGACTCGGAAATCATCGCCGAAGCCCACTACAAGCTGTCTCTTGCCCTGGAGTTTGCTTCAGTAACCACGTCCGGCGACGACGGCAAGAACGCCAAGCGCGAGGCCATGGACCAGGGGCTCCGGGACGAAGCGATCAAGCACATGGAGCTGGCCATCAAGAGCTTCAAGCTTAAGATGCAGAACAAAGAAGTAGAAGTAGCGACCATGGCCTCCCCCGAGGAAAACGATCTTGCGCGCAAGGCTATATGCGAGATGAAGGAGGTCATTGCCGATATGGAACAGCGAGTACGCACTTGAATGTCTTCCGTCCGCCCCTTTTACCCCACAAGTCCTAACGCAGCATTCATTAGTTGGTCGACCTTCGCAAGGACCCCATCGACGCGGCTTCCCTCCTCGGACACGAAGCCAATGCCCTCGGCGGCATCTTTGGCGCTGCCCTCGGCGGAAAACCCGCCGACACACAGGCCCGCGTGGAGCAAGCCAAGAAGACGGCAACAGACCTGACGGGCCTTGTGCGCAAGAAGAACCCCAAGGAGGGAGAGGATGCTGCCAAGCCGGAGTTATCTGCGCCGACCTCGGCGAACGGCAAGAGGAAAGCGGGGGACGATGCTCCCGCGGAGTCGTCTAAGAAGACTAGAGTCGAGGACGCGCCGGAAGAGAGCTGAGCGGTTGGTCGGGGTTCCGGTTCTGGAGTTTGGGCGCTCTGGTGGAAATATTGTTTTGAGTAACTAGTACAGATGCAACGGCGACCTCGAGAATCAGACTTTGTACATCTCTTTCACTGACGCGGCGGCTTGATGGTGCGGGCACTTGACAATCGAAGTGAATTTTTACCAAGCTGCAGTAATTAAAGTACACCAGGTCTCACATTCTCGGTTACAGATGGGTCGTTGACATTTTAAACTAGCTCATTATGAGACCGGACTGCACTTGCCCGTCTCAGTCCATGGACAATGGTGACGGACAAACCGGCGACCTCATCCGCACAACGCTCCAATGTAAGCCCGCCACGCAAAGAGCACCCAAGCAAGCACCGCAACTAGAACCAGTCGAACACATGGAACAAACACCGGACAACCCACGTTATCCCGGAACGCCCAGCAATAGCATGATTAATCATCTCCCTACAGCTTGAAGCTCCCGCTGCCGACCACCTTGGTAGCCCTGGCCCTTTTCCCATCCACGTCCGTGAGTTCGCCCTTGCGATTAATGACCTTGACACCACCCTTCTTGAGCTCCGCCATGGTATCGCGCTGCATCCTGGCCCTCGTGCCGAGCGTCTCGTCCTTCTGGGCATCAACACCACCTGCCTTGCGGATGCGCTCCTTGTGGCGCCGGCGCCGGCGCGTCCGGTCCTCGCGGGACAGTTCTGCGCGGGCCAGAGGCATGCCGGCCCTCGTGACGACCTCGCCTTTGGCAATGGCGTCTTTGTCAGCGCCGGCCGCATAGATCTCCTGCGGTGCCAGGCGGGAGGACTCGCCCGCGACGGCGTGGGCGGTGGTCGGCTGGGCGTCTTCCATGGCGATGGTGGCCACGTCGGAGACGACGCTGATGGTCGGCGCTGCGGGCTTGGGCTTGTATTGCCATGAGGAGAGGGCGTCGAGGCGGGCCGACACGTCTTTCCACATGGCTTCGATTTCTTTCTCTTCCTTCTGCAGCTTCTCGTCTGCCTTGCTGACGTATGTATCTGGGTTGGCGTGCTTGACGTGTTCTTCTTCGTAGATCTCGGCGAGGCCCTTGGCGGACTTGCTGTCTTCGACTTCGACGAGGCCACGACGCGTGTTGGCTGGGAGGCCGTCAGTACCCGGCCGTCGGCGGAGGACCTCGTCGAATTCCTGGGACAGAATTCGTCGCCTGATGAGGTCTTCTATGCTTTCACTGACTTCCGGGGTGATGACGGGCACGGGCTTGCCAACGTGTTCGAAGTCAAGGTCTTGTTCGAGCAGAGAGTTCACTGGCCGATCAGCTGCGGCGGCTTCGCCGGAGAGCGTCCATTCCCGTTTGGCCACACAGGCGGCCTCGAGCTTGCGGATCTCTTCAGCGAGCTTGGCCTGACGGCGCTCGTGGGCAGATCGTCTCGACTTGGGATCTCCAGCTGAGACGTCTGACAAGGCATCGGCAGAATCCTCGTTTTCTGACTCGTCGTCGAAGAGATCACGTTTCACGTCCGCCATAGCTCGTTCAGTGTCTTTTTCGTTGGGTCTTTCGGACCGGAAACTGACGCTTTTCTTCTTCGTTGGTTTGCCAGTCTTGTTCTTGCGGGGAGGAGGCGCGAAGAAATCTTTGTAGTAAATTTCATTTGCGTTGAAATCGTTGCCGTCGTCACCCTCTGTGCCGTCCATATCCATGTCTTCGTCGTCGCTAGCACCATCTGGTGCGTCGAGTACCATATCTCCAAATGTGGGCCCATCTTCTTCATCCTCGTCGTCTTCATCGTCCTCCACAGAGGCATCGCCCTTGTTATCCTTGCCAGATGGTTTAGAAGTCGACTTTGGCGGCACGAGTGGATCGGTTCCCCATTCTATCTCTTCGTCATCGCTGGCTTGATCTGTAGTCGGATCGCCTCTGGCATCCTGGTCCTCGAACCACTGAGTCTGTCTGTTGAAGTCGTCGATGGAGAAGAAGCCGTCATTGAGACCGTTGGGATCCTCAACAAACTCATTAACTTCCCCTTCATCTAGCTCGTCCTCATCCTCACCTTCTGCATCCATACTATCAAGCTGATGAGTGTCGTCCACGATTTCTCCATTATCGTCAATACTTTCTTCCGAATGTTCTGCATCCTCATCCACCTCGTCCTCGTTCTCGTCTTCATCCTCATCCTCACTATCGTCGTCCTTATGGCATATCTCACCATCCACCTCTTCTGACTCTGCGTCTTCTTCCGAATTTACTTCGAACCCATCTTCTCCAAACGATATAGCCCGAGGAGCACCGTCAGACTCCGCGTCTTCCGTAACCCCGCCATCCCTTTCCAGCTCGTCGACTAAACCATTTGCGAAACCCAAGACGCCGCCGATGATCTTTTTAGCCTGTTGCCACACTTGACCAGTCTCGAATCCATCGACGTATACCTTCCTTAATTTTAATACATCACCCTCCGCTAAACCCTTCTCCCCGGTTCTTTTCCGTTTTCTGTTTTCCTTTAATCGCTGTTGCTGGAGATCACTGACCTGCGCGGCGAAGGCCTCTAACGTATCTTTGACAACATTCAGCGACTTGGTAGGAATTGAAGCATTAGGTTGGATAAACTGGTGACGGCTTTCGGGACGAAGACTGGCTAAGAAGGCTGCCATGCCCAGATCGGCCGTAGGCTTTGCGCCAGATATAGACGCGGGAGCCATGACAGGCGGACCACTGAGGGTGTGAGACGTCGACGTGAGAGTCGGCGATGTGGCCACGGCCATTCTCTAACTGCTGTCCGTGTACGAATAAGAACCTGCTACTTTCGCAGCTGTGCACCGTGAAGTCGCGATCCGCTGGTGTGCTTGGTAGAAGGTTGTCCACCAGACTTATTCTGCCACTAGGGAAAATTTTTGGCTCACCGCCTGCTGAAGACGGGTGCCCCCCGAGCTTCTTACCGCAGCGCTTGGCGTGTCATTGCAAGGGTCCACGATTGAAGGTAAGCATATCTATATAAACCGTCTAGAGCAGGCATCAAATAAAAGAATGAGTGACTACCGAGAGAGCTCACATAATTAAACCTATTCGAAAGTACGAGAACAGAAAGCATCCGAGCTGATTACACCGTCATGCTTGCCAATCTGTTTGTGTCATAGAGAGAGAGAGCTGCTTTGATGTGGCAAAATACGATGACAAAAAGGTAATGCACCTACCTCGATTCCTTCTCCCCCCGACAAATCAGTCCGTAGCTGTGTCTTATACCGCATCTCAGATTAGCAAGTTGAGATTCAAACCAAGAACTCCCCCTTGCGCCGTAAGACCGAAAATCCCCAGACATATGACTAAACATATAGATGCATAACTGTAAAGCGCTAGTTCAGTTGCCTCTTCGACCACCTGTACTCATAAGTGTAATCTTCTGCTTCTTCTTTTTCTTCTTGCCGCCTCCACCATCAATGCTACGCTCGACCTCAGCAGATGTGCCACTTGCCACAGGTCTGTTACTCTCCATCGAATTTATCGCTTCAATTTGCATGGCCAAGTCGGCCGTTCCTAGGATGTCTTCATCTTTCAGCCAACCATCGTCTACATTTGGGCGCACTGGTTCCAGAACTGGAGAAACTGGCACCACCTTTGTCCCCCAAACGGTGCGCTGTGTCGATGGACTGGGCGACATTGATGCGAGTGTTTCAAATCCCGGTCTGGGTTCCGGTGGTGTGGTCCCAGACGGAGAGGCCAACGGTTGGAATTGTGAAAGATCCAAGACAGGCGTACAATCTTCCTCCAGCGGCTCCAGTGCAACATATCGCCGACCAGTCACACCAATTGCACCCCTGAGTGCCGCGGCCTCGAGTCGCTCTGCTTGCAGTCGTTCCCTCTCTTCTTGAGCAGCCTTCTCGCGGTTTCTCTTCCGTCGGTTCTCAATTTCGGTAGAAAAGGATTCAAGAATTGCTGCCGGAACAATGTCGGTCCAGTCACACTCGAGAAAGCTGATAATGCAACCATGTGGTAGGTGCGCGAGATATTTGGTTCGTTTGCGGAGTCCATCGTCGACGACGTGACCAGTCGAAATATGTTCCACGCGAGGTAAGAGCGTGGACGGGAATGCTGAGAAGGCACCATACTTGGCTTTAAGGATTCTGATGTCCAAGGGTGACAAATACAAATGAGGTGGGGCGCTGTAAAAGTAGAAATCGGCATTTGATGGCGTCTTGGTAGTTGCTGAGCCGAGGACTGGATCCAGCGGGGTGGGCAACTGTAGCAAGTCTGTTCTCTCCTTTGTTGCGCGAATGGCTCGAACAGCTTTCTGGCTCCATTCAGAGTCCAGACCAAACAACGTCTCGTCTTCCTTCTCTTGCTTCAAGAGGCTTGCGATTTCTTCCTCGAACTGATTGGCCATATACTCTCGTGTGCCCTTCATGATTCTGGAGTAATCCAGGACATTCGCCGCAAAGTGCCACGGTATTTCGTCGCCAGAATCAAGCACTTCAGCGCCGCCTTCTCGTGGTAGTGCCAGGGTAGACGTCACTCTTCTTGCCATAAGGCGCAAAACAACGTCATCTCCGACACGAGGAAGAGGGCTCTCCTGCCCAGCGTAGAAGCGGACCGGCCGCACCTCGTGGAGATGTATTGTATCCTCACAGATGGGACATTTCTTCCATCGAGAGCCCTTTACTGATTTTGCGTCATCATCGCTGCTGGAGTTCATGAATCTAATCAGACATGGTAAGCAGAAGATGTGGCCGCACTTCGCCATCCGAGGGGCGACTGGTACTGAGAGACAGATGGGGCAGGATGCGGTCTGTGACTCAGATGAAGCAATTATCTGCAGGATATTATTCCAGTCGAGAAAAGCGTCGGCATCGGCCTCGTGAGTCTTGTAAGAACCATCGGGAGATACTACGAAACGGTAATTTGAATGAACGTATCTCGACTTGTCTGCAGCATGGTGGCCTGACCCGGGACCCCAGGTGGGATTGCGACGATGGGATCTTGGGTGGTAGCTGTGGTCTTGATATGGTCGAGACGTGGTGTAATTGAGGAGGTGGGTTATTGATGTCTGACCTCTCCTGCTCGAGGGATTGCGGACAGCTCGAAGCTCCGCCATACTGTCATACTCGTCGGGATTGCTCTGCGCTTTCTGGCCGGCACTCGGTCGTCGCTGGTTCTTGTGCTGTTTTCGAGAGCCTTGAGTTTTACGTGGTGTAGGTTGAGAGGAGGGAAAGCCGGGCTGACTAGGACGACGGGATGATTCGAAGCTCGACGTACTGGGGCCAACTTGTGCCTGGGATGGATAGCTGGGTGGTGTAGAAAGGCTCTTGCCCGTAACAGCGTTGGGAAGATTCATGGCCGTCGGTACAATAACAGGGAAGGTTGATGCAAGCAAAGAAAATAACAATGAGATGGAAAAACAATCGCAAACGCTATACGTATAGTAGGATGATGGAATCTCGCTTCAAGGCTCGCTCGGGATTACGGTTACCATGCCTCGAAGTACCTTGGAAGGACGCAACAAGCTCGCGTCTCGGCAATGGAAATTGCTCCACGCCTGGTAAGCCAAGAACAGGGCCACTCAATCAAAAGAAGGGCAAGCAATTCTTCGGCCACTTTCAAATGTGACCAAGTGCATGCGTTGTTCGACTAAGGGATTGAATAGTAATGACTCTGACGAGAGGGGTCCAACTGGGACGGACCCCGGCAGTGGGTAGTAGCGGGGCGAATCGTGAGAGGGTGAAGATTGATTTGGCTGCTTGATGAGCTGGTTGACGGTGACGTTTAGTCATCTCCTGCACGTGATGGAGCAGGCAACAAATTGAGATCAATCGAGGAATTGGATACACAATGATCATTCCCCCGGAAATTGATGCCCTGAGCATCAGTAAGCTTATGTTTAGATCATGGCAGCGATCGGGCTGTAGTTTTCAGAAAGCCAGTCGCACAATGTTACCCATATGGCCGGCCTTGCGTCGTGCTTCGTGGAATCATCTCCAAGGCACATGCATACATCCTCCTGCACAAGCTCGGCTTTTTCGCTGGAGTTGAAAATGTCCCGGTAGTATTCAGAAAGGAAAAAGTGCCAGGTCCATTGGTACGCCCGAAGCTTCACCACTGTCTGTACTACTGTGCTACTGTGCTACTGTGCTGTACGTCTGGCTTGCTGGCATGGCACGAGACAGAAAACTGACGATAACCTGATTACAAGCCCAAGTTGGCTCTTTTGCTAGGAACATATCTACAGTAACAGGCTCTCTTTGTCTGAATCTGAATGGTATGCTTTCACGGGCTCTACCGTCCCCCGAAACCGGCATTCTTGTGTGCTGTAACGTGCTTTCCTTAGGTGCCAAGGCGATTAGTTTAGTAAAGCCGAGTTACTGACACGGTTCAGAGAGGCTGTTTTGGTCAAATACATACTCTTGCCTGATGTACCCAGCCAGGACGCAGCCCAGTTCCCCAAGTCATGATAGGCAAAAGTACTGTGAGCGACAATGTCCCTAAGATCAAGACCAGGCGTAAATTTGGAGCAACCGTGTGGTAAATGACCCGCTAGGTTTCGCTAGGTCATTGCATCATGGTGTCACCTGCCTACCTACAGACCTGAAAAAAAGATACACGGGAGTGTAGGTACGCGAGCAGCTTGGAAGGAGACTCTTTCGCCGCCCAAGACGTGTCATGTCGAAAATCAAACGCGGTTGTGGGAAAATAAAGTCGATGCCGGGGGTCGATGCCCTCATGTCTTCTGCCCAAGCCGGTATCTCAGTTCCCTCGGAAGCAAGATGCCGGCGCTGCGCCGTGTGAAGGTAAAGATGCAATTGTAACTCGAGAGAAGAGGCGGCATGCTGAACAAGACTGAAGCACAGTGGGTTGATCGCGGGTGGATTCGATTCAGGAAGCGGAATCGCTGGCCGAGTTGTAACGTCGCGATCTGCACCTGCCCATGATTAGGAAGCAACAACTGTGGGTTTTGCAGCTTTTAAGCGTTCAGCTTTGCTTTGAATCTGCAGCGTCCGCGGCATTAGACTGGAGGTGTGCGGGATGGAAGAACATGGGTATTGACAAACAATTTCATCTTCATAGTACTCCGTAGTTACGTAGGTACGTAGGTACGGGCGTGCTGGCGAAGTGCCATTGTCGTTACTTCACTCCGTAGGGAGGGAGTAGCCGAGGAAGAACCATTCGCATGGCCGCTAATTAACTCTGAGTGGTCATATCATGGACATGCATGGACATGCGGCCGACTCATCAATCTTCAGGAGCGCATTCGTCTGGCGGTGGAAATTTTACTCTCGCGTAACCTGGAGCATCATTAGTTACCTCTTTCCACTTGGCGTCCGGCAGCTCCACGTTGTGAGCTAGAACGTCTGGTAGTCCAGTAGAAGTGGGCCACTTAACATGCGTATGCCTAGCTGGATTCATGCTGGATCTGCAAAAAACGTTAGCCCCGTTCCCGCTGGTCTATTCACTGTTCATTTGCGAGTCTGTCTGTATTCATTTGCCTGACATTGCGAACTGCGGAGGTGTCTGGCCACCCAGTGGTCCGCTCCTAACGCACGTAAGATACTCAAGGAGAGTCGGTGCAGAATGTGTGCAGAGACAAGGAGAGAGGCAAAGAATGCTGCGCTCGCTTGCATGAGTGGCATCAGCTCTGATTCGACTTTGAGCTGATCGATTCAAGTTCTGGTTGTCAAGGCATATGCAAATTACCTCTTCCGGTTCGGATACATACAACGCTCGAGGAGCTTATCAGGAAACTGGAAACTATGACGCAGGGCCTGGCCTGCCTTGGAGGCGAGGAAACGTGCACAACGTGCACTTGACCGCTTCCTGCCCTGCCAGCCACCTCCGCGCGTTGCATCGGCCGCGCAGCTGCAGGCCATCGTCCGTCGGACATACAAGCAAGTCAAGCAAGACGTGGACTGGTCGCGACCCTTGGATGGATGCACAAGAGAGATAGGCTGCACCGCGCCTAAAAACCAACACCCCCCCCCCCAACAAAAACATTCAATCGCTCGCTCTTCCGCCCTTTCTTACGGCTGCTGCTTGTGCATCGTCTTGCCAGAGAAAAGACGCTTTCGTCGTCGCAGACAGACCCGTTGCATAGACGCTTCTTGCTCATTGTGTCTGCGTGGCGACCATGAGCAGCTATATGTTCAAGTGGTAAGTGCAAGTGCAGAGCAGGTGCAGAGCAGGTGCAGCCTCCTGTCTCCTGCCTGGATTATCCACTCCCTACAGCCTCTTTGTCTCTCTGCCAGAAGACAACAACCTCTCGATAAACCCCGTCGCCGTTGCACATTGCTGACCGCATGTTTGCAGGGAAGATCCCACTGCTGACCCTTCCGATGTCCTCGTCACCGGCTCTTTTGATGGGTGGACCAAATCAGTGCAACTCGAGAAGGTTGACGGCGTCTTCCAGAAGACTGTACAAATCTCGGAAAAGGACGCGGCAAATAAGATATATTACAAAGTAAGGCTTTTTCATGTATTATTTCTCGCATTTTTTCCCCCACGACTTCTTTGTTTCTCCTCTTGCCTTGCTTTTGGGAACTGGGGCTTCTTATCGATGCCTAGCGGCCGCGATGATACATAGATCCTCAGCACCTGTACACCGGTGACTATGAGTCGCCACAACTTAGGCTTGCCGATTCGGTCTAGATTGTGCAAGTCTGACGGCATGACAATACCATGAAAGCCACCGCCGGGATCGCGCGCGCACAGACAGGCTTCAGAAACTGTCATTCATCTCGTCATACCAACTACCAATTACCATTTTTGTCTTAGATTCTCCATCCCGTCGAAGAGGAAGATCTAAGCTTGCAACGACAGCGCATGACGAATCCTCACAGATCGGACGCTGCAGGGATGGATTGCGCAATGGATCCAATATTGGCAACAAGAAAGTACCTTCAGCTACTCACTTCCGCCTTTTTTTTTTCTGGCCGAGACTTGCTGCATTTGCTCGACGCCATCGGTTCAATCAATTTCTTGATCGGCTGCAATGTTGATTGCAGGCGCAAGCAGGGGGCCCTCTGCCATAGCCGTGTCCGTCGAGCTGTGTACGAGAACCAGGTCAGGTTCAGTGCTTGCTGCCGGGGCTGAATGCGGCTGTCTCCTCGCCACGAAACCGCAATTGGGTGGAGCGAAACAGCCTGATCAGCCTGCTCGCACGTAGGCACACGTCGATGCCATCGTGCAGCAGCAGCCTCAAGCGCAGTGACGAGCTCTCTGTCCTCACTAGCATCCGAGCATCGGAACGTCTCCGGCTGCCCCGGCCAGCAGCTGGCATCTACCGCCTTCTGGCCGCTTCCATCGAATGAGCCACACCACCGATTGTGTTACGGTGGCAGTGTCAGGTCACCTGCAGGGTGCGCCGCGCCCGGGTCCCAAATATCGTTCGAGCAGGACATTTTGCAAATCAGCGGTTGTCCTACTTTCCCTGCTTCTCGTTTTCTTGACGCCAATGCATTGAATGACCTAGAGGTACTCTGTAGTTTGGAGACATCTGGGACAACAATGTCCTTGTCGCTCAAGCGCAGTCGCAAGAAGTCGGGCGCAAAAGTCCACATGACTCTGGACCCACCCGTAGCACACACTGGCCAGTGCCGTGGCCGCTGGCCGGCCCCTTACGCCAGCCTCCCCGCTTGCATATGTATATCTCACGTCACGTCCGCCCCATGCGCTCCCGCCCACCTGTCATTCTCACTTTTTTGCTTCCGGTTCAGTACCTGTCCTCAGACCCATTGGCGCGCCTTCACCTCGTCTCCCGGTCAGAACTGTGGCTAACTGCAGTCTTTCCTTGTTTCTCGCTTGCTAGTTCGTTGTCGATAACAATTGGACCATCAACGAGTTGTACCCGCACGAACCCGATCACGAGGGCAACGTCAACAATTTTTTAACCCCCGAGGACCTCGACAAACCGACTCCTGTACCTGGCTCCGAATCCACCACCGATACCGAAATGGGTAAGAAGAACAATAAGAAGACCAAGGCCGCTAACAAGCAGCCGGCTACTGAAACCGGTGCCGCCGATGCGCCTGAGGTAGCCGACACCAACGAAGCCATTGCCACTCCATCCGATGTTCCTGGCGGCTTTCCCGTAACCCCCTCCAATGAGAATGCCGATTTGGATGATAAAACCGTCAGTGTCAACCCGCTTCCCGCTACCCCCGGCCTTGGCAACCCTATCGAGCTCGCTCCGGGCGAGAAGATTCCTGAATCCATCACTGCCCAGGACGTCAACAAGTATGTGAAGCTGGACAAGGAGTCCTACGAGAAGAGCGACGCATTGCCCACTGCTTCCGCTTCGAGCACTGACGCTCCCCCGGTTCTTGGCACGATTATTCCCGAGTCAAGTTTGCCAATGGGCGACTTGACCGACGTTACCAACCCCACTATCAACTCTGTCGGTCCCGGAGCTACTACCGCTGCCCTAGCTGGCCAAGTTCCCTTGCAACCCAAGGTACCTGACGTCGTCAAGGAGAGTCAGGACAAGGCTGGTGTTGCCCCTGCGGCCTCTGCTGTGCCCGAGGAGGTTCAGGAGAAGGCCAAGGTCGAGGAAGAAATCAAGAGCAAAGTTACTGAAGCTCCCGCAACGTCTGTCGGCACCGTAGGCGGCTCTGAGAAGAAGGAGAACGCTGGAATAGGTCTTGGCGCTGCTGCTGCCGCTGGTGGTGCTGCCGTGGCCGCTGCCGCCGGGACCAACAATGACCTTCCTGAACCTGTGAAGGACAACCACCCTGTGGCTGCTCAGAGCGCTCTTGGGACTAAGGAGACGGAGACCCCCGCTAAGAAGTTGGCTCCTGAGGTCCCCACCGAAGTCAAGGAGTCCATTGTCAAAGCTGGCAAGAGTCCTGAGGCGGCTGCCAGCACTTCTGCAGTCAACGATAAGAAGGCTGTCGAGAGTGAGCTCCTCAAAGAGGTCAAAGAAGCACCTGCAATTTCTGATGCCGCCAAGTCCACCGCAGCCGAACCCACCTCTGTGGCAGTGAAGGCCGTTGATGAGAAGCCTGTCAACACCAAGCCCGCCACTGCTACTACTTCTGGAACAACCTCGGCGGCTCCTGCCACCACAGCTACTACAACCACCAGCATAACAGCCAATGCCAACGGCACTGAAACCAAGGCCACAGAGCCCGTCTCAGCCGCTGCCGCTAATGGCAACGATAGCGAGTCCAACGCCGCCGGCAGCACCAAGGGTGACAAGAAGAAGAACCGTCTGAGCGTCATGTTTGGCAAGCTCAAGGCCAAGCTGAAGTAGCCTGAGTGTCTTTCTTTTTTCGGGCTTTTTTTCATGATACGGTAGAGATTTAGTCTAATGAGGATTGGGAAGACTACTCTATCACGGTGCAGTATGTACTGACGGTTATCGGCTTGTTGAGTTGTCTTTTGTACTTGTTGTCAATGATTCCCCATTTCTTTTTCCAAACTACTTTTTTCTGTGACGCCAACCGAAAACGACGAGAAAGAAAAGACGAAAGCAATCGTGGTTGAGTCTTGATGATTGTTTCAAAACACCGCTCGGGTTTTTTTTTTTTTTTTT
>KQ061715.1:205751-302656 GCA_001008035.1 Atkinsonella texensis | reverse complement strand
AAAAAAAAAAAAAAAAAAAAAAAAAAAAAAAAAAAGGGGGGGGGGGGGGGAGGACGCTTGGTGACATGGCGAGAAGTTGTGTAACTGTCGGAGACACAGAGCCAGGTCCAAAATCTTGGGCACAAAATCTGTCTGCGTGGTTTCCTTGCCTTAAAGTGCCTAACGGTTTGTAGCACCCGAGAGGAAAAGGCATGTGATCCGCTGAATAGGATATCCCCAGACATCGTCTTTTCAATGTAGATTCCTGATCCCCCGTGCATGAAACCATCGCAGCCTGGTCGATGGGTAGGCCACACCGAGGTGCCAAAAGAGGCCCTCCGTTCTATCGGCGAGGCATATGGCGAAGAAAGCCGGATACAAGCCAATAAGATTGCCTTCAATGACAATATCCAGTTTATTTTAGCTGCCAACTCCACCAACCCTATACATGTAAATACTATAGTGTCTCATTTTCACCACCACCACCACCACCATCATCCTGCTATCATGTCCAACACTCGACATGAGGTGCATGTCATCACTAATGAATAAAGACAGGGTAGGTGCTCTATTGGAGGGAACCCAAGAAATTTGTAGATCAAGCGAATCCATCCACAAACAAGCTAGCTGAGCTAGTTAAAAATCCCACTCCGCAGGTACACGTTGATATTGTTCATTAACTCATGCCAAACTAAATCACGCACACAACACTCAAAAGCATCACGCCTCAAGCCAGCGAACCCATGGGATCCCACAAGGGCAAGACAATGGGGGCCTGCAGCTTCACATCCCGAACCTCCTTGCTCAAGAACTTCTGGTCCACAACAGCTTGGAACACCCATTCGTCCATCCACGCGTCCGACATGACAAACCATCCCTTATCACCACTCTCCGTGCCCCAGCTATTCTGCACCCTCCATCTAACAGGCTTGCCCGTCTTCTCATCCAAATGTACCGCCGTCAGAACCATAGCATGTGTCATAGACGATTCGCCAGTACGCAGTCTTTCCTCCTTGGTCATACCGAGCAACCCAGTGCCCAGCCCGACTTCGTAGTCGACAATATCCAGGTCCATGATTCCAGACGCGTTGTCGCTGAATTTCCCGACGTCGCTGCCGAAAAAGATGGGCAGACCAGCTTTGATCATTTTCACACAGGCTGTCTTGAGGGTCTCCATATCAACGTTGATATACGCTATCTTTCGCCCGCCAACCACATTGCCCAGACGACTTACCGTCAGCAGTGTCAAATAGTCGTTCCGAGGGTCGTTGACCAAAGACACCATGTCCGAGATGGTAGATGAGGTGATCTGGAAGCTAGAGGAGGATATGTTCTTGGCAAAGTCCCTGGGCGTGATGCTCAACTCGTGTACCTTGTTGTCCTTATCAATATAAGTCCATGCGAACTCCTCCGTGGGGCTAGGAGTAGGTCCCAAAAGCAGCGTAATGATTTGCTGAACCTCAGCCATCATCTTGCCTTTGAGCGCAGAAATATCTGTAGGGTCAACCTTTTCCTTTTGAGTCACACGACGAAGAGAGAGCGCAAACTCCCGCAGCTTCGTCCGAAGAACAGTATTCAGAAAAGAAGAGTTCTTGGCGTTCCAGCTATCTGGGTACAGAGCCTTCGGCACGAGTCCGTACTTATCGACGAGGTTGTGCACCATGTCCCATTGCCCGCCATCAGAGACGAGGTCCTCTAGCAAGCGTTGTACTTCACGGCCCTCGAGGTCCTCTGCTGCCGTGGCGATGATTTGCTCCAGGAACCAGTTGGACTTTTCAAGCTTGTCGTAGTAATAGAGATACGCCTGAGACAATTCAAATGTTTCAAGATTGTACTTCTTCATCAAGGCCACGCGGAAGACGTTGGTTGCGGCGAAGAGCCAGCACCGGCCGCTCAACTGCTGGTCAGTCATGGGAGCGCCTTCCAACGGAATTTTTGTGTTGAAAATGTGCTGATTGGATATCTTGGAGGCTTGTGAGGTCAGCACTGCCTTTGGGTTAGCGGAACTTAATGCCGAGAGTGCAAGTCTGTTCATATAGAACCACCATTAGCCTATGACTGTTGTCCTTTTCCCTCCCAAATGACTTCTCGTCGCTCAACAGCCATACTCCGAAACTTCGACTCGTGACCGTCCACAGATTTAAAATCACAAAAAAATGGACCAAAAGAAAATTATGTGAAGAGATGAGCTGACCTGGCTCGCGGATGCTTCAGAAACTTGGTCGGAATCGTAGTAACCGTATCCAAAGGCAACGGGTACGCACGCCATGCGCTAATCGCAGAGGAAGCAGACTTCTCGTTGACTCTGTCAGAAGCCTCAGTCTCTTCCATATTCATCCTGCGGAGCTTTTCAATCATGGCCTTCTCGTGCGCTCGGGATGGTGCACTCTTCGATTGCTGGCTACCCATGATGGCTGTCGATGCTGTCGATGCTTGATCCGTGTTTCACTCACGACAAGTAATATCCGAACGATCACACCCCACTGAGTTACGGAGAATGTAAAGAATGGATGACGAGCGAGAACTGAAAAGAAACGTAAACGGGCGAGGGAAGAAAAATAGCCAGCGAGGTGCCCTCCAGATGACCCCGGCCCCGCGTTATGAATGGTAGACGCAGTCAGGCGCAACCCCGTTCTTGATGATCGAGTCAGCGGGTGCAATGCAGGATGCACTGCGACAGGATAGCCATGGCATGGTTCCCCGCCTATTCCGGAGATGCTAGTCTGATAAGCGATGGTGAGCTTGTACTCCTTACATAGAAGTCTCATTCTTTGACAGAGACGGATGGAGCGGGAGGGATGTGAATGCTTCAAGTTAAGATCCGTACCTGATGGTCACTTACTTATCTGGCCGTGAACCAGCATATCTTGCTTCCCACGAGACTTGGTTTGAACAGCAGGTTCAGTTGCATCGACTATCTAGCTACGTGTTTGCTGCTCCCAAAACCTTGAGTGATAGATACCAAAGGAACCTGGTGCCCAGACGCCGACCCACATCCAGAGCGAAGCACCCTGATGGCCGCTCCCAACTACCGCATCTCCTACGAGTCATGTACAACCAGGTGTCGTCTGACAATCAACGCATAGCAAAGGCCCGAGACAATAGAGAATGGACAGACGAAAAGACTCTTCATTGGTTCACATACATGAACGTCCTATCTACTGAAGTCTGCAATCCTAATTAACAATTTGTCCATCCAAAACCCAGTTTCCAAAACTATCTAGTATGCTGTGATTTCTACAATCCAATGACCCTATATTTCACATGCGCCAGGACATTGTGCTGGGCCCTTGATACGTCAACCAAGCGCGTCAATGGACCGTGGATATATCTCTGCGAAATGACAAACCATTACATTTGTTTACAAGCGAGAGCCGTGAATGACCTTCATGTCAACAACAAGCTCGCGGCCGTTGTCATTGAGAACGAGAGCACGGACGCTGCCACGGCCAGATTCGAAAGCACTGGTGAGACGCGACCACAAGTTGGACTGGTCAATGACAGGCAGAGACTGCTTGACATCACCAGTCTCAGTCATGGCAACGATGCAGCCGTTCTGCATGTCCAGGACACGGTACTGCTTGAAGACAGGTCCGAGCATAGTCTGAACGACGACGCTGGGGGCAGGGTTGGAGACAAAGGAAGACTCTTCTTGCAACTGCTTGGTGAAGACGTCGACACCGAGGTAGCGGTACTGACCGGTGGCAGTAGAGGTAGAGATACGGATGACCTGGCAAGGTCGGCCCTGCAGCATCAGGAAGTCGCCGAGGCGGATGTGGTGGCAAGGAATGGTAACAGTGTTGGGGACATAAGAGCCGCTAGGCTGCAGAGGGCGGCTGTCAGTCACCCGGATCTCCTCCTTGATGTCCACATCCAGGTGGTCATGGTGGTGGCGAGGATGGACCATCTTGTCGGCAAGCTTGTGGATACCCTGGCGGAAGGAGTGGTAGTGACCTACAATTGGAATCAGCACCTGTCTCAGACCAGCTGTGTTAAGGAATCAAGGCAAAGCAGTATAAGTACATACCGTCCTCGTCGTAGTAACCCATATTGGCTTTTTGTTCAGCGCGAGTAAAGCGGGCGGGCTCAGCAGTTTCCTCGGTAAAGCGAACTTCTTGCTTGGGACAAGGTTGAAGATGAGGTCGACCTTCAACGGTGTACTCGTTGAAGCGGACGTCCTCGGTCTGGTACTGGTACTGGCGGGAAGGGAGAGGGTCTACAGTGGAAGAAGAATAGGCAGGGCGGAAGCGCTCACGGTATTCACGCTCAGCGATGTCAATGGGGGAAGTGTGAGAGCTGGTGCGGTTATCAATCTCAACACGAGTGTCGTGGTGCTCAGTGTGTGCTGGTCTGTAGAAGAATTGAAGGTTAGTGGGAGAGGTTTGTGTTTGTTGTAAGATGCATCGGTTTCTATGTCAACGGAACAAAGCGGTATCGCATTGCCCCTGACCTTTTGGGGGGGGGGGGGGGATGGGGGGCGTATATAAAGAATCCCTGCCCAAAGACATGGTGCGTGCACGATTGGATGCCCAGCACGAAGACGGGGCTGCTCCGTCACACCGCATCCTGTACGGTCATGTTGTGGGCTTGAATTGTGGAAAATGTGACCAAACTGCACTTGCAGCGTGCGAAAAAAGCTAATAATGCTGAACTCCCATCTTAACGCCGAAGAGACCAAGAAAGGAGTGAGGCGGGACGATGATGAAAACGAGGTCAGAAATGGGGTGGTTCGAAACTTGCTTCCCCTGGACCCAGAAGGAGCAGATGTGAAAGAAAAAAAAAAAAAAAAAAAAAAAAGTCCAAGAGTCAAAAGAATCTGTGGGGAAAATCTGCGTACCGAAATTCTTCCTTCACAAACTGCTCCTGCTGGAAACCGGGACGGCGGCGACGCTCTTCGGTGATACGGACCTCTTCTTGGCTGTAGCGGTTCTCCTCACGAGGGGGGAGATCGACGTGGGCAGTGAAAGAAGAGGAGTATTGATCTTGCCGTCCGGCTGGCTCCTGTTGATTAGGGAGCTTGATCTGAACCTCTTCGTGGGTTTGGGTGGTGGTTTGCGCTTGGCTGTCCCGATATGTCGAAGGGAAGATGCTGAAGGGGACGGGGACACGGGCTTCAAAGTCCAGATTGACGACTTTTGCTGGCGCGAGAGAATCTTCTCATACAACCTTCCGTAGCAAAGACGCACGAAAGGAAGACAAGAAGGATCCTCTGGCTTCTGTTCCTGGGAAACAAAAGTCGAAGAGAAAGGAAAAAGAAGGGAAAAGGACGTTGAACCTTTTTGAAATCTTCTTTCTTTCTTGCTTGACGATGAGGAATTTGTACTTGTCTGATGTGGTTGGAAATAATTGGAGGAGAGGAAGTCAGGTTGGAGCGATGTGCAGACGCGCGATGGCTTTTGAAGGACGAGGGCTGGATTGGATGTGGTTGGCCTTGGGCCGTTGCGTTGTTGCGCAGGGTGAATGTATAAACTGCTCGTGTTTACTCCAGCCAGCTTTGTTTACTCTGGTCCAAAGCGGAATAGCTCGCTGCAACTCATCTCCACCCAAGCACCCGGGCTAGCTCCCAACATCTGTTTCCGTCTCCCGAGCCATCCCATCCATCCGTCCATCCAGCCAGCCAGCCAGTGTCCATTCTCGTTTCTATTTTACCGTCTCCGTGCCAATGGAATACGGGAGGCGGGAGAGAGGGGCTGGCACTAGGCGCCGAAGACCAGCACCGCGCGTCAGCCCGTCAGCCCATCGTCAACCACGCAGCATTTGAGACCAAGCCAAGCACAACGATTTGTGTGAATATGCCATCACGTCTGAGACCAGAGACCTCAAACAAACATCGGATGCATTTGTCTTGTTCTTCTCCAGTCCCAAGACGTCGGATTGGAGGCAGTTGGCTGGCTTTGTCCAGTCTCGCACAATGCCATTATCGCTGCCATTGCAAGTTAGGAAATACTACTACCCCCGTACACGGGGTGAGTATGTGTCAGAGAATAATGGGGGAAGGCGCGATCAATGCCTCCAACTGTGGACCAAGGGGCAACAACCTGGTTGCGGGCCCCACTTTCGCCCGGTCAGTACCACGACGGGGCCCTTTAGCCCAGTATAATCGCTGATTAACTTGTAGCTGCAAGTACTAAGTACTCCGCACGAGGGTACGTTGAGTGTAGTGAGATAATCGCCTTGATGTAAGTATTGCTTTCCTCATGTTTATTCGATTCGCCAACACTCTATCAATTCGTTACCGGCCGGTCATCAACACGCAAGGAGACAATGACTGGGGCATTGGGATTATATTGACCCACCCCTTGATGATCAGGCACTTGGGCCACCGACCAGACGCACCGCAACACGAAACAGAACCTTTATTATGTATTAGATTCAATTGGTACTTGCCATGTATGTGCATCTTGTGTCACCTGTCTGGCCAGCGATTGGGGGGCGGGTCGGGCAACCTGTCGCCGCCAAGCTCTGGTAATAATAATACTTCAGGGGCGCCCCCGGCGGAGCAGATACATACTGCAACCGTGTGAAATTCCTATTGGATTGACTGGGCCCAGCCTGCAGAACGCGTCAATGCCGGCCAGGCTGTGACGCGTCCTTGAGCCGCCCACTTGGGCTGCTGTGTCAATCCCAACTTACCAGTGCGGCAGGTGCGATACAGTGCCAATTGCCCGAGCGGAGGACCTGTCCCTGGAGCTGAGTTCATGCTCCTCAGCCTAATAAGCGTCTCAAAGAGAATGAGAAGCCCGTTCAAGATAGAAAGACATGATTCGCGGTGCCGATGATCATTTATGCCGAGGGGCCGGGCGCAAAAAGCAACTCAGTTTCCACATGACTCCTTGATGCTCCTAGATGCTCCTTGATGGCTCCTTGATGGCTGATGGCTGCACGTTGTTGCTGGGGCAACCCGTGGTGAACCCCTCTCGTGCACTTTCGCATCACCTCGCGTCGAAGTTGTCGAGGTTGTCGAGGTTGGAGCGGGTCCCTCGGATGCATTTGCCTCGGCCGAGAGGAAGAAGACTACACCACTACTTCCACTGCTGTGCTTGCAAGCCTGTGACTGAAGGCTTGTAACGTTGACGGGCCGTTTTTATCTCAGTCGGGCGTTGATAAATCAGGTGACGGTTGCATCCGGAGCTAATTCCTAGTTCAAGACATCATCTCAATCTTGTGAGCCTGCTTTCCAACCGAGCTTTTTTGGGACATCATGAAGCTGTCTGCTTCACTTTCGCTCATCATGAAATTTCTGTCACAAAAAAATAACTGACTTACTCGTTGACATGCCAAGTCATTGGCGCCTTCAGCTGCAGCTTCTGTTCGCTGTCCAACGCGCTGTCAGCTGATGTTACACGTGATATCATGTCGTCACAATAAGTTGACTTCGTTCGGCGTGAGCTGCCCCGCGATGACAAAATGAGGTTCTGCCCCACATGGTTGCATCGGATCGGACGTGTATGGGAATTCTACGTAGACGTCGAAACGCTGTGGGCTGGTGACTCGTTGGTCCTGGTTGAATCTGGTTACTTGTAAGCCTCTCACGATGAAGCAAAGATTCTCATCTCTCGATGTCAAGGTGAGTTGTGTAGGCCTTTACTAAAAACACTCCATTCTGACAGTCTTTGTGCCTAGGTCATCGCACATGAGCTCAATCAGAGCTTAGTGACGCTCCGTCTAGCGAACGTGTATGACCTGTCATCCAGAATCTTGCTATTCAAATTCGCCAAACCAAATAATAAGAAGCAGCTAGTCGTCGAGACTGGTTTTCGATGTCACACGACCGAGTTTGCGCGCACAACAGCTGCAGCCCCGTCCGCATTCGTCGCTCGTCTGCGGAAGCTGCTCAAGGCGAAACGGCTGACATCAGTCACGCAAGTTGGTACTGACCGTATCCTGGACTTTCAGTTTAGTGATGGCCAGTATAGATTGTTTCTGGAGTTCTTTGCGGTAAGAAGACAAGTTCCTGTCTGAAAAAAAAAAAAAAAAAAAAAGGCTACCACTAACATTGAACCAGAGCGGCAATATCATTCTCACCGATACAGAATTGAAGATTCTGACGTTATCGCGAAATGTGTCAGAAGGTGAAGGACAAGAACCCCAACGAGTTGGCTTACGATATTCTCTTGACAACAGGCAGCATTTCCACGGTGTGCCCGTTCTGGACAGGGCGCGGGTACAAGCCGCTCTGAAGGCTGCCGTTGAGAAGGCTGCTACCAAGCCTGCTGCTCAGAAACCCAAAGGAAAACCTGGCGGGGACTTGCTTAAAAGCCTGGGTTTTTTCATCACCGAAATCCCTCCTGTCCTCATTGACCACATCTTGCAATCGCATAAGTTCGATATTACGATAAAACTGGCCGACCTATTGGAAAACGACGCACTCCTCGATGAGCTCGTTTGCCTCCTCGTTGAGGCCAAGTCCTCGATTGAGGATATAACAAGCTTCGATACGTGCACCGGCTATATATTCGCGAAGAGACAGGATAATAAAACAGCAGGTGGCGAGAAGGACTCTGAGAGCAAGTCTATTAAGCGTGAGGGTTTGCTTTACGAAGACTTCCACCCGTTTATTCCTCACAAGCTAGAAAAGGACTCAAGTATCGAAGTCTTAAAGTTCAATGGTTACAACCAAACAGTGGACGAGTTTTTCTCTTCCCTGGAAGGGCAGAAGCTAGAAATGAGGCTTGGTGAAAGAGAAGCCGCTGCAAAAAAGAAGCTGGAAGCCGCAAAAGCTGATCAGGCCAAGCGCATAGAAGGCCTGCAGGAGGCACAAACCCTGAACATGCGCAAAGCTGCTGCCATCGAGGCCAACGTGGATTGGGTACAAGAAGCTATGGATGCTGTCAACGGGTTGCTCGCACAAGGCATGGATTGGTTTGACATAGGAAAGCTTGTTGAGCGTGAAAAGAAGAGGAATAATCCCGTTGCCAGTATCATTGCTCTTCCTCTGAACCTAGCAGAAAACCTCATAACACTACATCTGATGGAGGAAGCCGAAGAGGAAGAAGAGGAATCAGATCCATTTGAGACGGACGACAGCGACTCAGATGAGCAGGAACACACTCCTGCAATCTCCAATGCGAACGCCGACTCGAACAAGGCGAAACAGCCTTCGAAAGGATTGCTTGTGGAAATCAACCTGACACTCAGCCCATGGAGCAACGCAAGGGAGTATTATGAACAACGACGAACAGCAGTCGTCAAGGAAGAAAAAACGCAGCAGCAAGCCCGTCGTGCGCTCAAGAATGCCGAGCAGAAAATCACAGACGATTTGAAGAAGGGGCTCAAGCAAGAAAAGGCTCTGTTGCAGCCCATTCGGAACCAGCTTTGGTTCGAAAAGTTTTTGTGGTTCATCTCGTCGGACGGCTACCTTGTGTTGGGTGGCAAGGACGCTCAACAAAACGAGATTCTGTACAAGAAGTATCTCCGAAAGGGAGATGTGTATTGTCACGCCGACCTGAAAGGGGCGCCCAGCGTTGTCATTAAGAACAACCCCAGCACGCCTGAGGCGCCGATCCCGCCTGCAACCTTGGCGCAAGCGGGAAATTTTTCGGTCTGTGCCTCCGAGGCATGGGACCAGAAGGCTGGTATGGGAGCTTGGTGGGTGAAGGCAGATCAGGTTTCTAAATCAGCCCCGGCGGGCGAGTTCTTGCCAACTGGCAGTTTTATGGTTCGCGGAAAGAAGAATTTCCTGCCTCCAGCGCAGCTCCTTTTGGGATTTGGCATTATTTTCAAAATTAGCGAGGGGAGTAAAGCAAAGCACGTCAAACATCGGATATATGACAACGACTCTGCCCTAGGCTTAGAAACGGGCACTTTGGTGGAGTCCAAAGGCCCACAGAGCATCGCATCAGTTGTTGAATCTGCTGGCGAAGGTCAAGAGCATGAGGCCGATAGTGCCAATGTAAATGAAGATGATGACCACGAAAAGGAGAATACCCGCTACAATCCTCTGCAAGAATTCGGCGACCAAACTCCGTCTGAGCAAGTTGAAGAGGCCATGCAGGCAGTCTCGTCACTCCAAGTCGAAGACCAGTCACACTCTGGAATAGAGGATCATGCCCACAAAGGCGAATGCGGTCACGAAAGCGTTGATGAAGACGACGTGTCGAGAGCCGAACAAGACGATGTGGACGATACAAATATTCAAGAAGCTCCTACCAAAACAACAGCCGGGCCCTCCCCCGTCGAAACAACATCCAGCAGAGACAAAGTCGAAACTTACAAAAAGGTGGCCCCTAAGCGCGGGCAAAAGGGGAAAGCCAAGAAAATCGCCGCGAAATACAGAGACCAGGATGAAGAAGACCGCCGCGCAACCGAAGCCGTCATTGGCGCGACCATCGGGCAAAGGCGACTCGAGGCCGAAGCCAGGGCCAAAGCCGAAAAGGCGGCAGAGCTAGAAGCCGCCAAGGAGCGTCGCCGGGCCCAGCATCACCGCCAGCAAAAGGAGATTGCAGAACATGAGGAGGTCCGCCGAGTCATGATGGACGAAGGCGTCGAGGTCCCCGAGGCAGACGAGGCAGAGCAAGCCGCCACCGCGCTAGACGCCCTCGTCGGCACACCCCTCGTAGGCGACGAGATCCTCGAGGCCATCCCCGTGTGCGCGCCGTGGAACGCCCTCAGCAGGTTCAAGTACAAGGCGAAAATGCAGCCGGGCCCCGTGAAAAGGGGCAAGGCCGTCAAGGAGGTGGTGGAGCGGTGGAAAGGGGACTCCTCCAGAAGGGGGGCCGTGGATGAAGCTGCGCAGGATTCGGAGAGGATGTGGCCCCGGGAGGTGGAGCTCATCAGGGCGATGAAGGCGGAAGAGATGGTCAACTGTGTGCCTGTTGGGAAAGTGAAGGTTGTGATAAGTGGCGGAGGAGCTACCAAGGGCAAAGGTGTTGGGCAGAAAGGTGTTGGGAAAGGAGGGAAAGGAAAGAAGTGAATTGCATTTTGTACCAAGCGTAGTTAGTCGTACATTATACAAGAAGGAAAAAAAAAAAAATGGTATATTTGAAACGTGCGGGAAATTCCCTGGAGAATCTGCCGAGTCAACTATCCAAAGCGTTTCTCTCTACTGCAGTCACAAGTCATACCAGCTGACGTAGTTCTTCGAGTTCCCTTATCCCCATGTATATTTCATGCCAAGCCCATACCACCCCTCATCTGAAATTTCAACGTCGCAGAAAAGAAAATCAGCGAATAATCTCCACCTGTTCCGGCATCCTCGCAATACAAAGCTCCCTGCAGAACTGGCCCCATTGACCGCTCGTGGCCCCCCTCACAGCCTCAGATAGATCGATGCCGTAGCGCTCTCGATACGCCTTCTTCACAGCCCGCATGTGGACCGCGTCCCAGTGGAAGCGGACGAGGCGCGAGACGAGGAGTTCTCGCCGGAGGCCGTCCTTTCGAGAGGCCGTGAGCGCGTGGTTGAGGAGCAGGGCGTCTCGGACAGGCCTGTTGATGACGCCGTTGAGGATATGGGCTAGTAATTCCCCCTGTGTCGATGTTAGTACAGGTCCAACACACGTATCCATGGCATTTGGAACAAGGAGGGGGCGCGTATATATGATTTCCTTGCTAAGGGGGTCGTAACGAGATGCGGTGCAGTGAGATATGCGTACCACCAGATTCCCACTCTTCTTGAGAGCTTCCCTCGCGAAATTCGCCCGGTAATGATGCTCGTACTCTTGCAGCACGGCCCTCAGATGTGCATCGCTCCTCTTGACCACGATGGCTATCATCGCGCTCTCGCCGCCCTTTTCCGCCTTGACTGCCTTGCGGAGGTGGCTGACGTCCTGGTCCACCAGGTCGTAATCAAGGGGGATCCTGCGGCCGTACGAGTCGTACTCGTCCATCCTGCGCTCGTCGAGCACCATGAGGACAGCCTTTTTGAACTTGTCCTCTTTGAGCTCCGTCTTCATGCACTTGACGAGGCTGTTGTCGTACTTCTTATCGGTGAAGGCGTCCTTGATGCGTCTTATCTCCTCGTTTGTGCGGCCCATGAGCGACTCGATGAGGAGCTCGCGGCGCGTCTTGTCGCCCTGGTACCAGAAGTTGGCCCAGTAGGCTTCGGACTCCCATTTGCCGAGGGCGACGGCGTAGCATGCCTTCATGAGGTTGGGGTCTTCGTCCTTGAGGCGCACACGGATGTGCTTGGCGATGTTGACGCCCTTCCGGTCGGCGCCCGTCTTGACGATGCGCTTGTATTCGGTGCGCAGCTCCATCACTTGCTCGTGGGTGAGGGAGGGGAGGATCTCGACCAGCGGCTGCGTATCTGGGGCTCTGTCTCCCTTGAGGGCGTGGGCCAGCTGGGAGGCGATGCCCTCAGGGTCGTGGAAACGTGCCCGGCGGCTGCGTTTCTTGCCGTTGCCGTCGCCTTCCATGTCGGAGCCGATGGGGGACAGCGCCTCGACAGCTCGTGCGTCATTGTCGGGGTTTCTCGAGGCAATGAGAAGGGGCGACGGCATGGGCGAGCAGTCTTGATACGTCCCGTGGTATGATTCCAGGAGCGGAGAGGGCGGCGCGGCGGACAGAGACATGTTGGATGTGAGACCGCTCTCTATCGTCAGACTGGACATGCGAGCGGCTGGTGGTTGTGGTGACCTGTCGCGCGTGCTGCCTCGACGATCCCTCGAGCCGTCTCTTTCTTTGCGATCAGGTTCTGGCACAAGCATGGACGGTCCGGGGGTCTTGTCTCTCCGGCGATCGCGAGACCGATCTCTGTCCCGGCTTCCAGGCTCTACCGTCAGGACGTTAGCTCCTGAGGAGCGGGGGTCCTCCCGGCAAGACTGTTCGCGGCGTGACTTTGGTGCGTCGTATGTATCTTCAGATGGGCTGGAGGGCTTCCGTCGACGGTCGCCGCCATTGCCGTCGTCGTCCCGTCCATACCGCGAGGACCGCTTGTAGATGACCTGGGAGCCAGAGATGTAACTGCCATAGGTAGGAGGGGACTCTCGTCGTTGGGAACGAGACGGGCCCGGGAGTTTTCCATATGCTAGAGCATCCTCGTCTCGCTCGCGTTTGGAACGCCGATCGCGTTCACGTTCGCTCTTGGAGTTCTTGTCGCTCTTGGAGTACTTCTCGTCGTGTCGCACCTGGGAATCGTCTTGGCCGTATGGGCGACCATACTTGCGGGGTAGGAACTTGAGTTTATCATCAGACAAGTCCTCTCGAGTATCCCGCGAAAGCTTGTCCCTGGGAGGGGACGCTTGGTAAATTCTGGGTTCAACATTATCCCTGCCGTACCTGTCCCGATGTCTCTCGGACCTACGACTTCTCGGATCATCGTCATAGTCCTCGTCTGATCTGTTGCGCCTATCATAATTGGAATCCCTGGGTTCAGCGTGGCGGGTTCGACGGTCCAATTCGCTGTCTCTCCTCGGATGATCCTCGTCCGGGAATGTCCCCGGTAGCTGGCTGGTGCTCTCTCGCTCTACCTGGTCCCGAGAGCCGCGGAAGGAAGTATCTCGCGGTGGCGAAGCGGTTCGATAGATTGGGCGTGTATTGCCATAGCTGTAGAGGGATTGGCTTCCAGGAAGCATGGCATCCATGCCTCCTTCGGCAGGATAGGGCAATGCACTGCCGCCGCCATACGAAGACTCTCTCCGGTGGCCCTGGGGCAGGTAGCGGTCATTGAGGTCGTCCTCGGGGTAGACATAGCTTGGTTCCCGCATATCTGCCAATTTTGCCGCGCTTGAACGCTCAGGTTCATCTCTTGAGCGGCGTTCACGAGACCTCGAACGGTCTCGCCTGCGCTCGTCTGCCACGGCGAGGGACATGGGAGCAAAGCGAGGGGAGGAATCAACGGCTGGTTTTGGGGGGATTGGTCTGGAAGCCTTTTCTGCCGAGCGCTGGAGATTTTGATTTTTTGGACGAGGGACGAGGGACGAAGGATGATTCACACAGAAGAAGGGCAACAATAAATAAAATAAAGAACAGAGAGAGAGAGGTATTAGGCTGCTGTTTCTCAGAGTCAGCAGCAGACAGAATCACCAGCATCAGACCTCTTGGACCTCTTGTCAATCTGGTCAACCTCGTGCATTGGCAAAATGTGCCCCGCCGCGTGCCGGGGGCCGCCCAGCTGCGCAGCTGCGCAGCCACCCCGTGCTACACAAGCGCTAGACCAGGGCACCAAGCACCACTAACCTTGGCTGGTCCCCGCTCTTACAGCGAGGCACTGCCCTGACTGCTGACGCCTGGATGTCGACTCCACATCCAGACCATCCAGACCATCCAGACCACCCAGACTGATCCAACAAGTGAGTGCCTACGGAGTACATGTACGATGTGCAAGTAAATTACGAAGTACGGGGTGCCAGACTCCATAATCGTACAGTTCATGTGGTGTATCAAATATTTCTGTGCGGTTGCGCAAGGGTGTATGACCTCCGGGTTCATCATTCATTGAGAGAAGAGAATACGGAGTAAAGCAACATTGGCGTTTCATCTTCTCTTCTCACCTCGTTCACAGACAGGCATTGCGTTGCCAAGCCGCCTGCATCTGCATTCGATATTCGATTCAAGGGTACGGGAGCAGCCGCCTCTCATATCTCGACCGACTTCGCCAAGCAGGCATACAGGTGATTAGATATGTAACATCATACCAATGCACAGGGCAGAACAACCGAGACATTGAGGTCCACCCACGCGTTTGACCCCGGTTGCTAGCAACGGGCACACCACCACCTTCGATTAATCGTAGCCTAATGTCGATATGGGTGGACCTCCATGTCTTGTGGAAAACCATGGCACGCGTGGATGTCTATGTACGGAGTATGTATGTGCTGTATGCCGTCCGAGCCTTTGGTCATTGATCCTCGGACTTGTCCGACACACAGTGGCATTGTGTGAGTTGTTGCATATGCAAGATCTGGGCTGTGTCGATGGACGTTTTCAGTATGTTTTCAGTATGTTTTCAAGTCGTTCATGTCAAGCAGCCATCAAAGTTGTATTGCCTTGGCAAGCACGAGTCATCCACAAGGCTGTGCTGTGTGCATGAGCTTCGTCCCGAGCGCGTATCGCTCTTTTCGCTGAATCCTGCGTCTTGAAGCTTCCCAGATCGCCATTTCGTGACATAGACAGTGGGAAGCCATGCAACGGCCAAAACATGGCCGTCCACTCATCAGTCCGACTTCGGGCTTCGCTCCCCACGTTGAAAGACGTACAGCGCCTCGTCCTTCCCAGCGAAGCTTGGCAGCGGTACCTGCACCACTTTAATCCAGTCCCTGTTTTCCCTTTCCATGTATTGGTCCATCGTCATGTTTTTAAACCCGGTATATCCGTTGCCATTTTGTGTTCCCACGACCGCAAGGGTATCTCCTTGATACGCGTCGACCAAATTTCGCGTGAAACTACCTTCTGTTCCGCCTCCGGTGCCTCCTCCTCCCACAACGGGGTATACAAGCAGCAGGACCACATCCTTACCATTGCCGTTCTTCTGTAACCACTTGACTCCGTCCGTGATGACTGTGTCCGGGATCCAGTTCACTCTCCATTTGCTCTGCATGTTGTCTACAGCGTGGACTGTAAGTCCATAACCTCGTAGCATGAATGCCCAATAGCCGTTCCCAGAGCCCACGTCTGCTATAGCCCGTCCATCCGCTAGGATTCGAAGCATTTCTAATCCTTCATGTGAAGGAGTTACGCATCCAAAGTGATGCATGAGAATGGGCAAAATGTGGTGACTAGTTGCAGTTCTCTCCGAGGATGCACAGGGGCCACACCATTCCAGATTGCGGCAGGACCAGGCCCAGAAGTCGAAGTAAGGGTTCTGCCTCGGCGGTGACTTGCATTTAGGAAGCATAAGTTTTCGTGATAGGGCGGAATGGATAAACCTCTTGTCCGTGATGTGATGCGCAGTTTCTGCTCTGATGGACCCCTTCTTCGCGTTTGTGCCCAAGTTCTTGAGAGCTGATGATGTGGCAGTTGTTGGGCTGAAGATGGATACATATGCTTCAATATCCGGCTGGGATGGTGGATCTCGCTTCTTTCAGCCTTAGTGATCCCATTCCAGACATCTTCATCATAAGTTGGGCTATCAGAACGGGTGGTGGGTCGAGAGTTGTAACGTACAGCTGATCCATCCTCGGCACGATACCATGTGTGCAAGCCATTGATGCCGCCTAAGCCGACTACCCGTTGGACTTGATCCAGGTTCACCGAAGTCATGGCATGGTACGTGTATGCATCGCGCTTCGGCAGCCCAAGGAGCACTCGGCTTGCTTCGTAGAGGTCATCTTTGGTCAACAAGGCTTGCACTTGTTTCAACCTGTCAACGTCTTTGACGATGTCCTCTGGCTGAAAGAAAGGGCTGCCTACGCATCGCGCAGGTACTTTCAACGGGAGCGGCATGGACTTGCACTAAAGATGAATGAGACTTTTCTTGGCGCGGTGATCGGTTTGTTTGACACATGACGTCCAAGTTGGTGGTGCCTGGATGACGTTGATGTGGGAGGGGAGACGGACGCAATAGAAAAGTGGACAATGATATCATGCGGAGTGTATGGCAAAAGTGGTCGAGATGATGCCACTGACCTCTCAACTCGCAATCCTGACATCTTGAGATGACTTGCCACGCATATCTCTCAGCGCGACAAATGACATTATTTCAGCCTCGATGTACGAGATGTTGGAACAGTTGACACATCACTTGGGGGGATCATGCACGAGGGATAGCAAAGCTGTGAGCGGATGAGTTACAGGGTAGCACACGTTGTCTGGAGAGGCACGAACGCCGGTCTTCACATGCAAAGATGAAATCCCGTCCTGAGTACTCCTCAAAGGGGCAATCAAATATATTCGAAAGTGTCACATCCACGACACGACGCGCATTGTTTGAGTTATCTTGGCCCGTTGGGCACCTAAGTCGTAAGATAGGTGCTAAACTCAATGAAGATGGAGAGCAAGGCACACTCCGATGATCCTCGGGAGCGATGGCGAGACAGGGAGATGAAAAAAAGGAGAAAAAGAAAAGAAAAAGAAAAACACAGCCAAAAAAAAAAAAAAAAAAAGGCGATGCGTGCCATTATTGGGACCACACACCATTCAGTCGTGCATCTGGGCATCAGGCGATGCAGTGCGCATTTCCGAAGGATAAGCTACAGTACAAGCGAGTTGAAAATATCGGGTACTATAGCAATAAGACAGACAATAAGACAGCTTACCCGGCCCCACCTCGGACGCTAACAGACGATAAGCTGCGTCCCGCCCTCTGGGCACCTGTACATCATGTATGTACGGCTCGAAGTAGCGTACATGCTGTACACGCGCCCGCTGCCCAATGAGGCAGGAGATACCTATGTACCTACCTACATGAGGGACCTTCCAACGGTATTAACGTGTGTGCGTAGTCAGTCAGTCAGTCAGTCAGTCAAGTCAGTCAATCAGTCAACCGCATCGCTCCTGACGCCAACGCACTTCGTCTGCCGCTCAAGCCACTGACTGACACTTGCCCCGGGTGTTCATGTGCTATTAACCCGCCCTCCCTTTGTTCTTCCCGTCAGTCCATGGCTGCAATCCTCCTCGCGGCTTCTTCCTTACTCTGACATCGCAGGGCGCATTGCTTGTTTGCTCGCTTGCTCGCTTGCTCTCTCGAGCTTCCCGACTCGCAAATACCTTCCTAGCAGGGCTCTCAACCCACCCCTGACGCCTTGCCGAGCCAACAACCTGCGATTTGCATCATTGCTACGGCCCTTCCCTTCCACCCCCTGCTCTGGCCCCAACTCCCATTGCCCTTTTAGTCACGCTGATCTGCCGGTTGCATCGAAATTTGACCCCAACAAGAAGCGAGCTTCATATATTATATTCATTCGCTGCTTCCAGAGTCACCGTCATCTTTAACCCTTGCCTGTCTCGTCCCGACATTCTCACAGCAAGACTAAGCCCGATTGCCCAGTCCATAGGGACCAGAAGGCATTTTTGTTTCTTCTTCTCTCTCTCTCTCTCTTTCTTTTCTCTTTCCTCTTTTTCTTTAAGAACAGAGAAAAAGAAAATTCTCGGGCTCTGACACCACAAAATCAAGTGAAACACCGACGGCGCAGCGGCAGCGCGGAACCACCTCACCATTTGGATGCCCTAACGGTTATCATCTTACTTGTGTCCGTCTCAACTAAGACATATCAAGCTGCTGCTGACTTTGGCGCATCTTGCAACATATCCGTCTCGCGTGACGCAGTACTGTACCATACGATCAGGCGATTGCTTGTGGAGGGGCTTTCTCGCTCTAGTTGCCATTTGTTGCAGCGTGCTGATTGCTTCGGGACGTCGGCGTCAAAAGACACGTAGCCCAAGGCTTTGATGAATCTTCTTCAAATGAATTAGGATCGGTTGGTGTGACCAACAGTACGTGTCGCTTTCTGCTGCATAAGCTGCGTCCGATCTCCTCAACTTGAGTCATAGCTTTTTCAACTATACAAATAAAACAAAGAGAAAATGGATCGTCAGCCTCAGGTCGAGAGTGGCAAATCTCCTGCAGATAGCTCTACCGTACCACGCCAGCACGATCCTGAACCTTCTCATTCTGTTCTCAGCATTTCTGCGTTACTAGCAGCGACGAGCGGGAGCGCACAGTTCTCGGCTGGTAGTGCCCAATATCAGAATGAGAGGAGCACAACAGGGAATTCTTCCGAGGCGATTCGAGTTACACAGACTCATAATTTGAGCGACAGCAACCCGTCCAACCCTGTCTTCGAAGCCAGGCAGCCCCAGGAGACTCAAATTGATTCCCAGTTTGCAATGGCTGCTGGTGGCGCCTCTCAACAGGACAAACACAACGCGTTGCATATGTCACCATCAGCGGAGCTCCCTGCTGTGTCAGGCTTGACGAATTCGTCTGCCACCCAGCCTCATAGCCGATTTAAACCTTTCCCCTCAACTTCAGTCATCTTGACTGAGCCCAGGTTGACCCAAGAACGCGCCGCCGCTCGGTTCGAATCTGCGGTAGCATACACAGCTAGGTGGGCTTCTCTACCTGAGCAGCAAACTGACACCGACACGTACGATCAAGGTCATAGGCAGCAGGATCATAGGGATGCAGACCAAGATATAACAGGCGAATCCGAGAGACAAAGCCAAGTCGTCGCCAACCAGGAGGGTTTGCCTTCCCAGGATGATGGAAAACGACTCACGGTGCTCTCATCGCCACTCACGCATCCCAATGGAATACCAATGTTTCCCAACTTGTCGACAATCGAGCAGGATCAATTGGCTCAAGAGGCTCTCGCACAAGCAGAAGAGTCCATCGTGGCTGATAATGACCGAGATGATGGATTCGAGTCCGATGGAGGATACGAAAGTGACGAATTTAGCTCGGCCAGCACTTCGGCCGAATCATCCGTGCGACACTACATGTTCGAAAATGGCCGACGATACCATCGATTTCGAGAAGGCCATTATAATTTCCCCAACGAAGACGTAGAGCAGGAAAGAGAAGACATGAAACACGCCATGGTGAAGTTACTCTGCAGTCAAAAGCTACATTTTGCCCCAATCGGAAGTAACCCTCAAGAAATACTGGACATCGGGACCGGAACCGGGATATGGGCTATTGAAAGTACGTCTCTCGCTGACACCTGCGTTGGTTGCTGTATTAACGTTCTCGTCTAGTGGGCGATCAATATCCTAGTGCTCATATTCTGGGAATCGATCTGTCCCCAATTCAGCCAGATTGGCTACCACCCAACGTTAGATTCATGGTTGACGATGTCGAGTCACCATGGCTGTACCCTCGCAACCACTTCGATTTTATTCACTCTCGCCATACTGTCATGGCTATCAAGGATTGGAGTCTTTTGTACCAAAGGGCCTTTGAGTGAGTCATCAGCTTAACGTCGGATGGGATCGTCGCTCATTTTTGTGTACTAGGCATTTGAAAAGAGGCGGCTGGATGGAAATGCAGGAGATCCACCATCGGCCTCGCAGCGCTACGATGGAAGGCATTGTACCCGATGACCATCCCGTAGCCAGGTTCTGGACTCTGGTGTCAGACGGTTGCACTGCTTTAGGACTTGATCTCGAAGCTTCGTCAGGTGGCAGCCTAGCGGCCAAGATGAACGAAGCTGGCTTCAGAAACGTCACAGAACGAGTCTTTCACGTCCCAATCGGCACATGGTCCAAGAATAAGGTCCTCAAGACGGTGGGACTTTACTGGAGAACAATCCTCCTTGACGGACTCCAGGCGATTGCCATGGGACCGCTCACCCGTGGTCTGCATTGGAGTCGTGAGCAAGTGGAAGTGCTTCTTATTGAAGTTCGGCGGGCTTATCATGACAATAATGCTTTGATGTACATGCCTCTGCATCTGACATATGCACAGAAGCCGACAACGGCATACTAGACCTACCTCGAAAATAATGTGACGGATACCCCCTTGTTGACCACAATCTACTCAGGCTGTAATCTTAAATTTAAAGTCGTCCGATGGACTAGTCATCTGGGGCCAGTGTTGCTTTTTGACGATTGACAGACATTATGTTGCAAGTTGTCATATTTTGAATTCCGCAGCACCTACAAGCGAGGTCCAAGAGAATCGTGTGTATCGTTTGGGCAGTTGTTCATAGTTGCCGCAGTCGACGATACCCGATGATGGGAGCGCATTTGGCCACAAGCTACTTCACGCACACCGCACAGTATCAGATCTTTTGACCTTAACAGGGCGGAACCTGTTGACTTGCCTACAGGCGCGGCTGCAAACCACCCGCCGACCAATCGTCGTCAACATACATGTCTTTTGGCCGCTAATGTCTGCAAGGGTTCAAGTTTTCTTCAATTTATCTTATTTTCTCACCGCCACATCTTGTGAGACTGAACACAACTTGGTACCAAGGCAAGCTACCATGGACTTGGTCCTCCTTCCCTTGCATGCATGTGGGAAATTGTTATCAAGTATGCTGCTGCGCTCCCAGAACATTGAGGGAGGCAAACGAGAAAAAAGAAAAAAAAAAAAAAAAAAGAAAAGAAACAATCAAAAAGATTGATGGCAGTTGCCGGTTCCCGTGGCTCTGCGGCTCCCTCCCTCCATGGCTGCTGTCTTAGTGCAGATGGGCTGTGAAACCGTGTCTCGTCTCACGGAAGGGGTGAATTACGGATGTCCCCGACATTAGCAGAAAGAGCAACAAGTGCGACGGCAGGGTTGGCTACCTACCTACCTACCTACCTAGGTAGGTAGTTGATTGCGCAGCCAGCTTTCTGGCTTCTCTGGCACGGAGTACTCCGTACTCAGCAAAGAAAATAACTACTCCGTGTGAAGCACATGCTGTACATTGACATTGGCCCAGCCACTAGCCGAGCTTGGATGGAGTTCCTTGGATGTAGTTTGCTTTCGTGGCTAATGGAATGGCATGCGAAGCGAGAAAACGCACGGGGTCGGGAGGATGTATCAACAATAACAGGTGGAGATATGATTCATCATTTCCCCTCATGACGCTAAGGGACTGTGCATTCCGATGTCAGTTCAAATGTGGTAATCCGCATGCCAACTCCGTATTGTGATTAGTTGGATGGCCTCCAGGTTCTTTGCACCGACACTTGACGTTCTGTAGCTGCAGGAGCCGGAAACGGGAGCGAAACGGGAGCGAAACGGGACGGGCCACATGACCACGCGGGGACGTTCATGAACCTATGGCTCGACGTGGTCGAAGTTGGAGTGGAGGAGCATATGGTCATAAAGCTCCGGGAATCCGTGGTTTTTGTATGGTTGGTAATATGGGCTCGCACAGCACAAGACGCCTTCATCGAAAGAGTATCTGGGCATGTACCGAGTACTTGGATCAAAATATCAGATATTCTCTAGTACCATGTCGTTATGCATCTCGTAGTCGGCTGCTGGAATCTGTTTCCCTCGATCCGACTACTTTATTAGACGCCTTTCACCGAAAAAGCCGCCACGCCAGGGATGACACGCCATCCGTCGAAGAAGGGGGACAAGGATGCTGTAGGAAGCCGTTTGGCCTTCTGCAGTTCAGACCAGTCTCTCACTTTAACCCGCTTGCTATTACTTCGCAGCTCGATTACTGTATGAAATTATTGACTAGGCGCTTCTCGAGCATCGTTAGCGGGCCCCTCCCGCCACGCGCTGTTCAATTTCTGGCAAAACAAGAAGTCAAGCTCAAGGAGTAGATGTGTTTTATTACTCGGTGGAGTAATGAGTTTCTGTAAATTCTGTCCATTGCAAAGCGCCCTCCGGAGCTCACTTATCATAATAAAAGGGAGACCGAGAATAGGCTAGCTGCGGCGCGTGCTGCACGCACATGCATCACAGACTCGATTTGTGCTGTCAACCAGGGGAGTCTAGTGGAATGATTTTACCACTAGCCCAAGAAAAAGAGGGCACGGAGACGGAGACGACAGGGGGTCTTGTGGGCAGATAGAGACCCGAGACCGAACACATGTTTGTGGATTTACTTTTGGCTGCCTCGTAAGTGTCATCATTGGGAGCCCATTATTGAGAGTAGTGTCATCATTGAGAGCCATCATTGAGAGTAGCGTCATCTTTGAGACGCCATCCACCGTAGATGGAATTTTAGTTCCTCTCTTTGGGGCCGGGGACTCTCGAGATTGACGCTGGGTCCTTCTTAAATCCTCGACCCGATGCTGCTTCGATTGGTAGGGGGCAGTGTTGTTCGTTGTCCCGTCCTTGTCGTCGTTGATGATTCGCCCTTGTTGCTGAGTTGTTTAAATAATTTTTTTTTTGGTGGGTTTTGTTTTGCGTCGCTGCCGCCTTTACATTTTGGGCTGGCGTCGCTGACGGAAACGAGGGACGAGTTACTCCGTTCGTTGCGTGTGCTCAACCTGATACCTATGGGGATTGGAACTTTAGCTTTCGGGGAACGATTCGATCTTGATTGAGAGGAGGAAAGACGAACATACCCGAGCTGTGGAGAGCAGCAAAATTTTTTTTTGTGGCTTTAGACGGCATAGAGGCGGGCACAATAGCACAACAGCACAACGGTACAACAGCACAAGAGCACAAAGGCACAACGGCGTAACGGCACAAAGACAGGAAGGAACGAACGAACACGACGTCGCAGACTGCCGAGCACCAATCGAGGACCATCTTCACTTGTCACTGCATGGTAAGTTGTGCAGCATTCGACTGCCCTCTCACGCGGGCTCATTCCATTTTCAAATATCACAAGTTGTCGGGCCACAGCTTCGCAAACCGGGACCTGGCCCCCTCGCTCACACACTTTTTTTTTTTTTTTTTTTTAAAAAAAATTTTCCGCATAGGACATGTGTGTTATGCCAGTACCTTTTTGGCCTTGGTTGGTTTTTCTTCCTAGGACCGCTCCACGTGGAGAACCGCCTTGTCGGGTCGCACTAACTCAAACCATCAATCCCCTCTCTTTGTCACTTGGCCCAACGGACGGCCACGGACGGCCACGGACGGCAACGGCCATTATTGCCTCAACGAAAATGATCAACCAGGGGTGGGCGCGTTTCCCGACCCGACAGATTGGGTCGGCCGCAACGTTTCGGTCAGGCCCAACCAGTGCGACCACAGCCTTTACAATCTGTTGATGGATGTCCTGTGGTTTTGCTCCTGTGCTCCCTCCCCAGATGGGCATCTACCTAGGTGAACGTCTTGACGGGAGCCCTCTTGGGTGCGCCTATAGCAAAATGTGTTCCCAGGCGGAAAGGCAACTGGTTTATCGTTTGCAGTGGGCCACAGCTTGGGAAAATCATTTCTGTACGAGCTTCCTCCCCTGCCAGCCGACTGCGAGAGCAATATAGGCCGATATGCGTCGTCAAAAGAATGACCGACCGGCCTCTCTTGCATACATACATACATACATGCTTGGCGTGTCCCTGGACTCTTTGTGCAGCCTGCGGATCAAGTGATGACCAAGGCCCCAGGGGTAGGTCTGTCTGCTTGCTCGGGCGAATCGTACCGTCGCTCTCGCTTCGCGAAAATTCCACCTTGCTGGCGGGTGCAATGTGTGAAGTTTAACTATTACGAACCGGGCTACCCCTTGCATGGATTGTGACCCTGTATGTGTGCAGATTTGGCTGTTCGTTCTAGTGCTAACATATCTCTTTTGATCAGATCCTTTTTTTCTTTCTTCTTGAAAGGGGTTGAATAGTTGAATGTCCTGTTTTGCTCCTTGTGATTAACACGAAACGATGGGAAAATTCAAGGTCCCTTCCTGGCTGCAGACCCCTCAGATTGGGTTTGCAGGCTCAGATGCAGAAAAGAAGAAGAAGAAGAAGAAGCACAACAGACGGTCTCTATCACCATTTCCTCAGCGGATTCGGACAACAAGACAGGACCCAGTCGTGTCGCCATCAACGACGCACAAAATCAATGTTGAGCAACAGCCAAAGGCAGAAGTTTCACGCTTAATAGCTCTAGCAAGGAAGGTTTTCGCGGAAGCAGAGAAGCTAGATGCTTATCTGCAACAACATGAATCCATTCAGCCGGGATTCAACGTTGATGCGCCGGGTGACTTTCCCAAGTTACCAGCCGACATTCAGCAGAGTCGTCAGGAGATTGTCTACGCCACACAGGACTTGGGAAGCTTGGTTAGAGGACCTCGAGAAAGTGTTCGATGGGCCACATTGACTGTAGGTGGAGCTGTTTGTAAAATTGCCGAGGATGGAATAATTGTGCACTAATACTCTGGTCTCTAGTTTTTGGACGCGCTCAGCCTTCAGGTCATTCATAGTTATGGCATTGGTATGTATGGCTTCAGGATCAGCTACGGGTGCTTATACTGACTCAGACCAGCAAACCTGGTACCTGTCGATAAGCCCATCGCTCTTTCGGAGTTGCAGACAAAGAGCACACTGAACCCCACGAATCTTGCTCGGGCCTTGCGTCATGTCATGACAAATCACATCTTTTGCGAACCAGAACCAGGACTGATTGCCCATACTGCGGCATCGCGGCTACTGGCAGAAGATAAATTATTACAAGACTGGGTCGGATTCGGCACAGAAGATATTTTCCCAGCAGCTGCAAATGTACTCAAGTCACTGGAAACATATCCCGAGGCCACGTCACTTACGACGACGGGCTTTAACTTTGCGTTTGATACCGTAAATAAGGAGCCTATGTTTGTCACATTCGGAAAAGATCCACTCCGTGCCAAGAGGATGGGTGGAGCGATGGCAAGCTTAGCAGGAGGTGAAGGATATGAGATTAGCCATTTCGTTGACAGTTACGACTTTGCAGACGTGGATAAAGCAGGCGGAACCTTTGTCGACATTGGCGGAAGCCATGGGTTCGTGTCGGTGGACCTGGCCAAGAAATGGAAGAACATGAGGTTCATAGTCCAGGACTTGCCAAAGACTGTGGAAAGTGCACCGAAACCGATTGACGATGACACTTCTGTCGCCGAGCGTATCCAACTGGAGGCACATGATTTTTTCAGAGAGCAGCCTGTAAAGGATGCAGACGGTATGCCCTGGCTGAAACGACTTCCTCCTCCTAGATCATCGTGATTCTAACTGTGGAGCTAGTGTACTTCTTCCGATGGATCATGCATAATTACTCCACTCCTTATGCCATCAAGATTCTCAGGAATCTGATACCAGCCCTGAAGCCCGGAGCTCGTGTCATCATCAATGACCACTGTTTACGTGAGCCTGGCGCGGAAAATGCTTGGGACGAGAAGCTTATACGAGGCATGGACATGATTATGCTGATCTTGCTCAATGCACAAGAACGTCAAGAGGAGGAGTTTCGGGAATTGTTCGAGGCAGCAGACGAACGCTTTGTATTCAAGGTTAGTTGATGTCCCCGGATTGATTTGCGCCATCATGTTGCCTGACCATCATGCAGGGCGTGACGAGATCTCCCGGTTGCAGGATGAGCGTTATCGAAGCTGTATGGGAGCCACAGACTAAAGTGAATGGCGCTGTGAAGGAGAGTGACAACGGCAGGTCCGCGTAGTTATCATTATATCCTGGGAACAAGGTATTGCATTTTGCACAAGATTGCGTGCCCATGGAAAGGAGTCACCGATTTTAGAGGTTTTGATCACATGGCAGTTGGTGCCCTTGGCTCCAGAAGGCTAGGAATAGTGCCAAGAAATTCACAGGCGGTTTTTTGCAACTCAGAGTTCGATCCATGCTGTTTTACCCTTATACAGCAGGTTACCTACCATATTATGACTGTGCCTTTTGTAAGTCAGGACGCTTGAATGGGTTAACAAAAGATACAGAAGGTGCCAATTTGCTTTTGCATATGCAGCCCCAGCTGATGCGTTGATAGTGCGCATGATGAACCATATGTAACTTGTCACCTGATTGTAATGTGAAAGCAATTGCTGCCCCAAGTCCCTAGAAAGAATGACTATGATGATGCTGACGTGCCCGCGAATTACGATGTGAATCCCATCATACTTGATTCGAAATACAGCCCGGAGACATCAAGCGTAATTGGTTTAGTGGTAAAATTCTCCGTTGCCATCCGAGCAGCGTCGGGGAGCCCTGGGTTCGATTCCCAGATTACGCAAGCCACACTCGCCTCCTCGCCCAAGTGACATGTTCGCCACCGAGTTTCTCTTTTTGTTGCGCATTGCTATGTATCTGCTTAAGGACTCGTCCTGCGGTCCTCCGTACTCTTGACATTTCCTATCTATTCCAATTCTGCACAATCTTTTGCCTCCCAACCTCTATCTTTCCGCTTCGCCTATTTTCCTTGTTTCACTTGCCTGCCGCTTGTATGCAATTCACGTAAATAAAACTGATTTTTTTTTTTTTTTAAAAAAAAAAAAAAAAAAAAGAAAAGAAAAGAAACAAAAACCTTCTCATCGACTTTTCCCATCGTATCCTCCTCTCTCTGCGATCGTGCTGGACATCTGGCTGATGGAGTCGTTGCTGAGGACCTCGAAAACAGAGACTTCGACGGCGCAGTTCCCTAGTACCCAGTTTCGTATCCCCACGGCGACCAGGGAGTCTACGCCGTATGCATTCGGGGGTCTGTTCACGTCCACTTCTTCCGGCAACATGTTCATGGCTTTGGCGAGCATGTTTGCCAGCCCGTCGCGCACCAGGCCTGCAGCAGCCTCCGCTGATGTGGCGCGCGTGAGAGCTGTCTTCAGGTCGATTTCTCGAGCGTCCGCCCTTGAAGCCGTCAAGTCTGGCGGCGGCATGTCAATCAGACTCAAGTAGGCATAGAGTGCGGTGCGAGACCAGTATGGATCGGCAGGCTTGTTCTGCCGCAGGAGACCACCTGTTCCTACACCGAGGACGATTTGAGCGGGAGGAGCGGCCTGGGGACCGCCCATCTCCTTCGTGATGGCGTGCTTGACGACCGAAAGGAAATCGTCGTGGCGGATGCCGTAGAAGCCGCTGGCGCGGAGCTTGTCGAGAACTGCTTCGTCTTCTGTGAGCATCCCGGCGCCCAGAACGGGCCCGAGGTCGATTGATACCGCGTGTTTGCCTTGGAGGCGGCAGTGATGTGCGAGGGCGTCTTGGAAACTATTGCCTGCTGCGTAGTTGGCCTGGCCACGGTTGCCAATGATGCCGGCTGAGCTGGCAAGGAAGATGAAGAAGGGGCTCTCGGATTCATTTGCCATGGCTTTGACGAGATTCCAGGACCCCGCGACTTTGGGTCCGATGATTGTCTTCCATGACCGATATGTCATATTGTCAAACATGCCGTCCTGTACGACGGCAGCGCACTGGAAAACACCTCGGATGGGGGGCATTTCTACTGATACACGGGCTTGGATGGTTGATCTCAAATTTTCCTCGTCACAAATATCGACGCAATAGACTTTAACGTTGATCCCTCTTTCCAGAAGGTCATCGACGAAGGATTGGGACGAGACGGATGATGCACCGGACCGCGACATAAAGGCAAGGTGCTTCGCCCCATGGGATACGAGAAGTTCAGAAATACTCTTACCGAGACCACCAAGTCCGCCGGCCAATATGTACGTAGCCTTGGGATCAATGGCTTCATCAAGAGGTTTAGAAGCTTCTTCGCATACAACCGAAATGGTTTCATTGTGATCAGGGTCTGTCGAAATTACGCAAAGTCCATTGTGCGGGTTCTGCTGAACACGGCCGAGGGCGTCGCCGAGGGAATCGATGCCGAAAGTGGTGATTGCTGAAGATGAAATTGCATTTGAACCCGTGTCGGACAAAAGCTCACATGCAGCCTCAAACAACTCCGCCACAAGAGCCTCGTCGTGTCGGAGGATTTGTCGGATATCGAAGTTGACGAGTGTGACGGAACCCCCTCCAACGTCGAGGCCTTCTCCAGCGGAATATGCGGTCTCGCTCGTGAGCTGGGCTATAACGCCACCTATTCAAGGTTAATTACATGTCTTTGCAGAATACTTCAAGTACAGGAACTCACATTTCTTCACACATCTTGAATTAGTCGTGGCATTGCCAGACGTGGTGTCATAGATAATGTCCACGCCTTTGCCACCACTTGCCTGTAGAATGCTATGAACGAAGTCGTTGCTTTCATTGTTGACGATGTGACGGGAAGGGACTCCAAAACTCTCCAAGGTAAGACGTTGTTCGTCGCAATTCGCATCAGTTACAGAAACCAATAATCTAACACCAATTTTTTGAGCAATCTGAAGCGCTGCGAGACCATGCGCACTGGCGCCACCGCGAATGAGTATAGTATTCCTTGGCTTCGCTCGACCCATATGCACGAGTGCGTAGTAAGCACTGGCGAGTAAACTGGGGAAAGATGTTAATTTATAAGCGCCCTGGACAAGGTGGCTCTTGGCGCGACAGATACTCTTGATGGAGCCACTTGGGACGAGGGCGAAGACTTCATCTCCAGGAGCAAAAGCAGTCACTTTTGTGCCGACCGCCTTGACAGTTCCTCGGACGTCCACGCCAACAGCAGACTCCACACCTCGACCAAGGAGGGTCTCAACATCTTGAAACGTGAGCACAGCCTGTGAAAACTTAATGTCAACCTCATCAGGTTCCAGTTTTGGCTGGTGAAACTCTGTATACTGCCAACAGTCGTCGGAAAGTCCTGGCTTAAGTAAAGAGAGTTTGACCTCCGGCTCGATTACAGCATTGGCAGAGTCAGAATGAAATTGTCGATCCTTGACAATGCGCGGCGAACGCCCCTCGATGATCCGATTCAATGGCTTGATGGGCTTTAGTCGAGGAACATATATCCCACCGTCCTTCTCAGCATATTCCGTCTCGATGTAACTCGAGGCACTCTCTTCGCAGAATGTGCGAGAGAAAACTGCCATAATGTTATTGATTACGGCAGTGTCAGCCAAATTTGATTCGTTATCAAGATCGAATGTGATGATGATTCTTCTTGGATCCTCCGACATTAGGACTCTTGCCAGGCCGATAATGGCAGAGCTTCTCACGTCCTTCGGGTTCATGTGCGATCCTCGACTGACCCAAAGCATACCTTTCGCTGATCTCTGAATAGTCTTGAGCAGATTAAAATGCTTCTCGTCCCAGTACAAGATGGACGAAGAAGAATCTTGAGAGGGGCAAACCTCGAGCAAAGATATAATTACGGAGCCGCCGAGGAGAAAGCCATGGTCCAAGATTTCATCGGACGAGAGGGCCGCCACATTGCCATAATTCCCGTCGCCAGCAACGAAGGCTTTAAATAGTTCGACAAAAGAAAGCGTCTCTTTGTCAACCGCACTCGCTGTTAGTATGATGATCGCAGGGGCGGCTTTGATCGTCCCATGGCGCTTATACATCGTCAAGTCTGTGGCAACACCATGGTTCTGTTCATTACCATTAATCTCACCGTGTCCATTGAAATGCGGCTGTGACCCTGATCCGTCGGATCCTAATTGAACTAGAATACCCCCAACGTTGAGACGGTCTTTTAGGTCGTCAGCTCGCAAGTTGGTGCCTCCATGATAAATAATCAGATGGTAAAGGGAGTCTAAGTCGGCAATTCTGCTTCTGTACTCAATAAAAGGCTCTATTTGACTGCCCGCAACCTGTGATGAGAGAGCTGATGGAATGCTCGACTCAGATGACGTGAGTATCGTGAATCTTGAAAGGCAAGGTGTATCCTCCTGTGTTGGAGCAAGATGCCCCAGAGTGTCGAGTGCGGTGTTGCAAGTCCCTCCAACCTGCATAACAGACAATGCTGGATACTTGTGCGCCAGCAAGTCTACCAACTGCGGCAGGTCAGAAATGGAGGCGAAAGTGGCGTCTCTCTCCCACACAATTTCAGTTGTCAGGTTTCGAAAATTTGGAAGGAAAGATACCGACTCAGGTGCTGAAATCTGAAGAGCTGTCAAATGTAGCCCTTCAATTGATATAACCGGCTCCATAGCATCAGCTGAACTCATGACGATCTTGGCACAGGCGTCTTGAAGACCTACTTTTCTGGCGGTGGCATAGCCAGAAAACTTTTGTGGTCCGCTCTGGTTGACTTGAGTGGAAATGAAGAGACTTTCAAGAAATGTTGGCACCATTGGCGTCGGTTGGATGACAAACAGGGAATGAAACATGGAATCCAGAGTGGCAGGGTGGATTATATGAGGATACTCAAACTTGGCAGGCATCTTGGACTTGGTGTCGGGAACAGAAACTTTATACAAACATATACCATCACCTCGGGATACATCAAATATGTTCTGGAAGGTCGGACCATAATTCATTCCCATGGTGTCCAAGAGCTCGTAGAGCTGTCGGGGGTTAACAGCCTTGTTGCATGCGGGGACCAACCCTGCTTGTCCCGTCTCGCGCGCGGATGCAGACATGGCAAAACTGCCAGTAGAATACTTGAATCGGAAAAAACCGCCGGAGTGTTGTTCCCAAGGACAACCCAGTTGCTTGGAGTAGATGGAAAACGCATGGTGACCATCTCTATTCAGCTTGAAATTTAGCACAACTTCGAGTCCATGAGGTGTATTCGGTATGATCATTGCTTTTACAATACTCATATTGGTAATCTGATAGCCAAGAAAGCCTTCTGATTGTGGAAGAACTTGCTTGGCCCCCTCGAGCACCATAGAAATCATTCCTGCGGCGGGATAGACGATTGTCTTTTGAACTTGGTGGTCTTGTATCCATGGATTCTCTGAAATGCGAAGGAAACCGCGCCAACGAGGCTCAAAGGGATTCGAGTCTGCCGTGAGCGAACCAATGAGGTCCTGTCGAGGGTATTGTCTTTGTCTACTGGCGATGCTTAGGTGTGATTCGTGCCAGTACGAATTAGAATGGTTCCACGGATATGAAGGTAAATCAACCAGACACTTGGGCATTGTAGCTTGTCCGCGCATGATTACTTCCTTCAAGTTCACGGAGACCCCCTGAACCCATAGTTCACCGACGACTGAAAGAAGCTTTAAAACCGAATTGCCCTTTGGACGCATGACTGAGTAGTACGCGGGACTTGTACCTTCATTCCCCAACGACGAAATGGTTTCCATAGTGGGCGACTTCAGAACGCCGCGTGGGCTGAGCTCAATCATGATTTTGGGTCGCTTCTCGGTGGGTAGACTCATCATTTCGGAAATGGCAGCAACGTATTGCACAGGGCTAACCATGTTCTTTGTCCAGTAATCGGAGTCAAGCTGTGAGCCCCGGACCAACCCGCCGGTGACCGAGGAGAACATACTTATATTGGGTTGCAGATCTTGTGGCTGGATTGCGGACAGACATTCCTTGTAATCCTTCTCGACGAGGCGCATATGTGAGGAATGATAGGCCGTATGAACATTGAGAACACGATGAAATATCATTTTCTTCGTTAGGTCCTCAGCAATAGCCTGGATGGATGCAACTCGTCCAGAGATTGTAACTGACCGCGGGCTGTTGACGCAAGCGACCTCCGCCGATAGGCTTCCAGACTCTAGATAGCTCTGCACATCGGCTAAAGACATCCCTACTGCCATCATTGCGCCTGTGAGTTTTGGAGCGCGGAGCGGGATACTAATTGCAGCCATACCACGGAAGTATGCGATTTCCCAAGCAGCGAACCGTGAAATCGCGCCCCCGGCGTATGCAGCCGCAATTTCACCCGACGAATGGCCGACAACATGCTTAGGATGGATACCGAATGAATGAAAAAGATCAACCAGAGCAACTTGAATTGCAGTTGTGGCAGGCTGCGAGAGATGTGGATAAGAGATTGCGGATCCAGAATCATCTCTGAGCATTTCGCGAAGTAGGTTAAAAGGGGATTGGAGAATTCCCGAGAGGTACTTGCTAGCCTCTTCTAGGCTTTGTCTGAAAACATCAAAAACCATCAGCTCAAGACCCATTTGTGCCCATTGCGTTCCTTGTCCAGAGAAAATGAACGCAATGTCTGGCTCGCCCTGGCGTAGTGAGCGGACAATGTTGGTTGAACCAGGGGTCTCTAGTTTGGCAGCCAGCTCACCTGCCGACTTGGCAATGATGAAAGTTTTCCATTCTAGTACCGACCGGCGGCAACCAAGGGTATAAGAATAGTTTTTGAGTAGGTCAGTGACAGGAGCAGCCTTGTGTGTTCTAATGTACTTAGAATGAGAGTTCATAGTGCGCAAAAGGCCGTCTTTCTCTCCGGCAGAATAACAGAACAGTTCATACTCAGCCTTCGCATCATCTGTCGCAAGGTCTATTCCATTTGGAGACGAGGAGATATTGGACGCAGCATCCAGGGAGCTGTGGTGAGCAATCAATTTACGAGATTGCAAATATCCAGATGATTCGTCTAATATGACGTGGGCATTGGTGCCTCCGAAGCCGAAGCAGTTGACACTGACACGACGAAGCCCGGAGATTGGCCAGTCCGTGACAGATGTGGGAACCTGGGAGCTGAATCAGAGAGAAGCTCGCTATTCCAAGGGAGAGCATGTAGTTAGTTACCTTGACTTTCCACTCATCAAAAGCTATGGTTGGATTCCCTGTTTCAAAGTTTATGTTGGGAGGGATTTTGCCCTTTTCAAGAACGAGGATACCTTTGATCATGCCAGCCACACCTGCCGCTCCCTCCAAATGCCCGATGTTCGGTTTTAGTGAACCAACAATTACAGGGCTCTCAGGAGAACGCCCAGCTGATAAGGTTTCGGAAATAGCCTTGAGCTCTCTCCAGTCTCCGGCTTGTGTGCCTGTACCATGGCATTCAACATAAGCAGTCTGACTGAAGTCGAGACCGGCCTTCGCGTAGACTGATCGAATGTTTGCAACCTGAGCGTCTTTGCTTGGAAGCGTAATTCCTAAACCCCGGTAAGTAAGAACAAAGGGAAATTGCAGGCCATAACTTACCTGAAGTACGGCCGTCTTGATTGACTGAGCTTCCACGGATGACCGCTCGAATAGTGTCATTGTCACGAACAGCATCAGAGAGACGTTTCATAATGATAACACCAATCCCCTCACCCCGGCCGTAGCCGTTGGCACGTGAATCAAACGTAAAGCACTTTCCATCTGGACTGAGAAAGTTCAAAGCTGTCATGGGCATCATGGTGCTTGGTGTGAGGATCATGCTAGCCCCCGCCGCGATGGCCTACACACACCATTATGAATTGATCACTTCGCTTGGCGAAAGCTGACTTACTATAGTGGATTCTCCAGTGCGAAGACTCTGGGCCCCTAGATGAACAGCCACCAGGCTTCCACTGCAACCAGTGTCGATGGTTACGCTCGCTCCATGTAAGTCGAAAAAGTACGATATTCGATTTGCCATGATAGCAACTCCGTTGCCTGTAGCCGCATACTTTGGGGCCCATTCGGGATCTCTTAAGCATATTTGCTCATAGTCTTCATTAAGTATAAGTGAGAATTCTGGGTATGCATGTTGTAACCAGGGTATGGAGTGTTATACCTTTCACGAAAGACCCCACGTATACGCAAGCATCTGTGCCACCAATATCCTCTTTGCGTAGACCAGCTAATCGATGTCAGCGACACTCTTGTCCTCTGCATCTTCTTGAGGAGCATTGAAGTAACATACCATTCTCAAGTGCTTCGTAGCATACCTCGAGCAGCATTCGTTGCTGAGGGTCGATGGCCTGTGCGTCTTCTGAAGTAATGGAGAAGAACTAAATCCATCATCAGTGTGTAAATGACACAAAGCGTTGAGGACTGTGTGCCTCTTACCGGTGCATCAAAAGTTGAAATGTCATCCTTAAGAAGGTGAGCGCCACGAAAAGGGATCTGAAACCTGGGATCAGCAGATGCAACTTCTGTTTTCGTAAGCAGAAAACTTACACTGCCTAATCTGTCGCCACTGGGGTGAAAGTAGCCCTCGACATTGACTCTTTCTTTGGGTATTTCGCACCATTGAGATTTGCCATTCTCAAGGACTTCCCAAAGATCATCGGGGCTTTTGGAATCCCCGGGAAACCGGAGGCCGATTCCTATCACCGCGATGTCGTCCATCCTTGCGTCGAACAAGCAGCTACAGAGGAGGAAACACCCGATGTAACGGAAAGAACTGTCAAACCAAAGAAGGTCTCATAAGAAGGAGAATTTTTTATAAACAGAATTGGATACAGAATGGGAGAGAGTCCTGAGATTCACTTTCAGGCGATGTGATTTGCTGCACCGCTTGGGCTAAGGCAGTGTGTATTGTGAATCTGGACTCTGTTTACAACGGGAACGTTGAGTAATTTTACAGGAAAGACCCATTTATTTCCATGTTGACTTGCCTGTAGAGATGAGAAGAAAGAAGGAAGTTAACGAAGACAAGGAAAACGGGGGTTCATCTGACCAAACGACGGCTCTTTCTAAAGTTCTTCCATTCATTGCCCCGAGAGTGGCCGCGGAGAGGTTCAGAAGGCTTCCATGTAACCACACGCATATACATGACGTCTCTATACCCAAACACAATATCTCGTGGCATCCCATGTGTTGATCTTTGTAGTTAACCTGAGAAGAGCCTGGCTGACCAGCAGTCGGGGGGTCATTTGGGGGCCGGTTCGAGTTGGCTCCTCGCTGGCAAAGACGAGATACCAGGCTTCGACCGTGAAACACATGCACCATCACAAGAATATGCACAGGCAGCCACGATGTAAGTATCGACAGACGGGAAAACGGATGTGATTTGTCTAATGCGTGATGAAGATGGGGGGCAAGTGTCAGGTGTTTGAAAACGGATTCCCCTTGACCAAAAGCTAAAACACATGGCGTGGAGAATGTAGGGCTCGGGGCAGCCAGCGGACTATAGACATTACGTGACGTGTCTTCAATGCTTGAGCCAGTCTCGACGTTGGGCTTCTTGAACCAGATATCACAGACTGGGGACAACAGGCTGGTTTCCCATTTGTCCAGCCATTATGAAACAAGAAGTCAGCGAGTTAAATGTAGTAGGCGGGTACCGATCTTTGTGGATGTGGATAAGTTTGGTGTAAGACAAGAAGCATGTCGAGAAGGAGTGGCGTCGTTGACATTTCTGGGGGAAGCCCCAGACTTGAACATGATTCGATTTCCGATGGCTGCAGATCCAAGGGCAGAATCTCAAGCATAAGCTTGTGGAAAACAATGCCTGGCTTTGGTTAGTGTTCGGATCGAGCTTGATCAGAAACGCCCCGTTTGTCGCTTCTAGCAAGGATATGGAAGCGTCCACCCTCCGAGAACTAGCTAATATCTGAATGAAGCTAGGGTTGAAAGTTGAGGAATAGCATCAAAACACGGGAGAAATTCGAGGTAGGTTTGCTAAGCGCCATAAGTTGTCACTTTGGAGAGGCATGGTTCTGGTGAATTGCGCAAACGAGTCGATAATCTTGCGGCACGGAATGTTGGTACCCAGGTCTAGGAGCCAGGATGGACGGTTTTCCGTATAGAATCACCCACCCACTACAAATTAATGGATTCGATCAGTGATAAGTATAATGCTAGTGCGGAAGCCAGCAATTGCGTATTAAGGTAGGACTGATCCGTAACAGTCTAGGCATTTGGAGGTGGACTAGAGTTCTAGACAGACATGTGGGCTTAGCTCTTGCTGTGAGATCCGGGTGAAAGTGGCCAGAAGACATAATTACCTGCCCATCAAGACATCATTGATAGCTTGGAGTGATTGGTCAAAACCGCCTGGCCGAGGCAGACAGAGTGCATCGTTGAACTAGATATTATTAGTCTAAGATGTCGCATGTCCTGTAAGTAAAGCGAAGAAATGTGTGGATAAGCTGACCAACGAATTCTGTGGGTCCAACGACAGGCGGCTAACCGTATAGGTTGGGAAAGCCAGAGCCAAGCCGTCCTTGCCGTCACTGTTTGCGATGGTATTCGGGCAAGCCCCCACTTTTGGTCCACTTTCTCAGACAGCCACCCCTCGATTTTGCTGGTGCACGCCTCTCTCTCTCTTGAATTAAAGGAGGTCGCAGAAAGCTTCAATTAAAGCTGTCTAATAGAGCTCTAGGAATTTAATAGCACTACTATCCTCTACAATATACACCAGCTTTCAAAAGAGGTTATCCCTGCAACGCGACTAGCAATGCAGTTGCAGCCTCTGTAGCAGCTAGAGGCCCAGAACAGCTGGTTAGACTATGTACTTATAAAGAGAACCGTGGAAATCATGTATTAAACGAATTAGCTTAGCCGCAGGCTATAACTCCTATATACCTAGGTATATATAAATCAATTCTACGACGTAGAGTGTGCTATATGAATTTGCAGAGGGGTGCTAGCAAAAGCACTGACTAGTCTGAAACCGGAAGGTCGGTGGGGGGATTCGCCCAAAAAGCAATTTTCAGTCGCCCGAATAGCAACACTCATCGGAATCACTTGTTGGCGGATGTAGAACGGAACTGCAGGCTCCAATACGCCCAAGTAAGCTCAAAGGCTTAAGGACTCATCACATACCACTCTGAATCTGCCCGTTGCTTGTTGTCTGGCGGCTGTGTTTACTAACGCATCATGCCAGCTGATTGGACTCGGAAGTCTCCGATGAGCATCCTGATCAAAAACAGTATGCACCCATCGATTCGGTCGTGACCGAGCTCAGATGAAATTGCTCAAGAGGCTCGATTCTTGGAGACGATGAGGTGGTTTTACGGGTTTACCTGCCTCTCCCTTTCTGGGTCCGTGAAGCAACTTCAAGCAAACGGGAACGGATGGGCCATGGCGCCATGGCGCGACCCAGGGCACAGCGATTGCATAGCAGCAAACGCAATATCCGTCAACCCGCTTGACGTGCTACTCGCTAACACATCACATCTTGACTGGAGTTGGACATCTGTGGTGTCTTATGCCCTCCCATAAACAAGATAAGTAACTGTTTTCGACTTGTCGCAGCGAGGTGAGTACCACCTGATCTAAGCTGAATGCATAGATCGTGACTCTGTACTCCAGGAGCAACACGATCCATCTCTGGATCACCAATGGTCACTCCAACGAGTTCTGGGCAGTCATATCGTCAGAGAGCGTAACGCAACAGTGGGCAGCCTGACAGTCGGGTCGGCCATTCCGAATCTCGCAGAGGTGGAACCTAACGGGCTCGCAAATCTCGCCAATTTTTAATTCTGTAAAGTCAAGCACGCAGACAGCACGCAGACAGCACGCAGATACTCTCTCGCAGATACTCCCTCGCAGATTTTCTCTCGAAAAACGTTTGCGGGCGACTCTGGGGGCTTACTATCGCATCGCCACCAGCACCGAGCGCCCATACACCTTCAACGAACAACACTGGGCTGGCATTAATCTGAACTGCTGCAAGGAGACAGAGCTGGCCTCCGCATCGTAGATGGTGTTCAGCTGGTGACACAAGTCAGCCCAGTGACAGCAATGCAGAATCTGTCAGGCGACACGGTCATAGCTATCTCGCTCTCGCTAGCGGAGTGTCATATTTGTACAACGCCAGCTCAGTCATGTCTCGGTATGTTGCTGCAAGTGTAAGATCTTCCTCCACGACGCATTAATTTTTTTGGATGAGAACAGTCGAGGCTTGCTTACTCATTCCGGCGCAAAGAATTCATGATCCGCGGTTGTTGCTATTTGATTGTGATTACTTCCTTCCACAAGTCACTCGCCGGCAAGGCACGCATGGTGAGTTGAGCCAAGGTTGATTGATGTGAGCAATCATTGCTTGCGAATAGCCAATCTGCAGTCCGTGCATTGCGTCAACAGCCTGTGAAAATTCGTGGCAAGACCAGCTTCGTTTCTCAGCTTGGTTTCTGAACCTTCTGGGCTGCCTTCCTTCTTCGTGCGCTCGACTCTCCCTCCTCAGCCTCAGCCTCAGCCTCAGCCTCAGCCTCAGCCTCAGCCTCTGGCTGGAACAAGAAATTGCAAGAGCCGCCATCTCGCTCTCGTTCCTTCCTTGAGAGGCATTGACAAATCGACTGTGCGTCATCTTCTCGCGAGACTCGCCTGTTCGGCCGGAATTGGGTCCGTTGCGAAAGCAAACGGACTCATTCACACAGCCATTGCCACTGCACGTCTTCTCCCGACTGGTTTTTTTTTTTTTTTTTTTTTTTTTTGGACTCGCGGATTCACAGATGCACAATCATAAGGGATCCAACTTAAACACAGGCTGACAAGCATCACAACAAACTGAATACACTCGTTGCGACTTCTTTCCACTCTTCAGTGACGACATCTCATCTTTAAAAAAATCATGGCTTCCGACTTACAAATGTCACTTTCTTATCCGAATCACTCACTCAGTCAACTATCCTCCTCTCAAGCACCGAGCAGGGACCAGACACACCCAACTGCCTCTGCCTCTGTCAACATGAAGATTGACCACCGCGTAAGCGGTGCGCGGCAAAAAGTTCTCATAATTTCGTATGTATCCTCATTCACATAATCAGCTTGGAGAGACAGAGGAAGCTTATTGTTCTGCACAGGCTTCTCGTCGGGCTTCTGTTTTCCAGTCTCGACACCTCCATTGTGGCAACGTCTTTGGTCACCATATCTCACGACCTAAACGACTTTGTCAATGCCCCTTGGATTGTGCTGGCCTACTTGTTGACTTACATGGGTAATCATGGTCTTTTGCCTCATTGAATAATTCATGAATGCCGCTGACTGCGGGGCAGGATTTGCCGTCTGCATCTCGAAGTTGAGTGACATATACGGCCGGAAAAACATGCTCATTCTCTCTTGGATCATATTTATTGGCTTCTCCATGGGATGCGCTTCATCGAAGGACATGATCGCTCTGTATGTACCGTGGTCCTTCACGACCAGCATGACAGCTAACTGGCCTAGGATCGTTTGCCGTGCGTTTCAAGGTCTGGGAGCATCTGGTCTGTATAGCCTTACCCAAATTGGGCTTGTCGAAGTTGGACCAGTCGCTCGACCCGGCCTCATCGGGGCCATGATCGGGGCAACTCTTGCAACGGCATTTGTTCTTGGACCTCTCATTGGAGGTCTCATCTCCGAGCTATCAGACTGGAGGTGGATCTTTAACATGAAGTAAGTTCTGGTACATTAACCGTCTTGGTCAGACAATGAACTCATGAGTATCAGTGTTCCTTTTGGTCTCGTTACAATCCTGGCAATCACCAATTTCTGGCCTCAAGAAAATGCTGCGGATCTGCTGTCATGGACAGCTTTTCGGAGTATAGACTTTCTTGGAAGCGCTACACTGCTTTTTAGCTCAGGCTTCCTTGTTTTTGCCATGCAGCAGGCAGGATCTCAGACACTTGCATGGAACAGCCCAGGGATCATCGCCAGCTTTGTCATTGCGGCATTATCATGGTGTATATTCTTGGTTTGGGAAGTCTATCTTTCCTGCAGGCGACACCGTCACGTTGAGCCGATATTCCCCATCCAACTAATAAGGAAGAGAGTGTACGCTGCTGGACTGCTGTGAGTATTGTATCCTCGAACCATCCTTTGCAAGGAAACAGTGAGCTGATGTCAAACCTCTTACTTCTGGTCGAAAGTGTCATCCTGTTTACCGGATTCCCGTACATTTGTCTTTGTATCATTCTGCCAGAACGATTCCAAATGGTCAATCATCAAAATCCACTTATGGCTGGAATTCGGATTTTGCCCATGCTAAGTACCTGTGCTCTTGGATCTTTTCTAGGTGGTGCTTTATCGAGCAAGCGAAACAATACATCTTACACGCTGGTGGGGGCTTCTTGTCTTCAGCTGTTAGGAGTCGGGCTTATGACGACAGTCTCAGGTGCCTCTGAGAGGTCTGCGGCTCAGTATGGGTACCAGGCGATATTTGGGCTTGGGGTTGGGTTATCACTCTCAGCAGCCACAATCATGACGAATATACTAGCCGCCGAAACTAATGAGAGAGCCTCAGCCCAGGGTGCCGTTGCCCAAGCGAGAGTTCTCGGTGGATGTATCGGGCTGTCGCTCTGTACAATCCTGTTCAACAGGCATGCCAACCAACACCTGGGCGGCCGACTGACGAAAAAGCAACTGGATATGCTGCATCGGTCACCTCTTCTGGGCCTACAGTTGCCTTCAAATTTACGGGACGTAGTTAGAGAGGTGTACATTGGCGCGTTTGCGACAGAGATTGAAGTACTCGCCCTCGCCTGTGCCGTCATGGTTCTCATTTCCCTCTTCACTCTGGAAAAGCATCCCAAACCTATTCGGCGGCCAGCGGCTCAGGCTAAGGACGAATCCTCATTGTATCGCAGAGGAAGTGACTCTGGGACGGAGGTTAACGAGGTCACCCACTCGCGTCAAATGGCTTGAAAAATGGCTGTTGAATATTTCCCATCACATAGCTATAAGGCTCAATTTCTATTTATCTCTCTTTTCTCCCCCTTGCTTTCATTCCACTTACGACTTGACTTCCCTCCTTGCGCTTTCCACAGCGAAATAAAATCAGAAGTAGCACTACGGGCGCGTCAGACGTAGGAACATGAAGTTATGAAGTCCGAAATGGCCAATCCTCTGTTTACGAGGGAGGGCACGCTCTCATTATTGACGCCTTTTTTTTACATTCTCTCTCTTTCTTTCTTCTATGTGTTTTCTGGGGTATGGATTCTAAATTTTCTCGGCTATGGTGAGTAGATGAATCTTTGATTAGCGGGTATAAAAGAAGCATCTGAGTTGTTATTCCACTATGTTGACTATCGAAATATAACAATATCACCGAGAATGGCTGCTTGGTTTCTTTAAATAATGGCGGTGATGATGCTCACGACTCACGATATCCTCATGAACACTGCGTCATTGTACGTTAATTTTTTTTTTTCCAAGCCGAGTGGTTCTAAATAAGCATTATGAGAAGAAACAAGTCAAATACGACATGTGCGCTGTTGCAAGACCGGGATCGTTGCATTTGCTTCAATTCAGACCGACCCATTCTCAGCTACTACTGGGCGCACATGTTGCATATCTTCAGGGCCAGACTTCCAGACTGTGTCTACGTGTAGCAATCCAGCATCTATGTGCACCGGCGTCCTGCCGAGCCACCTCACAGGCCTGATCTTAGGCGCCGTCTTCTCGTCGCCAGCGTAGCACATGTCTCACGCCAAAAACCCGGTAGGACAACACCCTTCCCCCCAGCCATCTCAAAAGAGAACCGTCCGGATCGTGGAGCAGCCGATGACCTAGCCCTGCGGGAACAGCAGTTTCAAACCTATTGGGATTGTCCTCACCCCCGAAACAGAGCTTTGGAGACAGCTGAGCACTTGGTGTTGTGCTACGAGGATAAGCCTTGGAGTACACTGTACATCACCATTGGAGGCCGACAATGCCGGTTCCAGAAAAGTTCTCAAGGGACGCCAGGCGAGGATGGGCCGTTGAGATAGCATCATGTAAGAGCACGTGGGAAAGAAAAGGAATCGGGGAGGCTACCATGGGCAGAGGCTATTGGGCGGACGGCCTGGAGGGGGGCGTGAGGTTGGCCATTGAGCAGAAGTAAGTAGGTTGTACAAGGCACGTTTTTTTTGTTTCCCTTTGCTTGGATAGGTAACGTGGAATAATTTTCTTTTCGCGTGCTGAGTCGTGCACATGTTGTACACAATTCGTTTGCAGAGTTGCACCAAAGAACTGTCATCTTAAGTGGGGGGGGACTGGTTTGTTTTCTTCGCCACGCTGTGATACTGTCGTACTGGTGAGATTAGGAAGTGAGTGAATGACAACGATTCATTTTACACATGACGACAAGGAGCGAGACTCGTGCAATGCAAGCTTGGGAGGGGGGGATCTCAACTCAGACGGTTCATCTGAAGTGGCCTTTGTCGCTCTTTGTCTTAATATAGACACATACATACATGTTATATATACGTTATATATATGATATATATAAGAAAGAGATGAGTCTAGAGCAAATGTTGCTGACATGGTTCAACAGTCCAGGTCGTAATCTCATCTTTGGCACAACAGCTACATCTCTCCTACATATTTTTCAAGGCGCAGCACCCCCTATTATCTGCGGTTTGAAGTAGACGGTGAGGACGCCCTGCACACCCAGGTCCTTGGCCGTTGCTTTAAAGGCCCGATGGGCCAGACAGTCCTCGTCGTAGTACCTCATGTCATCCATGCTGGCAAATTCCGTCTTGCATGCCACTGTGTAGCCTTGTGATCGGGGATCCTCCTCAGTTGGCCCGACTGCCAAGGAGAGGATGTACGGCTTGCCATCCTAGGGAACAAAAAGATGGGAGAACAGAGCCCACGCGTTAGTCAACTGTTCCTGCAGTAAAAGAAAGTTGTAAATGTGAAAAAAAAGGAGTCTCGGTTGTTTCTATATATATATATATATATATATTGCGACGCAGGGGCAACTCTATTCTATTCCCCATGTCATGTTCTGGTGGGAGAGACAATTGACAGGTATGCAAAGGGTTGTAATTTTGGAATTTCTTCGCTTATGGAGGGAATGTTGAAGAAAATCAGAAATTGTGGTACGAAGGGGACAAGAGAGGAGGGGGGGGGTAAGGGCGGGAGGAGACTTGGCGCGCTCGTTTCTCGTACCTTTTGGTTGGTCTGGTCTACCGTCTTGTACGCCTGGATGAGCTTCTGCTGGCTATCTTGATCGGGCAGCTTGAACATGGTGATGCGGTGGACGCGGTCGGCCATCTTGTGTGGGTTGTGGTGTCTGGGTGAGGACGAGGGGCTGGTGATGATCGTGATAGTGAGAGTGAGAGGAGGGGGGGTGAGGTTGGACACTTGGAGTCCGGGATGAGGTCAGACCCGGGCGGGCAGCAATGGGGCTGACCTGGTTGGTTCGAATGGGTCTGATATTAAGTTACGTAGTAAGAAGAAGCCGTGAGTATCCCTTTGGCCGTTGCTTTGCGAAGTGCGAATGCGAGGTGAGATGCGCGATGATCCACTCTTGACAGCCCCGTACCCTTCCCCCCCGCAACGTCTCTTCGTCTCTTCGTCTCTTCGTCTCTTCCCTCCTCCTCTCCCGCCTTTCTCTACCCTCCCCCGCCGTTGTTGTTGTCATCACTTGATTTGCTTCCCGACCCCAAAAGGATGATCCCTCGGCACGCACCGGCATTACGCGCGAAGCTTGCTTTGCCGCACGGCTCAGAGCATCACCCGCCGTCCTGTCCTCAAAATCGGGACTTGATTGGAAAATTGGCACACGCAAGCGCACGACAACTACATGTATATGGCTGGATGGGGATGGGGCGTCCGTAAAGTGCAAATTGTAGCCCATTTTCCACGTTGCCCTTCGAACACGGTGCTGATGAAAGTTGCTGAAAGGGAAAGGGACATTGCTCATGTTTATGGCTTTTCGACGACACTGGCCATCCGACTGTCAGGGACAAGATGCCAGACTCTAAGAAGAATACCCTACCGGCGACGACTCCTAGTCGAGGCGGCTTGGATCGCCAAAGCACCGGATTTGCCACTATCCCTCTCTGTTATGAATGCTCTCGCACCATGGCGAAGAAAGATTCCAGGCGCAGAAGAGGTCGAAGCGAAGAGTATCGTAAGCTCTTAGCGACCTGTATCTCATTCGAGCTGCTTCGCGTACCTACCTACTTACCTCACCTAGGGTAGACGAATCTTCTTCACGCCCAGTTAAGCGTAGGTCACTGAGATAAACAAGGGCTGTATAAACCTCTGTCCACGCCCACGATGTCGCGGCTGCCAACAAATGTCGTGGAGTTCGTGGAAAGAGAGCCGCCCTCGTGTATCTCACTCAGCAACCAATGCTCGCGCCAAGTTAGCCTGCCGAGCACAGTTATCGCAGCATATGGAATCTGTCATTGCTCTTTGGAATAGACCTTACTAACTAAAATTCCGCCTTTTCCTGTAGCCGCCGTCTCCTTCTTTGAAGGCAATACTCCCCAGGCCGCTCTCGCTCTGCCTTTGAGGCTGGAGATGCGAGAACCGTCTTTTCTCTCGGATTGAGTACGCCTTTGTTCATCTCTGTCGGAAGTTGGAATCGCGAGTTGAGCTTCGCTAACGGCTTTCGTTCCGGCGTAGTCGCCCGAATTGGGCCTTTTGACCACCAACCCTAAGCGTTGTATTCTGCTTGTTTAGTGCGGCTCATCAGTGAGCGGTGTTTCCTGTTGCTTAGTTTCAGATGTGCATGTACTTTATCTTGGAGTAGAAATTGATTGTTTATATTTGCAAATTAGCTCCGGGGGCCCTGCTGCTACCAACCTCCACCACCACCATCATCATCATCATCATCATCATCATCATCATCATCATCATAGTATGAATACTTTTCTGTACGGAACCTTTGTGTTTTCCTTACGTTCACCTCTTGTTTCCATTGTGCGCACAGCAGATACACTCCTCTACGCCACACGGACAGCGCCCTTCTCGCTCTCACCGACTGCGATTGCACAGCAGTCCTTTTAACATCATGGCTAACCTCTCCGAATGCGAAAGCACGAGAGGATACGTCGACCATGAGGTACGGTAGCATGGACGATCAACAGTGTGCACGCTCCGGTCCCTGCTCTGTCTGTTCTGGTGTTGCACCTGCGCTCAATCCTCTGGGCCGCAACTTCCATCAGGCGGACCAACATCGAGAATCCGAGCTTCAGCTTTGTGCCATAAACGATCGCTTTGTAAGACGCCTCAGTTTGGCATTGTTCAGAGCATCTAGGTTCTCTGGTGCTGTTAGAGCGACAGAGCTATGATGACAATGCACAATGCTGACGCTCAGGAGATGAATCATGAGTTTCCTGCCCCGTGAAGGTGTGGCACCTACGCAAGAATCACAAAGCTTGCTACTCTCTGGATGAAGCCCACATGTATTGCGTATTGCGAGCTCTCGGAGGAAGACGACGCTGAATTGGCATATTTTACATTATGGAGTACTAATTTCTTTTCTCCCACATGGAGAGAGGGCCTGGGGCAAGGCAGGTGCGGCCCAACCAATGCTCGGAACTCAACACCCCATCGTTGAATCGAGCCCTTTGCCATTGTTTCCCTGTCACTCGGTCGAAGCCAGCCGCCATTTAAGCCAATACTTCATTTCATTAGCCTCTTCATTCGTTTCCAGCATCGTATCGGCACCTTTACTCAGCATAGCCCCGTTAAAAACCATTCCAACTGCCATCATGGCCTGTCGTGGGCGATGCTTTTGGGTAGATGATGTCTCCGGCAAAAGCGGCGCGGTGCATCACGAGCGGTTGGCGGCGCGCGGATTTTACTACTATTTCTGCCCATCCCATAGTACATTCCACGCCTTCCATATCAAAGGTCCCTTCTACCAGCCATTTTGTGGCGAGTGCGCCGTCTTATACTACCAAAACACACCGAGCGTTCGCTGGTGTAGACAATTTGACATGGAAGCCGTCATGACTGGTCAGCTAGAGCACAGTTCGAACGTGGATGATGAAATCGAGGAAATTCTGCAAGAGATACACGAAGCACGGCATCGTCTAGGAGTCAACTAGTGGCGTGCGTTCCCGGAGCTGAGCATAGAGTCGACGGGCGTCATCTTCCCAGAAAATCCCCCAACTGCTGACTCCGATCTTCTTGAAGAAATACCAAGAGACGACTCAACGTACCGGCATTTAGGCACCGTGCTCATTCCTCATACTAGATTCCGGGACATGTATCTCCTGGAGTACGAGACCTTTTCGGGGGCGAGGGCCTACCAGCCTTGTTCAAAGAACATTGACCTCATGGGTTTCTTCCATCCGCTTCAGCCGGTCGAAAGAGGCGGTGACCACGCATTCAAGATTGCTCGGGCGTGGTCATGCATTGTCCAGTCCATTCATGGGCTACCGAAAGATATCCGATGGATTCTCGCAACCATTTACGACTTTTCCAACCAGATGATGCGCCCGGGGACCAGCGAGGACTCCTTATGGACGATGCGCCCGTGGCTGATGCATTGGTACGATGTAGCCGAGGCATATTTCAGGAAGCATGCCCTTCTGATAAATGCTCCCGCTACCAACTGGTTTCTTCGACCCGAAGCCGTGAGAATGGATAAACTCAACGGGCCTGGAACCAATTCATATGTGAGCCCCTTGATCGCTGGCTCGAGAAGCTCGGATGACACCAGGACTGTCATTCGTAGTCGGAGGAGAAACGTGAGGAATGGGACAGGCGGCGATGTCCGAGATACTGCGTTGTCACCGGAAATTAGTGCATGGATCGCGGCTCAGCCAGATTGGGCTGGCGTTGTGCAGGAGCATTTCGATCCAACCCCAGGGGGCAGGCATTCTTCACAGCATCGCCCAGTGTCTTCAAATTCTGCATCATCGTCTCCCATGGCGTCTAATGGGCAAGTCCGAGGCAGACATCGCCTGGACCCAGAAGCGGCCGAATTCGACCCAAATATGGAGCGAATAACCTCACTTGCGTCCATCACGTCCAGGTCGGCCTCCTGGATGTCTCTAGACTGGAACGAAGCTTATGGTACGAGCAGTGAAGCAGATGGACTCAGTCTGTCTGAGAGATTTGGTTCTTTTGAGGACGAATTGCTTGCCCTAATCGAGGCATATGGTGAGGATTCTGATATCCCGTTGTAAGAGGACATCAAGGGCCTGTTGTGCCATGACCATGTATGCTGCAGCGTTTGCATATACCTTTACCTGTTTGTTGTTCTTGTTCTCTTTTTCCCTCACATGTTTACATGAAAGAAAATCGTCAGATAGCGAAAGAGGCAGGATAGTAGCGAAAATAAAAGACAATTACATTACTTGCCTTATCAGCCCAAAGCACCGATATCTTTGTCTAGTTCTATGATGTCGCATTTCGCACCCCTGATTTGCCGTCCCGTAATGCCCAGTAATTCAAAGCTGTTACACGCACTAAGTGTGCCAACGCAAGACGACACCAAAGCCTATTACCTACCCAGCCGCAATCATGCTCATATAAACGCCCCAGCCCAGCCCAGCAACACAGCCCACCAAGTTCCTCCCCTCGACCGTCTCAACAAGAGTGTAATTCACCAGGCTCACCGCAGGCCACAGCCTAACGCCAGCCAGCACAATGGCCCAGAACTCGGCCGCCGCCGCATCCAGCACGACGCCCAGATCCACGGCCGAGAAGTCAATGACGCCCGGGGAAACCCAGTACCCGACCGCCTTGGCGAAGCCCGTCACGCGAGGCGCGTCCCTCATCGCCATGCGGATGGAGCGCGTGTACACGCTGAACAGGAGCGTGTTGAAGGCCGCGCCGAGGGTCTGGTCCAGCGCGAACTTGGCCAGCGTGTTGCGCACGTCCGGCCTGCCGTCCTTACCGGCGCGACGCGGGAACGCCGACTCGAGGTATTCCTGCCTGTGCGTCGTCAGCTCCTTTTGCTTGCCTCGCCCTCTGTCTCTCTTAGGCGAGCGCTGTGGGCCGGGCTTTACCATAGGAAGTTGGGCGGTGTGCTTATGACGCTGAAAATGAGGAACTGGAAGACGGGGATCCAGTCTATTTCGAGGGGTGTCTTGGCGGCGTTAGCGTTAAGTATATTGTGTGTATGGCATGTTATGTTTTCTCTTTAGAGACCCCGGGGGGGGGGGGGAAAGCAGACGGACTTGGTTTCTGTACGAGGTTATTAGTTGGGCGAGGATGTTGGATGTGGCGCCCAGGAGGGCGGCTTGCAGGGTCGCGTTGTAGATGGGGCTTCGGGCCATTATTAGGGCTTCGGGAATGATGCGATGGTCATCATTTGCGAAAAAAGGCGGTTCAATGGGTGAACGCGGGCGGAATTTGAAACGGCTGGCTTTATGAACCAGAGACAGGAGGTCGATGATGTTGCGGGCCTCCGTCACGTGTTGGAACAAGACAAGACAAGACATCCGCCAAGGGGGGTTCTAACCTTGAGCACATTGTCAAGCGGGCACCCTGTTTCGCCATGCTATGTTTTTCGTGGTCTTGCAACGGCAAGTGGGCGATTGACAGAGATCAACGGCCATTAGCCTGATAGACAGGCCCGTGTCCAAGGTCAGACGAGCGGGTAATTGGACTCGTTTGGCACATCATCTCATTATCTAGATACATATGTTCTATATTGGTCCATCGACAGCGTACATCGAATGTGAGACCGTTTCCACACGGTCTTCAGCTACCATGCTTCTCCCGTGTCTTGTTTTCCCTCATCGCGTACAGGTTGGGGGCTACCAGTACTCCACTACTCCCATGTTTGATCCTCTCCAGAAAGACGACCATATGAGATCCTAATGTTCATGTATTGCCACTGACGGAAAGCCTCCAAATGAATTGTCGCACACATTTGGATCTATGAGGCATGGATCTGCCTGTCAAGGCAGTGCCAGGTTGTAGACTGATTGTCTCCTACTCCCGGGCGTTGTTGCGAATTGCCGACCGATCTGGTCATTCGAGTGGCGATATCATGTCCCTCGGGTGAGAACCCACATGAAGAAGAGCTGCACAATGTACGAGTAGAAGAAAAGGAACTGGGTTCTCTGGTTGCGCTTGGCGCGCGAGTCGGTTTGCATTGGGCCACCAGTATTACTCGACGTCTCGGGCAGAAGAACATATCGTAGAGATCGCATCTGCTTAGCTGTCAGTGTTTTTTTTCTTTTTTTTTTTTCACTGATTCCACACACTCTCATAAAAAAAAAAAAAAAAAAAAAAAAATTCGTGGTCCCCGCTTACCAGGAAAAGCGAATTGGCAAGAAAGGTGTAGATGAAGACGGCCCAGCCAAACCAGCCGCCAGTGCCTTTGCCACCGTTAAGAATCTCAGCCACCACAATCGTAACGATGATGCCAACGAACTTGTACCCCGAGTAGGCGATGAGATCAAGAAGTTGCGATTGACTGGAAATGCTGAGCAAGTAGCATCCCAATTTCAAGGCTACAATTTCGACAATAACGACAAGCAGACCAGTGGTGGCGGTGTATCCAAGCAGCTCGGGTTTGAACTGGCCCTTGAGACCCGCAATCAATGTCGATAAGAGAATGTAGGTGACCAAGGCCATGACTATGGGGAGAAAGAGAGGAAAATGACCGTCAGCCTATGCTTCAAGTACACCTCGACAGAGAGTCAACAAGGGAGGCTGTCCTACCAGGGATGTACATATCGGGACTGTTGACATCTTCGCGTGGGGGCAAGTACCATCCCTCCTGGCCATTCGCTCCCACCGCCTGCTTTCGCGACCATGGTTTATGCCTCCAGGGGAACAAGACGAGAAAGATCTTGTTGACGACGTAAGAGTTGGAGACGTTAAAGTAGTGTTTGAGGGCGGAGACGTTGACGTAGCGACCGAACTGACAAGAGCTGAGTTAGCGTGCGGCATCATCAGTCTCAATATAGAGCTCTAGGAAAACAAAAGGCTAAGGGACATCGGATTCGAGATGCGAGATGCGCACATTCTGCTCAACGTATTCCTGACCATGCTTGAACGCAGTCTGGCCGAATTGCGCCGCGACCTGGGCCGTGGGGTCATTTATGAACTGTCCATAGGAGCCAAAGACGTTGGCACCGTTGTGGCCTTGCTGTTGATAGGGGGTTCCTGAGCCACCGTAGCCTTGACCTAGCGATTGCGCGGAGCCGGGCGGCGGAGGGGGCGATCGTAATTGAGGCACTGTAGAAACATGTTGCGGCACAGGATGGTGCAACGGAGGCGATGCCCCGTATGTGCCCTGTTGCATGGCAGCCGAAGGAAGATTGAAGAAAGGTCGGAGGAGGGTCGGAGGAGGGTCGGAGGAGGGTCGAAAGCCAGAAGAGTACGCAGGTACAATCGACGACGTTGACGGGAGCAGGCTTCGGATATGGTGTCGGTCGACTGGTTTCAGATGCGAGCGTTGTCCAGAGGACTGGGGCTGTGCAGAGCGGCAAGCCTTGCCTGGTGATGTGTGATGAGAAACTTCAGAACACACGCATGCAGAGAGGGGGGCTGCACCTCGATATTCGCTGAGGCTGAGGCTGAGGCTGAGACGAGAGAGGAGATGAGGAAATGTGGTCGCTTGGGGGTGGTCGCTGTAGGATGCCGGCCGGGAGTGGGTGCCGTCATGCTGCCGTGGCTTGAAAGCGAAAGGCGCGCGGGCGGGCTGGAGCACACTCGGGACTCCAGGGCTTATGGGGGCCCGCCAGCCAGCCTGACAGCTTCAATTCCAGGCACCTTCTGTGGACCCTGTGGACCCTGTGGATCCTGTGAGCCCTCTGAGCCCTCTGAGCCCTCTGAGCTTATCCAGCTGAAAAGCTCTTGCTGGCATGGCAAGTGCTGCGATGCGACGTACAGTACATAGACGTAGATCGGAGGACATGGAAGCAACCGAAGCTTCGAAGCTCCAAAGCGCCATCTCCTCTTTTGTCTCCCCATTCCATTTTCCCGTCTGCTTCCTGCGACGGCTGAAATCACTGCCCCCGGCCCCTTGCCGTGCTGTCTGTCTGTCGTCGAGCCGCATCCGGCATCCCATCCCACCATGTTGGACACCTTTGAGATCATCACCACATCTGGCGTGGTCTTGTGGTCAAGGGCATACGCGCCTCTCAGCTCATCCATCGTCAACAATTTCATCGCAGACACATTTATCGAGGAGAGGCACGGAAGCTCGGCACCGAGAGACTCGCAATCCGCCGCCGCCAATTCCGCCTACAGAACCGACCAGCATACCTTGAAATGGACCATCGTCAAGGAGCTCGGCATCATATTTGTGGCAAGTCTCCTCGAGTTGCTCTCCAGACTTTTCGCAGTTCCCTGCTGGCGCTCTACTGTTTTTTTTTTTTTTTTTTTTTTTTTCCAAATATTCCAAAATATTCCACCTCTGGAAATTCGTCGTGGGCTAACACCATTCTCACGCAGGCCGTCTATCGATCCCTCCTCCACCTCGCTTGGGTTGATAAACTCGTCGACAACATCAGAACCATCTTCGTCAAGCTCTACGGCGAACAACTCACGAAACCAAACACAACTGTAGTGGAATGCACCGGCTTCGATGACTACTTTGATCAGCAGTTACAAGAACTAGATACTTCGGACACAGCCAATCCAACAGCCACAGGCACCTCCGCAAATGATGCTCTTGCCCTCGCCCCAGGGCTCAGCTATCGAGGCCGCCAGATCAATGGCCTTCAGGACGTCAGCGTATCCAACGATTCGAGTCCTGCAGCGACGCCCAACACATCAAGGCCATCGACGCCGAGCACGGCCAATCTCCTAGTCGCCAAAGCCGGCCCTGTTGCCAAAATGTCCAGACGAGCTCGCAAGGCCAGAAACACATCGGCACCAGCCTCATCAGGCGACGAATCATCCAAAGCAGCTTCCAAGAAGGGCTCCAGAAAAGTCGGACGCACGTGGAATGACGACGGCACCGCGGGTGAAGCCGATCCCAATCTGCGCCTAGACTACTCTGCTCATGCGAATCTTACGAGCGATTCCGAAGCTGATGTGACCCGACGCCCGCCCGACGCCGTCGACGCCGTCGATTCATCCACATGGGGCAACATCACCAAGGGCAAGTTTATCCTCAAGGACCTTGGCGACGAGGTTCATAGTCTGCTTGCGTCTGCAGAGGCAGACAAGGCCGCCGCAGCCGCCGAATCAGAAACCAAAATCGGCCTCCTGGGCTCTGGTGTCAACGCCATCAGCAACATGTTCCGCAACGTCGTAGGAGGCAAGACGCTCACCAAGCAAGATCTTGACAAAGCCATGAAGAGCATGGAGGAGCACCTGCTCCGCAAAAACGTCGCCCGCGAAGCAGCCGTGCGTCTCTGCGAGGGCGTGGAAAAGGAGCTCATCGGTGTCAAGACAGGCTCCTTCGAGGGCATCAACGCCAAGATCCAATCCGCCATGGAATCCTCCCTCACCAAGATGCTCACACCGACCTCCTCGCTTGACCTCCTCCGCGAAATCGACTCCGTCACCACAACCCCCGTCACATCCCCCCGCAAGCCCCGTCCCTACGTCATCTCCATCGTCGGCGTCAACGGCGTCGGCAAGTCCACCAACCTCTCCAAGATATGCTTCTTCCTCCTCCAGAACAAATACAAGGTCCTCATTGCCGCAGGCGACACCTTCCGCTCCGGCGCGGTAGAGCAGCTCGCCGTCCACGTGCGCAACCTCAAAGAGCTGACTATGCGTGAAGGCGGACAAGTAGAGCTCTACCAAAAGGGCTATGGCAAGGACGCCGCCACGGTTGCAAAGGATGCCGTCTCTCACGCTACAAACGAGGGTTTCGACGTCGTCCTCATTGACACGGCTGGCCGGCGGCACAACGACCAGCGCCTAATGTCGTCGCTCGAGAAATTCGCCAAGTTTTCGCAGCCCGATAAGATTCTCATGGTTGGCGAGGTACGTCCAAATATCCTTCTCCCGCCCCCACAACACCCCCAGCCATATTTTTCTCTTCAAAGCATACAAGAATCAAAACAACACAACACATTTCGTACCCTGCGCTAACTCCATCCAGGCCCTCGTCGGAACAGACTCAGTAGCCCAGGCCCGCAACTTCAACGCCGCCTTCGGATCCGCCCGCGCCCTAGACGGCTTCATCATCTCAAAGTGCGACACGGTCGGCGACATGGTCGGCACGCTCGTCAGCCTCGTCCACGCCACCAATGTCCCCGTGCTGTTCGTCGGCGTGGGCCAGCACTACTCTGACCTGCGCAACTTCAGCGTCAAGTGGGCCGTGGAGAAGCTATTAACTGGGAATTAGGCGTTGCTGCAAAACATAGGAGGGAGGGGGCGTCGCTTGGAAAGAAGGACATAATAAAAATTACCGGGTTTTCGATTTATTCTTTTTTTTTTTTTTTTTTTTTTTTTTTTGGTCTCCAGCACTAATTGGTTGTATAGTTAATACCTTAGCTTGGCTGTGCCGCGATTATGAAATGCATAATGTAATCATTCTGTCTCGTTGTACTTGAGCCTTGCCACTTGCATCCTGTCACACGCTTGCGCGTTTAACGAGAACAAGCCGGGCTGCCTCTCCGTGTAGCCCATTCATGGTATCGTCAGAAGAGCTCAAAAAGACCAAGATTTCCACGTTTAGCCGTTTCAACCCTGATCGGCATTGGCACTGAACATGACCCATTTCGCACAAATTTGAAATTGCAACTTGAGTGGATTATGAGCTATTTTACTTTTCTGGCTATAGCCGTCAAGACCGTCTCTGCTAATGAGTGACCCGTTTTAACCACCATCCCACGTACGCTATGCGTCATACAAAAAAAGAAAAACCCGAAAAAGGAAAAAAAAAAAACTGACATACGAGATAAAAGCGGTAAGAGGATCAGATTATAAAAAGAGTGGCTGGTTTGTCCCACAGTAGAATGGTATAACAAGAGCAACATTTGATCGGAAACACAGATCTCACCGTCCCCTCTGTCCACGCGCTGACACAGCATCACCACGAACTAGTGCGTTCTCTCATTTCGACCCGAGAAAGAAGTGTTGCTCAATCTCATGTTGACCCCTTCTCTTACCGTACAGAAAAAAGAAACCAGCGTATCAAAAAAAAAAGCGAATACCAAAGCATCCAAACAAGGGGGTATCTTTCTAGCGGTTCGAGTTTCGCATTCTGGTGCAATCGATTTTGTCGCTTGGCGACAAAAGCAGTGCTTTATAATAGTAAGCAAGCTGTATACACGGGCTGAGTCAATCTTCTTTCTTTTTTTTTTGTAATGTCCAAGACAAAGGAAAAGCATAATCAATCAGTAGATATTTGATAATGTAACGTTGGAGACATGTGGTGGTCAGAGCCGTATTAGTGACAGGTGTGAATCATGTAAGTAAGCCCGAGAGTGGCCGCCGTAAATGCACCTGTCAGTCGTTATACAAATGAAAAGGTCCCAGCGCAGACTCAGTCTTCTTCGAAGAAATCGTGATCGTCAAAGTCACCCGGCTGGGCATCAGAGTCATATCCGCTTTCACGCATCATTGGAGGCGTTCTTGGCTGCTCACCGCGCTCTTGACGGCGTGGCGGGGTGTCTGGGGCAATCGCATTCTTGTCTGACCTTCGGGAGCCAGTTGACTCTCCGCGGCCGCGGCCGAGAGAGCTGCTTCCCTGTGAATTGTAGCGACAACCAGTGCTGGCAAAGGCTGTAGGTTGTGGCCGGTTGTCTGATGCTGGCGTCTGGCGGAGACCGGAAGCTGGGGGAGTCAGGAGACCGCTCAAGAGACCGCCCTGAGACCCTGCGTTTGTCCTGCTCTTAGAAGGAGTAGCGTCGTGTCCAGGTGCAGGTGAGCTCAGAACCCCGGATATCGTGCGGAAGTTTGGCTGGCTTGATTTGCGCCAGTTGCCCCAAGCCGCTGCGATTGGGCCAATAGTTTGCGCAACCCTAGGGGTGGCGGCTTGAATACTTTGAGCAATACTTGGCAGACTGATCGCAGAGCCGCCATTCATAGCTCGCTCGCGCTCCTGCTCTTCCATTTGCAAGTTGGCCTTGAGCCTGATGGTAGCGTCTTTGACGGTGTCGCGATCATAGTGATCCTTGGACAAAGCAGTAATAATGTCTTGGAGGTCGCCATGTCTTACTGCCAGAAGCTCGCGCAACCAGCTGATCTCGTCATCTCTCTTTGAAATCTTAGATACCGCATCAGGGTCCGTCTGGGATAAGGACTGCTCGAGCTCCTCGATACGTTGCTCGCGAGCTTGAAGTTGTTCTTGGAGTACCATAATGGATTCTCTCAGAGCCTGGGGAGATATCTTCTCCGGGGGGTCTAGAGATTTCGCAACTTGTTTGGGTTGGGCAACAGTGGCAGCGGCGGCGGCGCCATGATCCACGCCCGCAGCCTTTGCTGCTTGAGCGGCAGCTGCAGCGGCCTTCCTGGCGACTTCTAGTTTGTCCTCAAGATGCAACATACGGTCTTGGAGATGCTCGATCTTCGAGGATGAGAGGCTCAGTCGCTCCAGTAGTTGCTGCTCACTGCGCGAAGCATCTTCCAAAGCATTATTGATCTGGCGCTCGTATTTGGCCTGCATATCTTCAATCTCATTTTGATTCTTGAGCCGTGCCGCCTCGAGTTCCGAAACCTTTGTGGACTGAGCTTCTTCAAGAAGCATTTCGTTCTGGACCTTGGCTGTGTCGACTTCAAGTTTCATGTTATCCAGCTCCGCTCGCAGCTTGGAGTTCTGTTCCTCCAGTTCTTCCCGGATCACGTTCACCTGATTGTTGGCAGCGTCAATTTCGGTCTGCATGGACATGCGCGTTCGTTTGACTTCGCTAACACCAGATTCGCGGGCCTCCTCAAATTCACGCTGGTATCGGGCAGCCGCCTGTTGAAGCTTGAAATTTTCGGTTCGCAGCTCGCTGAGCAGGCCCTCCAGTCGTTTGCACTCATTCACAGCGCGCATGCCAGACCTCTCATTATCCTGCAGACGTTCCATTTCAACCTCGAGACGCTCGCGAGTCTTGGCTTCAGCCTGGAGTCTAGCGTCCAAGACCTCTTGCCTGGCCAACATGGCTTGGTCTCGCTTGATACGACGAGCATTTTCTTCTGACACCTCACGAGCAGCCTTACCCATGTCCTCCTGCAGAGACATGAACTTTGCTCGCCACGACTCACGAAGCCTCTCATTTTCCTCAAGCTGAGCCGTGATCGTGTTAAGCGATCTCTGCAATTGCTTGTTCTCGTCAAGCGTGTGAGCAAGCTCGCCGGCGGCGCGACGAGCGTTTTCATCAGCTCGTTCAGCCTCTGAGCGCCAATGATTGTTGTCTTGGCGGACAGCCCTGAGGTCTGCCTCCAAGGCATTGAACTTGTTGGTCATCTCGCTCTGAGATTGGGCTGAATTGTTTTGTGCGACTTCTAGGAGAGTCATGCGCATTGCATTCTTGCTACCCTGCTGCTCAAGGGTCTTGATTCTCGCATCCTTTTCCTCGACCACATCGCGAAGGCGGCTTTCTTCCTCGGAAGAAATTCGGAGTAGACGCTGTACTTCAGACAGTCTATCCTCAGCTGCTCGTCGTGACTTGACTTCTTCTTCTGTCTTATCTTCTTGAAGTCTCAGTCTTTCTTCCAGGTCGGTTACGCGTTGGTCGAAGACACTGCGATTGATAATTTCCACCTCGACGCGTGTCTCAGCTGCCTGGAGCTTGCGGTTGAGTTCAGCAGCGGCATCCTGCGCCGCACGACGTTCTGTTATCTCCTTCTCGGTTTTTCTTTGTTCGTTGGACAGTCGCTCACCAAGGTCCATCATCATGGCCTGAAGCTCGGTGATCTTTTGTCGGGCATGCTCCTCTGGTCCAGGAGTAAGATCATCTCGTCCTTGTGGGTTGCTGTCACGGACATCAGCTCGCGGAAAAGTTTTCATGCTCGCCATGAACTCCTCCTTCATCTCACGCAGTGCCTTCAAAACGGTAGAAGTCTCGTCACTCGCCTGGATTCCTCCATTAGCAACGGAGCTGGCTGGCTGATTTCGTTGGTGGGCGACGAGGGCTTCGGCCATAGCCATCCGTATCTGCTCCATCTTGCGGTCACGGCGAGGGCTCATTGATCGCTGGGGAGCTGGCTCATCATCTTCATCATCGGCGTCGCTATCTTGAACATCTCCAGAAACGCTGCGAATGTCACGATGAGTGGATTGGTCACGACTACCTTTAGAGGCCAGAGAGTCTCGGATTGAGCTCAAAGTCTTCTCAAGCGGGTCCAGTCGGGAGGCAAGCAGGGTTCCAAAGACCTCATTAACGCGCCCATCAAAGAATCGAGCCCTATTCTCCAGCTTTTCATGTTCGTCCTCTGTAAAAGCACCTTCCCAATCACTTGCCAGTGAACTGGCAATCTGAGGCTCATCGAACTCGTTGTCCGGTGATCGAGGGCTTATTGGAGGATCAACGAAGGGATTCTCTAGTTCGGTGCTTAGCAAAGGCGTAGTACTTGGAATGGTGTCGAGTTGGCGAGGAGTAATACTAGTTCCATCCCGAGAAAGTTTATCAGCAGGAAGCTGAAGATCTTCCTTGGGCCCAAGACTCAGTGTATCGGTGGGCTGTGATGACCAATGTGACGGTTCCATAGTCTTGTTAACGCCCAGAGAGGGATCAGTCTCCATTTGCTGCATGACAGCATCAATTTCCTCCAATGTTGGCTCGCGATCCACCCAAACGTCTACCAATTGGTCTTGATGAGATGCTGCTTCCGCCAATGATGCTCCGGAAACATCCTTCTCGATGGATGGAAGGACACCCGGCTGCCGAGCTTCAGTAGCTGGAGAACGGGGCGTAGCAAATCTTGACGCAGCGAGACCTCTAGGCTTCGGTGTGAGCTTGGCACGAGGGGCTTGCGTGGGTTCAATAGTCGTGATTTGTCCTTCTGAAGACGCCGTTGATCGCTTGTCATCTTCCAAGGGTATAGCAGGTTGGGCAGGGAGGGATGTGCCGCCAGGAATAAAGGGCATAGCAGTAGCAGAAAGCAAATTATGCTCCTCGACTCCAGACCGCTTCTCGCCGTGTGATGGCGCTCGTAGCTCTGTGTTGTCCTCAAAATCGAATGGTGGAAGATTGTTAGCCGTGGGCTCAGCAGGTGACGGCTCTGACGGTTCGGCTGTTGTGACCATGGTATCAATCTGGTCGGAGGTAATAGTGGACGAGACAGGGGTGTCGACTGGCAATATCTGCTCCCCGTCGTTCACAGATTTGTCCTCAGCGCCACTATTACTTTCTGGCCGGTCCGCCTTGATGTCGTTTATGCTCTCCCGCTGTAGTTCCTCCTCTGCTGGCCTCTCTGCAAATGTTGGGAGAGCGTCGCCATCAGGAGCAGCACTCTTGGCACGTTTCACCCTAGACTCGTAGGCCATACTGTGGCGATCGGAGCCGTCCTGGGTCTCGTCAGCGTTGTTGGAAACAGCAGACGATCGACTAGAAGGCCTGACAATTGGAATGGCTTTGGACTTCTTGACTGGACGAATAATATCGTTGGCGGTAATGCTGATGTTGCCAAATATGGAATCTTGATGAGGCGTGTGACCACGTCCAGCGCCGGTGCTAGCAGCCACAGACTGGAAGGGCGTGAACGAGGGGGCATCAGGGCGGAATTTGGGTCCAGAGGTGGAAAAGCTGAAGACTCCTTGGCCAGGTGAGAAAGACGGAGCGCTGGCGTGCATTCTCGCAGCGCCAAACTGTGGTATCTGTTTGGCCGGTTGCTGGTGCTCTGGAACTGGCTCCGGCTCTGCAGGATTGTTGCCACCAACGCCTGCTTGGAAAACGGCAGGCTGAAATGCGCTACTGCTAAATGTGTACATGCCTGGGACGAACGTGTTCGCGGGGTTGAACTTAAATTCCGGCGCTTGCACGTTCAACTTGGACAATGACGCTTTGCTACCATGACGCAAGTGCTTTGCGCTACCAGCTCCTGACGGCTGCTGCTGCTCTGACCAGGGATCGCTGACGCTTGATAACGTCTTGTGGTGTTGTTCAAAAGCCGTCACAAAATCAAAGTTCTGCACTGGGGTACCAAGATTACTAGGATTGGTCTCGATTTCATGCGCTTCGTTATTCTCTTTGCGTGTCTCTGACACTTCCTTGAGAGAACTTAGTTTACTGTTGTTCTCCTTCAGGGTATCAGGGTTGCCATCGTGGTCTCGGAAGAAGTTTTGCGACAATGAATGACCGCGTGAGTGAGGGCGCGGGTGATGCAGCTCCATGAGCTTGCCTGGCTCATTTGCAAAGCGCTCGGCAGTTGTCAGATCATGAGAAGGGTCGCGGCTGTGCAAGGGGGCAAAGGTTCCCGTTGTGTCCACAGATTGAGGATTGTAATCTTCATGCTCAAGCTGATTACGAAGTTGCTCCTCCAAGTGGTACTCAGCATCCTCAATTTCGGCTTGCAGATGATCACCATTGCGCAGCGTTGGCTCAGGAGTCTTTGATGGGCTCTTACTCGGGTCCTCTTCTTCATCCTCGCGCACATCCTGCAGGCGCGGAGACGCAATTGATGTCATTTGCTGTGGGAAGTACTGGAGCGATTGATGTCGTTGATGAAGACCGAAGGCGGGGCTGCTGACTTGCTGAAGTCCATCCAGTGCATAAGGAGAGAAGATACCATTGAGATGCGTCAATGGGGAATCGGTACGATGCAACCCTTGTAGGATGCCAGCTGGATTGCTCCAATTCTGTGACTGGGCCAGCTGGAACGGAGAGTTCCCAGTAGGTAGCGAGATGGACTGACGAGGGTTGAATTTCCCAGGTGCGAAAGGTACAGGAGAAGCACCGGGACTAGAACTTGCAGAGAGAAACTGTGCTGTAGAGAACGGATACGCCGGAAGACCGTGATTACTAGAGGCTGATGAAGTTGGGATTGGCGGAGAAAATGGATTAGAAGGATACTGAGCGGAAGCCTGCCGTGATGGAACAGTGGTGGGCGGAGATATTGAAGGCTCGGGCGGTTCGTCGACACCCAGGGCACGCAACTTCGCCTCCTGAAGCTCTTCCATTTGTCTCTTCCAGGCTGGCATGCAAATGTTAGTGGCGTGAACAGAACTCGGGGACGAAGGAGGAACTAACCATTCAAATCAGGTAATAGGACTTTGTAAGTGTTGCTTGCTCGTTCTTGAGCCATGTCGTCAATAGCAGGCCAGTCTGAGCGGCTCTGGGAGTCAGAAGTGCCCCGAGGTTGATAGCCCTCTACCATGAGGTCGAATCCATCGACGCTATAGCCTAACTCCTTCCAAGAAGCATACATCTTCTCGACCTCATGCGGTCGGAGTGGCGTGGGGCCTCCTCCGGGGAGGCCACGTTCATCATCCCTGGGTACCAGAATGATGATGTTCTTCCCTTTCCATGGTACTTTTTTCTTAAGGCGTGGAGTCACAAGAGGTTCCTTGGGCGACAGCTTCTCCTTGCCCTTGATGGGGGTAATTGGCGTATTCCCTCCGCCATAGATATTTTGAGTTTCCAGAGCTTGGTTTTGGACAACATCAGTCTGCAGAGTCACAGACGGAAGCTCGGCAGAAGTGTCCTCATCCTTTACAGACCCCACCTCTTGTGAGATTTGCTGAACTTCGTCATCCGACATATCCCTTGTTGGCTTCTCAGTTGCTGTCTGAGATGAAAGATCAGGTTTAAGTGTGTCTAAGCTTGATTGTCCTCGTGAATGACGAGATGATTTTCTCGACCTTGATTGAAATCCTCGGATGGCCCTCGGAGTGCGCGGGTCGCGGTCGTCAAACCAAGCCAATTCAGAGCCGCTCAGTGAAGAGTGCTCGCTATCGCTTCCGTCACTAAACCAATGACGCGGTTCAGCGTTGACAACACCGGTGGTGTGCGTCCGGATCCAATCCTCGGTCAGACCTCGATGTTTTCTGCGGGCCCTGTTGGCAAGAACAGCGGCAGCAGCGCTGATTGTGGGCTGCGCCTCTTCTCCCGTTGGACTATCACCTGGCTGGCGCAGGAATGGAGTCTCGATATTCAAATGATGAATCGGCGACTCGTCAGAAGCCTCGCTGCTGAAACTTTGCCTGCGAAGATTGTGATCTGTTCGAGGGTAGGGAGAGCCCCAGCTGGCAGTGCCGAACTGATTCTCTTCTCCAAAATCAGGGGGCGGAGTCCTCAAGAGTTGCGCAACCCTGCTGGGGAGCTTTGGTGCAGGTAGCGATGGGAGTGCCGCGGAAGACTCAATATCTTCTTCGTCGCCGTCAGCTGTAGACGAGGTCGAAAAGGCCGGGGAGGTCGGCGATCTGATCTGGGACCGAGCTTCTCCTTCTCCAATGCCTTCCTGCGCAAATGCAGCAGGAGCAGGAGTTGTCGATGAGGTAGATGGCGACGTCTTTGCAGAAGGCTGCTCACATTGAGAATGCATCGAGTTAGCCGACAAGAATAAATCTAATTCGGGGAGAGGAGTATTCCGGCACATGAGAAATACATGACGGCACATGAGGCATAGTTAGTTGAGATGGAGTAGAAAGGCTCCAGCCTCTCTGACGCCTATCCCCCCTGCAGCTTGCCCACGTTGATGTGTCCCCTAGGTAGGTAGAGAATAAAAGCGTCTTACCAATGAGACTCAGCGCAGACGAGAGACCTATCGCCTGCAACTGATTCTCTTTCTGGGATTTTCTTTTCCCTTCACAAATTCAAGCCCAAGACTTGCACAACTGTCGATGGCAGCAGATGTTTGGTGTCGAGACGTGGGCACGCGACGCGTTTTCCCGCTCAGATTCCCACTTCCAACGAGAAAGGGGGCGGGTACCTGGAATTTTTTTCTTCCTTGGGCGCGGGATTGTCGTGAGCGGCAACAAATTCCTGCAGCGGCCTCCTTTTCACCAAAAAAGGAAGAAAAAAAAAAGGAAGAAAAAAACAGACAGGGCTCTGACTCTAAAAGGACGGCTCCAGCATTAGAGAAGTGATGCGGCCGGGCACATCGGAGGAGTTGAACGATGTTCGAGGGTGGCCGGATGACGAAGGGAAGAAAGGGATGATGCAGAAGAAGATGGATCGCCCAGTCCAAGACCTAGCCGAGTGGAAGTCTGAACGAACGCTGGAGGTTGGTGCTGGGCATGTGTCCACTGCCGCCGGCAAGCTTAGCTAAGGGCCAAGGGCGACTAGTAGACGGCACAATTCTTGGACTGCACACTCCGCAGCCCCCCGTACTCCGTACAGATTGACATGTACAACCCACTGTACTGTACTGATCAGGAACGGGCCTCAGGAAGCAATGCTTGCATCGTCACCGTGCGCTTCATCCATAATATGGCAAGGTGCGTCATGTAATTTTTTAATTTCTACAATGCAGAACAGGATCTCATTGTGTTTTTCGTCTCCTGCCATTCGCTTCTCTTGTCTTGTCTTGTCTTGTCGTGTCTTGCTTCGTACCGAACGTACCGAACGTACTGTACCTAAACTTGACTGGAGCAAGGCCAGCCAGTCCTTTTGATGCTTTGATGAGACGACCCGCTGCGGAGGCACCTCGCTCAGTTCTAAGCCGAATTGATTAATCTACTCCGTAATTTTAAAGGAAACACCAACGAACAACAAAACTATACTGAGGGCCCTTTGCCGCGTTTAATAAAAGGCCTAGCTACAAGGGAATGAATGCCCACTCGGCTTATTACTTTGATTACCTGGTCTCCATCTCGCTTCTCAATCGACCAAGCGCACCTACTCCGTACAGCATGTTGTAAAAAAATCATGCTTGCTTGCTTGCTCGAAGGGCTAACATAGCCGCGTTAGAGTCTCATCGGCGTCAAAGAAATACACGCAGGATAATTGCAGTATTACCATTAAGGACCAGCCTGGTAGCTACTGCAGGCCAGCGTTAATAAAAGGTCCCTATATTGATTATCAGGAGGAAAAGAAGGGGGGAAACAGGAAAACATCTTAGCCGAGTACATAAACGCGCAGCAGCAACTAAGCCCCAAACGGAACGGTGTGCCTTAATTAGCATCCTAATCTGAATGCAGAGGTACATACCTCCACCTCCTCGACTTTCGCGCCAGTTCAAGGGGATTCGTAGGGCGCGATTTTGCCACCAACAACGCAGATAAACCCTCGAGACGCTGGCAGTCTAGAACTACTAGTCGAGAATCTCCGTACTGTATATAATGCCTCTCAACTTCTAATACTGGCTGGATGTAGCGTGTCATCATTGGTTGGGAAGCTGTTCCAAGGGTAGGAAAGTGGTTGTGTTGAGTTGCGTACAAGTTGTTGGCAAGAAAGGGGGAATTGCAAGAAGTACCTCTGTGGCAAAGTACCTAGGTGCAGAGTGCAAAGATGCATCGTCCGCTTTAGGCTTAGTTGCTGCTGTGCGTTCAAAACTACCCAATAAAGCTTGTATGCACCATATAAACCCAGTCATCGCAGCGGTAGATCTTGTTCATGCTTCGTGTCCGGGGCGCTACGTTCCAGCGACGCTGGAGTGGGAGATATCCCATTCGGCAACGAATTCCGACGAGTCCCAAGCAGGTCATTGAGCTGACTACTTGGAATGCTTCAAATTATAAGATTAGGTTTCATAATTCAACCTTCACACTGACAGCTACTATTGAACGGCGCCCATTCTTGAGAAGATATTATATGTTTATTATTATAGTAGTCTATCTAAAAGCAACAATTTGGTGAAGCTCGCTATGCAATCGCCAATAGATGATCGTGTAGGCTGGAAGCTCGTCGGCCCCGTCGCCACATCGTCAAGTTCGATGATATCTCACCGTCTCCTACGCATTGTCCAGTACAGAAGGAAACCAAAAAAAAAGTACAACAAAATAAATACCATCAAATGTGCACACCACGTAATCGGTATGTAAAGTGATATCCGAAACGCCTCGCGAGGAAAGAAGCATGCCCAAACAGTCATCGAACCCGTCCTGGACCCTCATCAAAAATTAGCCGAGGCGTTCACTTGGCTAGGCTGATGGTAGTTCTCAAGGGTGGACTGGAATGGAGTTCGTTGAGTGCCGCCAGCACTACTGCCTCGCTCAGACTTCTCGGGCACACCAGGAGCAGACATATCATAGTCCATCAAGATATCGTGTTCCTCGTTGTGCCTCCTTCGGCCCCAAATTCTCCAGCCCACCAGTGCTAGAGCACCAAGGACAATTGCACCACCCACACCCACGACGACACCAATTACGGTATTTCGGGTCTTGCTCGTCATCCCGCTCGTTTCGCCGTCGCCGGAATTGAGGCCGGGAGTTGATGTCGTCTTGGTTATACTCGTCACCGTAGATTTAGATCCATCACTGAGAGTCGAGGTGAGAACTTCCACTTTGGTTGATACCACAGGAGTAGCCCGTGCGGGTGAGGAGCTTGAAGTTGTTAATGGCGTCCATTGAAAGGAAGAGCTTGTACTATGCTGAAGAGAATACGAGGTCGTTTCGACAGTAGATTGTGCAGAGCTGATGATGATAACAGAGTGAACCTCAGTTGTTGCTGGTGGCGTGCTAGAAGAACTGGTGGTGGCTGCTGGCGTGCTGCTGGCAGATGTAGAAGAGACCATCTGCGAGGTAGTAGTGGTGCTTTCTGTTGGTACTGAGGTCGTTGATGACTCGGGGGTGGTTGTGCTCTGGCTTTCAGCCTGTGCAGAAGATGAAGATGCCGTACCGCCAACGATAGCACCAAGGACATCACCGATTTGTCGTTTCGAGGCACCTCTGGCCTCAAACTTGCTCTTATCCAGCCAGCCCCCCTGCACAATGGAGAGTACGGCAAGAGCGACGAGAAATTGCTGGAAAGCCCGTGTCATGTACATTATGACCGCTATTTTAAAGCTAGGGGGCCTCGTGAGTTTCTATGAAGCGGGCTGTTCCTCGTGGGTGAAGCTGGCTATATGCTCCCTTCTCTCGATTCGGCTGATAGTCTGAGAACGGCTATATAACACTTTGCCTATTTGGCGGGTAGTCAGGAGAAATGAACTGACGTCGTTTCGCGATATGATATTTCCTTTCCCTCGACAGGAACGGCCTGGATTGTCAGGCAAAAGACCGTAACTCTGTGGTCGGTACGCTGATAGAACGAGGGACGAGTCGTGCTTGTTATGATGAAAATTGCTGCAGAGGCTTTCCTGCTGACGAAAAGAAAAAAAACAAGACGCAGAAGTGAAAACACAAACGGAAGCTTTGGAGGGCAGAGACGGTAATATGTGTGGGTAGGAAGAAAACAAATGAAGGGCAGAGGGGAGCCACGAAGGCAGTCACGGGAAACATCTGAAGGCAAGAACGAAGCAGCTGATTGGAGCAGGTAGGATATGTTTATGCCGGGTAGGAAAGGCGGGTTAAATGGGGGGGGCCTTGGGCGCGTACAGGGATCGCCCAGAGATGATGTGTAAAACTTCGTATTCCCTGTTGCTAACGCAAGGCTCGCATGGCCAGCCAGACGGAGCCACACTGTGTACTGTGTCCACCCAGCAGTCGATATGACATGCTCACCGCAGCATCTGTTTGTTAGTCAACGACCATGAAACCAGACAAGTTGCAATTGCAAAAAATCCTTCATATGTACCGGCATGCTACTCCAATACTGGTCCATATCAATTCATCAATGCCATCACCGTGATCCGCCAATGTGTCACCCAGGTCCCCAGTCCAGTGTGCTAGTTTGTGTCGATAAGTCGCAGCGCTGCCCATCTGAAACGAAAATAATAAGACAACAAAGGCATGTTGAACAAATCAGCGCACGGATGGGAGACCTCCAGTTGAATGACGCCTAGGCAGGAAGGAACAACCAGACTTCGAGCCCCACTGTGCAGGGCGCCACTTTTTGCAACCTCGACCCACCTGCCCAACAATGCGCTCTCAATAATTGTCTACAGAGTAACCGTGCCACGCCCTTGATCAATCGCAAGGGCAAGGGCACTGCACGACGCCTTGGACTCGGGAGATATTATGTCGATTTGTTGATGAGCCACACAACAGCCATCACCGGAGACTTTGAACCCCCACAGCTCCAGACGCCTATATGCCTCATGACTACACGAACCAGTACTAGCCCAGCATTGATTCAAGCACTCCGGCACCACGCAGTTTCCCCAACGTTATTATGCCTCGGATCCATCGCCAGTGTCCGCCAGTGTCCGCCAGTGCCCACCAGTGCCCACCAGGGGCTCGACCCGCAGCCTGGCCTACTGAGGGAGCGGCGATAAACAAAAGACTGGTCTTCCCAAAATTGGCAGTCAACAACAGTCTTTTCATGTGAGCATTATTTAATCAACGAGCCATCCTTTGTTCGCCTTGCGCTTGTTAGTTGCATTGCAGGTTCATGACACGCAATCTGACTGGCTACCGGATCCACACTCTCGAAAGGGGGAAAATCAACCATAAAGTGGGCGAACGAAAGAAGCAGATGGAAACCTCACATACCCGATGAGGCGCGGCTCCGTCATCATTGGCAGTGACAATTGACAGTGACTCACATATCCCGAAATTCTGCTATTAGGTCTGGTGCGTCTGGTGCTTTTCAACATTAACTCATCGTCCAACGTTTTAACGGAACCGACTCCAGCGGAAATTTTATTATCACATGGCTCGAACCACCTCCGCCCATGATTCTACATCTTGTTGTCTCTGGTAATTTGGCCTGCGTCAATGAACAATCACTTGGCAGCAGGGAAAGTCAATTCAACACTCTTGGCTCAATATTGTTCTGATATTTCGGAGACCTAATTGGGAGTGCATGCATCAGGCTAACCATTGCCCATCGCAGAGTGGCCAAAATTCTCTTATCAGTAGATGACAGGCGACGACGATTTTGCAAAGATTGTACACGATCTCATAATTGGACAATTTCCCGTCACGGGTTAAGGCGTAAGGGCTGACTGGCTCAAGGGGATCACATTCCTACGCGCGCTAAGCTGGTTTCCAGTGACGTTCATGGACTCACAAGACGCGTTCAAACTTGTCACCAAGCTTTGGTAAGAATGTCGTAATAATTTATTGGGGCTATCTTTCGATTGGATGATGAATTGAAAAGCGTCTCCAGGATCCGGATTGGCGCGTGATGGTACACAATGGCCACACGTTGTAGCTACCTGCCTAGGTAGGTAGATAACGTCTCGAACAACTCAGCGGACAGCTCGTGACTTTCCTTGCTTGCCCTTGCATCGTTCCAACTGGTTGCGACATGCATGTTCATCACAAACCTCCAGTATCAAAGTAGGACATGAAAAGATGTACCAGCCAGACGACAACAACAACAACAACAAAGTTCTCGTGTTGATGCTCCTTCAGAAAGGCAGCCCATCCCAACACATCCGGCGTCACATGAGTCTGCTTGGAAATTTGACTCGTGATTGTCTTCCCAGAACGGAACATACATAGTCTTCTTCCTTTTTCTCAGGTGGGATGCGATGATCTATATAGAGGGGCCCTCGTTTCCAATCGTGCTAATACGCCCCGCGTATGGCAACTAGATATGACTTCGAGTAGCCATGCAAGATCGACTTGCTTGTTCCTTGATCCGGTCGACAATCTCATCCTTCGCTTCAGTCTGCTCACATCAGCGTCTGACTGCTTTACTCTACCAATAAAATTGTAGCCAAATACAGCATCGTCCCCGAAACGTGTCGATTTGTGAAATGCGCTAGTCAAGTCAGATGTACAGGCGCTTTCATAGGTAATAAGGATATGGGACGCATGTATCGTCTTTAGATTCCACGCGTAGAAAACGCTTATGCCAGCATCCTAGGCGCAGGGGAAGCGTCATAATAAGCTGCTGTTGAAGCTGCTGCTGCATCTTGTGACGCTTTATCTTGCACTAGTCTTCGCTCCATTAGCCCCTTTAACAGTAGTTAGAGGAAGATCGTCTTGTTGATGAAGAAGTTTCAATTGAAGGCCTTTGCCTCTTGGTCATCTCTTTATACAGCAGAGTTCCACCACTTAATTTCTGTACTTGAAGATCTAACAATAACATCGGCGCAATCTCTTACATCACAGTACATCACAGTACATTGTAAAGTCATCGACTAATGGCCAAACGATTCGATAAAAAAGCATCTAATTCAAGGTCGCTGTCTCCACAGGACGCTGGCATTTTAAAGGCCGAAAGCGGCAAGCTACGCTTCTCCCTGCTTACCTTTGCTTTGCGATGACGATAATTGTGCCGAGCTCCTCTTGTCTTTTTTCCGGGGGGGGGGGGGTTCGGGAACGGGATAGAAAACCGTGCCTCTGACGTGTTTCCCGTTTTTCTGGAGTAGTTGTGGCGCATGTACGTGGTGGTGTCACTATTATAGGCCGCAAAGTGGTATCGATTTTGCTGTTGCTTGTAGTCCCGCCCTCTTCAAAAAGTCTGGATTTTTTAAAGAGTTTTCCTTTTTGCCTTTTTCTCACGAGGGCTCTTGACATCAAGAAATGAAGTCAGCATCAACTTCTTATCAGACAAGTTCAGTTCCACAGATCCCTGTTCGTTGATACCTACTGTTGCCATCGGCTGTTCTGCTTGGTACAATTTGGGAATACAAGATGGGATACTGATATTTTGGCGACATCATCTTATCTTTTATAGTTGGTCCAACTTTTATTTTTCTCAGAGCACTAACGAACTTCCATTGCAAAGGGAAGGTTGGCGATGGAACTCATTGTTAAGATGGGCAGTGAAATAGTGGTATTTTTTTTTTCGCAAGCTCCTTGTTCCCTGCACGCAAGAAGACCTATTTGGTTGATCTTATAGAGCGAGGTTCCTTTCCGGAAGATCTCAAATGCTTAACTCCCGCTAGAGTGCAAACAATCATGATGGAAATAGATGCATTGCCACAGCTGCCTTACGTACCTGTGGCTCTGTTGCCATTCTCTAAATATAAGCCCCGACAAACGCTCATGAGCCTGCCGCGCCTTTTTTTATCAATGACGCCTGAACTTTTATGACATATGGAGAGCGTTTCTTGATACTGATGGCCGAGACAAGAACTGCGACATTAAAACCTGCGGCTAAAGGTTATTATGCCTAGGTTTGTGGATGCGCATACTCCTGTCTTTCTCATTCGTACAAGTATGGAGTAAAACCGGCTTTCAATGGTTGCAGATGTTGAAAAGTCCATTTATTCAAGAAGGGCGGCGGTAAAAGGGGACATCACCAAGCTCTAAGTAGATTACTCACAGCGGGCATTGCGATTCCTCTCTGTACGAACTGGCAGCTCTAGCATTGTTATTTTACTCCTACTGAAGGATTCCTAATCCTTGCATCGTTATGTTCAACTAAGACAACGTAAACGCCGTCATCTGACTGTTAAGGCGGACGTACCGTCTGTTGAGCACGGCGACGTGATTACAAAAGAATCATTGAAAGAAATGTATCGAAACAGGACTTTTTTATGCTTACTCTGGCAATAATGGAGTTCCTTGATGTTGATGATCTGCAGCAAACTGACATTAAAGTATTTAATGTTGATCATGGCAAAGTACTATGGAAGACGAAAGCCATGAAATGGAAGGCGGAGGAGGGTGGATTTGGCAATGCTGGAATTGGTTCTGCCGTGGACAGTTAATTCTCGCCTCGCGACGCTGCTAATGGCAAATCTCCCAGTATAAAACACTTAAATCACAATTCCGTGGATGACCTTAGGTCTGGAAGGGGACTGCGTGGGTGTAAGAACACGTGGCCGCGGCCGTATCTTCCTTTACCCGCGTGGGCTTGAAGCTGCTCTACTAATTCGTGATGTCTCAGCACGCACGCATATGTGTACAATACAGCCCCTGATTGATTTTACAAAAATGCAGGTCCCACTTTCATCCATCTATTAGGTTACTCTCTAACAGCTGTAATTAGTGTATCTATGCCGCATGCCTAGGTAGATATAGAGTATTATACGCTACTCTATAGAGACTTTTTGTTGGAACTAGCAGCATCGAGCTGACAACCTGCGCGTTGATTGGTGGAAGTGGGTCGGATAGATAATTGGCCCGGAACCCGACTGGGCTCCACACCACCACAAGCCCCTATCCCCACGAGAGCCTCCTTGCTCACGATGATAGCTTCCTTCTTCCTCTTATATAGTCAATATAACCACACCTTTGTTACCCGTAAGCACTAGTGCATACACCTGCTCCCTTGGTCCTCCCAACACTTTTCTTTCTATATAATTCGCGTATGAATTAAAGTATCTATTATCTCCACTCCATATCTTACTAATTTCTAAGCAAATATCTGATAGGCTTAAACGACCCCTGCAAGTAGATGTAAAATTATTCAGGGGTTGTATTGTATATACGACACCGAGGTTTCTCCAAACCCGGTGTCGACAGGGATTACAAGCCAATCATATAAGCTCAGCAATTATCCGAACCACAGAGATGAGTAGGTAGTTAAACCCGCAGTAGTAGCGTTTTTTTGAACAATCAGGATAACTGCCGTTTTCACTTAACAGCATAGGCACCTCTAGTTACACATAATGTCAGCCTAGGGCTAAGTCCCTTATCTTCTCAGGCGAGTTACGAGGCAGGCCCTCGTTAGCTCACTGCATAGTCTTATTATTGGCCTCAATAGAAGCTTTGTATTGTTAAAATAGGCCTAAAATGCTATTTGCCTTGTTATGTACTCATTAAAAAGACTGAACAGTAGCGTGTGAAGGAATATAAGTGTCTTCTGATAGAGAAGTATATGTAAAGGTACCTCTTCCGTTTTGGGTCAAGCTCCTAAAAAATCGCTCTTGGGTGTTTAGTTGCTCCACAGAGATACAGCCCTACCCCCTGAATGATTTTACAAATAAACTTTACGGGAGGAGTTTCCACCAATCAAAGGCCATTTTACAGGGATTGTGTGAGACATTACAGCACTTTGACTCAATGTATAAAAAACGAATCTAGATTCAAGTCCATCATAATATCTGACTTAACTACTGATAGTTACATGCTAACTGCCCGCAGAAATATGCGGTAATTTCTCGTATCGTGATAAGTGTCGGGATTGCCCTGTCATGTACATACTTCTGGAATTCGTTCAAGGGTTGTGTTGTACATGGCAAGCCCCTCATTGGCGATTTGAGGCATCCACATAATATCAAATAGTAATAAGGGGTGCTCGTAACTCAGCTGCTGCAAGGTTGCTTGGCTGAACCTATATCCCTAATGTAGGCAGGCCAAGCCAGGCGGCTTTTCCCCCGCTTCGATATACGCGTTTATTCTCCTTTATGGCTAGATATTTATTGTGAGATTAAAGAGAGAGAAAAAGGTCCTAGGGGCACCAGTTCTTCGCGTATCGTGTAAGTTAAGCTTGGGACACATCGTCATAATTAGTTTTCAAGCTAAGGTTTAACTTACTGCCCAGTCTGTTATGGCCGGTACTAACTGAAACGCGCTGTGTGGTGATTTAGCGTGGAATCGATGTTTTCCCAGGGTTAATGATGCCAAATGTGGTCACTCAAGGTCACGCGCCGGACCCGGGGCGTTGTAGCTTGTACCTTGTTGGTCTAGGATACCCGATTAAGATTTTCCTCACCCCTGCTCCTCTCCTCTCCAAAAAGGCACACACCACCAATGAGCATTCGGCGGATCTTGACCAGATAGAATCTAGATATTGTCTTTGGTGCCGCGTGCGTTCTATCCCTTGGGACTATCGCGTGATAGCTAGGTCACAGATCAGCTTGAGTGGCGTTTAGACTCGGTAGGTACGTAGGTAGACAAAGAGAAAAGAGGGTGAGGTGTAGGTATCCAGGTACCCAAGTATCCAAGTATCTGATGGTGCGAAGAAACTTGAAGTCTGGCGAGTATCGCGCTTACCGCGAGTACCGAGTACCGAGTACCGAGCACCGAGTACCTTTCAAATCCACCGAAAGCAACCCTGCAGCTGTCATCACCTGGCACTCCAAAGCGACGGTGGCGTGGGGAATCTAGACGAGCGGCCTTCTCCTCCGTCTCCAACACCAAGCATCGAAACTAGTCATTCCACCGTCCCGTCCCGTTTCCGTCCCAGTCCCAGTCCATACTCAGGAGAAAGAGGATTAATTCCATGGTGGCATCCACTCGACCACAAGCACAGCATGGTCACCGGACTCGCTCAGTAAGGTACCACTGCAGCTTCATGGATGCTGCATGTGATCACATCTGCTAAGGTTTGCGCTAGGATATAGATACGAAAACCAGACTATCAGTCCAGTAGTCGTCTCGCCTGCTTGTTACAGTACCCCTGGCTGCGTCTGCCGCTGTCACAAGAGAGACGCGACGTGATGTGATCCATCAACAAACTCGGGCCTACATGCCCTACTTCGTGCTTCAATCCTACCCTCTATAGTGCACGACCTAGCTTCCGGCCTGGCTGGCCGTTACAAAATAAAAATGGTGTCTCTGTGACTGATTCTGCAAATTGTCTTTTTGTCTCGAGGTTTTTTTTTTTTTTTTTTTTTTTGAGAAGAAGACCTGGGAAGTGAAGAGTAAACCCTATCAACCGATCTTGTTGTGTCTAGAAGGCACGCCCAGTCAGTCAGTCAGTCAGTCATGAAGCTCTCAATCCTCGGCGCGGCAGCGTCTTTGCTTCGCCTCTCGCTCAGTCTTAGTCTGACGGGCCGCGGCGGTCGTCCATACCAAATCATCCATGATACAGACAAACGTGCCAGCGCTCTCCAGGAGTTCGTTACCTGGGATGAGCACTCGCTTTTCATCCGGGGCGAACGCGCCATGATGTTCTCGGGAGAAGTTCACCCCTTCAGAATGCCAGTTCCATCCCTATACCTAGATGTCTTTGAGAAGATCAAGGCTCTGGGCTTTAACATGGTGTCCTTTTATGTCGACTGGGCACTGTTGGAAGGGAAGCGGGGTGAATTCCGAGCCGAAGGGATATTCGACCTCGAGCCTTTCTTTGACGCTGCCAAGAAGGCGGGCATTTACTTGCTTGCTAGACCGGGACCGTACATCAATGCTGAAGTCAGCGGGGGTGGCTTCCCAGGCTATTTGCAGCGATTAAAAGGGGTGTTGCGGTCGTCCGCCCCCGACTTCCTGAGCTCAACCGATAAGTAGGTCGCAGGTCTTGTCCCCGATGCTTTGAACCTCCCGGCGGGGAAGGCTGTCACTCATGAATTCCAGCTGGCTAATCATGAAGAATTTGTGTTTTCCGGGGTGCATAGTTACATGGCCAACATTTGCAAAATCATTGCCAAACACCAAATTACAAACGGCGGACCTGTCGTGTTGTTCCAGCCGGAGAACGAATATACGTCTGGGTACAACATCCCCTTTCCCAACGGATCTTATATGCAGTACGTCGTTGATCAGGCGCGAACAGCGGGTATTTCAGTGCCCATGATCAGCAATGATGGTGGTCCTGAAGGTTACTATGCCCCTGGAAGCGGTGTTGGGTCAATGGATATATACGTAAGCTTGCAGTGCTGCACTGATGCGTGTCTAAGTGGGACATTATCACTAACAAAACCATGCAAGGGTCACGATAGCTATCCCCTCAGATTTGACTGTGTAAGTGTCATAGGAAAGCAACTATCTGGAGGAACAAGGTACAGTGGTCTAATGTTTCACAGGGGAATCCAACGGTCTGGCCGGCCGAAAATCTACCAGTGGACTATCACGAGCGCCACGTCAAGCAGAGCCCATCGACGCCATATTCTATTGTCGAGGTGAGAGCTCCCGAAAGCAAAAAAGAAACACCATCGTTTGTGGGGGGGGGGTCCTGATCTAACTATGAGATAGTTTCAAGGAGGTTCGTTCGATTCCTGGGGTGGATGGGGCTTCGAAAAGTGTTCGGCATTGTTGAATCACGAATTCGTCAGAGTCTTTTACAAGAACAACTTTGCTGCTGGAGTGACAATCTTAAATATTTACATGGTATGGGCTCGTAGCTTGATTGTTGCTCACTTCCGATGACTAAGTTGACATCTCTAGATCTTTGGAGGAACCAATTGGGGTAATATTGGCCACCCTGGTGGCTACACTTCCTACGATTATGGGGCAGTATGTTTTCTCCATGACCGAGAGCACATTAACGATAACGACGGGCCGTTTCGTGACAAGAACTAACCCTCCACAATAGGCAATTCGAGAAAATAGGGTCATCGACCGCGAGAAGTACTCCGAGACCAAGCTCGAAGGGCAGTTCATGAAAGTATCACCTGGTTACATATCTACCTCTGTTGGTCCTGCTTCGACCAGCAACTACTCAGACAACGCCGGCATCCTAATCACACCGCTTACGGGCAACCAGACGGGCAGCTTCTTCATCGCGCGTCAGACAGACCACGCCGCCACCGGCACCGTCTCATACAAGCTCAAGCTGCCCACGTCCAACGGCATACTTACCATTCCCCAGGAAGGAGGCAGCCTGTCTCTTCATGGTCGTGATTCAAAGATTCATCTGACGGATTACCCAGTCGGAGACTACACCCTGCTCTACACCACCGCTGAAGTTTTCACATGGAAGAAGAACGCCGGCAAGACTGTTCTCATCTTGTACGGCGGTCCAGACGAGCTGCACGAGTTCGCCGTCAACAGCCCCGTCACGGCCAAGGTCATGCGCCTTGAGGGAAGCAGCGTCTCTCCCCACGAAGAGGGCCGGTTGACCATTGTACAGTGGAAGACGCATTCCAAGAGGCAATTTATTCAAATTGGCAACCTGACCGTTTATCTGCTCGGTATGTTCTCTGTCTACCCCGGATTTCTCACGACACCCGTCCCCAAATAAGAGTATAAAGTTCTAATCAACATCACTTCCGGCAGACCGCAACTCGGCCTATAACTACTGGGTTCCTGTCCTGCCAGACTCCAGTAAATCGCAGTATGGCACATCCCTCATGAACCCAGAGGCAGTCATTATCAACGGCGGCTACCTCATCCGCTCGGCCTCCATTTCGGATGACACGCTCTCGCTGCGAGCCGACTTCAACGCCTCAGCGACCCTCGAGGTAGTCAGCGCTCCATCAGGCGTCAAGAAGCTCTCTGTCAACGGCAAATCCGTCAAGTACACCACCACATCATCGGGAACATGGCTTGCCAAGCCCGAAATCGACATTCCGAGCCTTTCCATTCCAGATCTCTCTCAGCTGTCCTGGTACAAAGTCGATTCACTTCCCGAGATCCAGCCCTCCTACGACGACTCCAAATGGCCAAAAGCCTCCAAGCAAAGCTCTGACCGACCCGCAGCAGACCACAGGACCTTCGACGCCATCATCTATGCCAACACAACCCCTGTGTCCCTCTACGGCTCCGACTACGGCTTCTACACGGGCACGCTCCTCTTCCGCGCCCACTTCACCTCCTCCGGCAAAGAAGCCGCCTTCAATGTCTGGACCTCCGGCGGCACAGCCTACGCCTCCTCGGTCTGGCTCAACGACCGCTTCCTCGGGTCCTTCAAAGGCAGGAGCACCGCCCCCGAAGCCAATTCCACCTACACCCTTCCCCACCTCACGGCCGGCAAATCCTACGCCCTCACAGTCATCGTCGACTCGATGGGCCTCAACGAGAACTTTGATCCGGGCTACGACGACATGAAAGCGCCCCGCGGCATCTTCAACTACTCCCTCTCCACATCAGACCCCTCCTCCCCCAAAACCGACATCACCTCCTGGAAAATCACAGGCAACCTCGGGGCCGAGAACTACGCAGACCGCTTCAGGGGCCCTCTCAACGAAGGCGGCCTCTTCTTCGAACGCCAGGGCTACCACTACCCTGCTCCGCCCGTCGACACGGCCTTCGACAAGGGCGCGCCCTACGACGGCGTCGACAAAGCTGGCGTAACCTACTTCACTGCCAAGATGCCGCTCGCCATACCGTCAGACCGGTACGACGTGCCCCTTTCCTTCGTCTTTACCAGCGCCTCGCATGCGTCGCACGGTGACTACAGGGCGATTCTGTACGTGAACGGCTTCCAGTTCGGCAAGTACGCCAGCAACATCGGTCCCCAGACCGAGTTCCCTGTCCCAGAGGGCATTCTCAACTACAACGGCGATAACTGGGTCGGCCTGGCGGTGTGGTCCCTGGATGCCACGGGCGCCAAGGTTCCTGGGTTCGCGCTCAAGGCTGGTGTCCCCGTGCAGACTTCTCGCAGCAAGGTTGCCTTTGTGAAAGGTCCTTCTTATTCTAAGAGGCAGGGCGCGTATTGAAAGGTCGTGATTTGCAGGAATGCCAAATTCTCTACATCTTGGTAGTCAAATCATCTACTGGAATTATGGATTATTTTGCATTTCTTGTACAAAGGGGCTGGCTGCATGTATATGTCCATATTTACAACATGGCCCTGCTGACCGAGATGTTGATTTTCCAAGCTGGCATAACGGCCAATATACAAATTCAATTCTCCATTTGATTAATGGTCCAGTCATCGTGCCATGAAGATCGTCCTGGTCCGTCCGATCCTTGACATTGATGCCGAGCGCCCCATCGGGCTTTTCTCATTCCCAGATAGGAATGTTCTTGTACGCAGGTGAATTATAGCTGTGCAAAACGCGGTATCGAGGTTCGGGACTCCGGCATCGCCACTGCGGAGATTCAACGTCGATGGCCTCTGGGAAGGCAGGCCGGTGCAGCAGCGTCGAGTGCTTGCGCCTCATGGCCAGGGACCAGACATCCTCGTAGTCCTTCTCGCTGAGGCACCACCTCGGCTCGAGTAGGCTCTCACTCTGGAAAACGTCACCGTAGAGCGGTAAGAGGCGTAGATTGTCATCATCCGAGTCTTGTGTTGTCGGCGACATTATTTGGCTCAGCTCTCGGGCTATGCGCCTTCTTCGCAGCGAAAACACGCTCCGAAGCGTAGGCTGCCGGGTTGGTTCCGAAGGAAGTTCCTTCGACAGGTCCAGCGTGGCGTTTGGCAATGCCACTTCTGTGGTCTTCAACGGCCGTGCGTGGAGCAGATCTGGGGCCGGCGCGCATCCACTTGACTCTTCTGATGAGATCCTATCTCGGTCATCTCGGTGTTCTCGGCCTTTGACAAAGCCCGCATCGCGTTCATCAGCAGTGTCTCGCTCTATTGGAACTGCAGATGGGGCACGACTGGTAGAGGGACCGATCCCACAATCCGGCTTGGGCGCAGGATCGTGTGTCCTGTGTTCAGTGGCTTTTAAAGTCTTGCGCCTCAAGGAGGTACGCTGCTTTCCTTGCGGAGGAGATAGGCTGATGAGCTTTGGTTTATGGGCATTCCTGATCCCCAAATATGCCGTGCATGAGTCGGGTGACATGGACGGAACCTCCATATGCGAAGGCAGGTTGTTAGAGTTCGTTTTCACAGTTGCTAAAACAGGCCTCTTGCCAAACTCATTACTTTCCCGCACAGCGCTTGTGCTAGAAAAGCTGCTTCGGCGGGTGTAGTCAACATCGCTGTGGCTCCCTGAGCTCTCGCCATTATAGTAGCTGTTTCGCCAGTAATTGCACCCGCTGTGTTGAAGCTGGCTGGAAACGTCAGAGAAGTCTCCGAGTGACTCGTTATCGGTACTGTCTTGCTTTGAACCTTTTACGAACAGGGTCCGAAAGCATGTACTATGACGTTGGACACTCGCTTCCGTGTCCTCCGGTATCAGGGGCTCAGATTCAATATCCTTGTGTGAGGCATGGCCCGTGAAGATCCCTTCGTCTTTCTTTAGACTTCCAAGGAATTTCTGGAGCCTTCCACATCCCCTGCTTTCGAGACCTGCCTTGTGTTCTCTTGGAACAGAGGGTAGGTTGCCGGCGCTGGGTGCAGCTGTCTTGATGTCCATGTTATTTTCGGACATGCACTTCGGGAGCGAACCCTCCAAGGGATGATTGGGTTCAGAAATTGGCATACACTGCCCGAGCTTTCGCGCTTTGGAAGACAATCGCTGTAGGTGACAGGTTGATTTGGAAAGGAGCGCTGGCCAGGCAGGTCCAGCCTCCTTTGGTTTTTCGACTGTGCACACTTCCAAACCCTTTTTTATCGGCTTGTTCTTGCCCTTTCTTTTATCTTCCATATACGCTGGTAGCGGCGTGTGAGATTGTGCCGGTGCCTTTGAAGTACAGACACTTTCTGGCTTCGGGATTGGTCTCCGTTGGCGCAGCGACGACCCTGACGAGGCGAATTTTACGTCTGCTATCTTTACAGCCCTCGTAGAGCATTGGCCTGCTTCCACCTTGTCGGCCCTCTTTCGATCTGGTTTGCCGTCTGGGTCATTCCTCACATCCCTAGTCTTTTTGGACGAGTAGTCTCGCATGCTAGATGCTGGCGGTCGTGCCGCCCTCCGAGTCTGCTGCCCCAACTGCCAATAGTTAGAAGGCAGGAACGGATTGGATGACAATGGTCCGAGACGAGAGTCATACTTTTCAGCCGGCTCTTCGATCGGGTTTTCAGAAGGCTTATTGGGAGATTCTTCAAGGAGCTCCATAAGAGAAAGCTTCGAGAGGCCATGTGAGTTTCCATGTGGACTTGCCCTGTTGTCGACCTTGGAAACAAGAGACGCGGATTTGTTGTTTGCAATTGGAAGCCAAGAGCTCGGAATTGGAATTGACGAGGCGTTCGTTACACGCAAGGTACCTAACTTCATACCCCCACGTTGCTGATAGCCTGACTTAGCCGGAGAGACGGATCGCTCCGGGTCAGAGGTCTTGGACAACTTGGGCAATGACGGCTGTTTCTGCGCCTTTTCTTGCCGCTTCTTCCAGGCTTCAACTTTGCGGAGTTCCGGGGGTGTCGATGCGATAGACGTGCGCCAGTGTAAGTCTGCTGGCTTCCTTGATATGAACGAGCTTGTGTTTGGAGCATGCCGTGTTGCTACCCCGGGAGTTTGCAACATGGAACGTCTTCGCATGGCCACACATGTGCCATCACGATCAGTTTCGCTGACCGATGGAACAGGTGTGTCCCTTTGACAGACATCTGGTCCCTGGCCAGATATGAGGCTTGACCTAGGATCGTTCACAAAGCTCAGACTAAATGGTGAGAACTGAGGCACATCAAGCGTTTTGAAGTGCGAGCCCAGCAGTCTTTGTCTTTCTTTCAAGCTATCGGTACTGATGATGTGTCAGGAACAAGAACGCATGTTTCTGTTCAGGCACATACATACCTGCTTCTTGATGATCCCCGTGTGCTAAGAGGGCTTACAGGACTGCTGATGATGGTGCTAAGGCTGGTGACATTTTTTCGCACCGTCGAATGAAGGGCCCATGGGCTAGAAGTGTCCTCGAGGCCCTCTACTTTTGATTGTGAAAACGGAGCCAGGTTTTGCAGCTGCAATTCGTGCATCTTTCTACGTGCTGCTAAAGTGCTTCCCTCTTGCGGCTGCAGTCTCAGCGCAGGTGATCGAGATGACCCTCCTACTCTCTCATTATATTCCTGATTCGGCTGCTGGAGCAGCAGTTCAGGCAGCGAGCCAGCAAGATAGTTGCGAGAACACCGGCTAGTACCTAATGTTGGAAAGTTGGAGGGCGGAGCGACGGGACGACTCGATAGGGCAGGATGGAATGGCTGCTGTTTCGATGTGGAAACTCTATTCTCCGTCGAGACCGGCTCGTCTTCGCCGTCCGCCAGCTTTCGGCCAGTTTGATTGTCCGGGCGTATCGAAGAGATCTCGGCTATAGTCTTGCTGGACCACATGGGCGAATGAGGAAAAAAGATATCGTGGCCTATGTATGAACCCATGGATGGTTCTAAAGAAAGAAAGGCGCCGAAAGCAAAAAACTCCTGTAACACAAAGCACTACGAGGTCTCAGCGTGTGAAATGAGAACAATGTCAAGGACAACCGGCGACCAAGGCGTGTTGTGTTGTGTTGTTTTAACTCGAGGATGAGACGAAGCCAACCAAACACTCGCTGTTTCGGGACAAGAGGGAAACGGGAAGCTAAACTTACAAATACAAAATCAATGAATATTCATCGTCAGCGACAACTCAGAATGGCATGACAGACGGACATAACCAAAGACTTTGGCCAGGAAAGACGATGGCCAGGCACACACTCAAACAGCAACCTGGGGTTAGGAGAAAGAAGGTGGGCCGGCGTTTCCTCAGCTCGGCTTGAGCCAGGCCGGGCCAGGCCAGGCTATCTTCAGGCAATATGGTGCCGAGGCGAGGGGAGGCCGACCTTGGATTGATGAACGGCGATTGAGGATGGTGGAGCGGACAGCTCGAGCATTGGTGGCGAGCATTTGCCCTTGGCCTCGGTCATGGTCTTTCAGTCACAGAGGCCAATAGCGGTGGAAATAATTAAGCTGAGCGGCAGAGGATCAGGGAAAGGCTAGTCGACGCTGCAGAGAAGAAGGCATTTGCGTGGCGGCAATAAGGTTCAATCTCGTGTTTGCGGTGGTTGGTAGTCTGGGTGGTCTCTCCAAAATCCAAAGTCCAAAGGAAGACCAGAAGCAACAAGGTCCGGGATATTGTCTGACCAACCCCATGCGTCCGGGGTGTGTTTATGATGAATGAATGCTTTGCTTGTTCCTGACGAAACCATGTCGGGAAGAGACGCCATGGCCATGGGTCTGGGGCAGGGGTGTGCAGGGTGTTTCTTGTGTTTCTTGTGTTTCTTGTGGTCCTTGTGGTCCTTGACCGTTGAGCACATTGCGAAACAAAACCCCGCAAACTTTTAAAGGCGACAGACAGCATTAGGAGCTAAACCCAGAACAGAACATGTGCCTTGGTGACTAAATTTCTACTCCGTACGAGAGTATTATATCAAATCAAGGTCCATCATTCCTAGCCACCAGCAGCAAGCAGCAACAGCAGATTTGGCCGAAGCAGATTAGCAGCCGCGTTACGAGAAGCGACAAGTTGGGCCCCAGAGAGCCGGATTGAAACGATGTTAGCAATTGCGCGTGTTGAACGGTAGTCCTCAATAATAGAATAGAATAGCAGCCATCTTACGGATAAGAAGTGGTGCGTATTTCCTCTTTGGGCTTAGCTCCGCTGCGCATCCACACACCTCGCTTCGTGGCTCGCAAAAATGGCCCAAATGGTTGTTAGCAAGAACAAATTACGGCGTTCTCCCATGTCAACGATGAGATGCATGGCGCTCGCCAATTTCCATTTCACGGCCGCGCCGTACGGTCCTGGAAGGCTATCGTTGTTGGTATGTACCTACGTAGACTCAATGCCGTCATGTGCGTCCGTCCACCCGGACTTGCAAGGGATTGTTTCACTTTAACAGGAGCCTAGTTGAGGCGATGCTCAATTGCGCGCCGTCGCGCATCTCATGTGAGGCAAGTGAAGGGCCGAATTCTGCTGTCGTCTCCATCAAGACTGAAAAGCGACGGCTCTTTTGGCATCGGTGACGGAACGTCCATCAACAAGTACGTCCTCGTTTGTTAGAAGATGGGTTTAGCAGTGATCCGCTGCGGCCCCGAGGCAAAATAGGGGAGATTAGGGGAGATTGCCAATTCTTGACGGTTTGCAAACTTGAGCATGGCAGGAACAGGTCGGTCGTCAAGCGTGAGAAAATCCTGCTTGCTGGTTATGTGTTTCTGTTTAATACGAATACGCTTCACGTTTTATTGCTGCTTTTCATTTCGTATGTGCCGGGACTAGTGCTAGCCGGGGACAACTTGGCTGCGACGCAAATGTTAATGTTGACGATGCCTCGCGTCAAGCAGCAATGCAACCATTTCCAGGCATCAAAGTTGCATAAGCGAAAAAGAAAAAAAGAAGAAGAAAAGGCATAGAAAAAGATACTCCTGCATACAACGTTGTAATTCTATACTGAGAAAAATTATGCAGCGAAGCAAAATGGAATGACTCCCCCGGAAAGGCTCGAACTTTCAACCTCCTGATTAACAGTCAGACGCGCTAGCCAATTGCGCCACGGAGGAATTACGTTGGGTCCGACTCTATTTAAGAATATGTATGCTAGCAATTTTCCTGCGCGGGACATTTCGCAGTGACTTACCCTACAGAGCACTCGACAAAGCCGACGGCAGGACGCATGGTCGATCTTTGTCTAAATGTCACCAAGCCTGCAAGAGCTGTCATATTAACATTGAACTGAAACTGACGCGTGCTAATTAATGGGGCATACAAGTTCGGAATCACCTAGTATGGCTACTAACAGTGGCAGAGTTGCTGTCGCTTCGATATCTGTGCTCCTTATATCGAGGCGGTTTCATTACCGAAATTAGTCGAGCATCACAAATACATGCAATAGTTCCCATGAGACATTCTCCAGAGATTCTGAGGAAAAGGAAGCGGAGGGTTTGTTTCTCTCCTTCTATCTTTTCTTTTCTAACAAAGACAATGGCATAGAAAGCGAAATGCGTCCCCCCCACACTTTGAAAGCAAGCTCGGGAGTGTACGCATCACCGACACCAAGAAGCGCGGCTCCAATCCCACGATTAGCATAGTTTTTTCTTGGTATCCAGAATGAGAAATACATCACGTTGAATTGCTACTGTGCGCTGGAAGTGATCTTAAAGTTTATCTTCTCTGCCGTTTAAACATATCTGAGTGTTACAGGGTGCGGCAACCAGACGGAGTCATGTGTCATAATAAACAAGCTCAAAGACGACGGGCCATCTAGTGGATACAAGGGGATGATAGAGCCTTCATATTATTAAATAAGTTCCCGTCCAGCCAAGTTGAGTTCCTCCGTGGCGCAATTGGCTAGCGCGTCTGACTGTTAATCAGGAGGTTGAAAGTTCGAGCCTTTCCGGGGGAGTTATCTAGGACAATTGATAGTTCCTATTCAATCCAAACTTGATTGGTCACCATTTTGTTTTTGCTTGTTGGTTCTCTCTTCAACTTGGAAATTGCATATTATTACTCCGCAGTACTATGTACATACGTTAATAACTGCGACATTGCAACACATTGAATTCGATGCCAAGTTGCTGAAAGGCCACTGTCGCACGCTGCACACTCGCTGATTTATACTTTACATTCGTACACTGTACATGTAAGCGCATCTAGACACGTTGGCGTCACTCGCCGATGACGTATGTGCAGCCTTGATCACCTATCCAAACTTCATGAACCCGCCCAGCATCGACGTCCACTCTTGAGCCGACGCCGCAAGTCACCTTCTCGCGGTCCGGGTCATTGGGGTACCAGATGGTCAATTCGCCCGAGACGATGAGATGAGTAGTCAGGCCAGAATGAGAATGAGGAGGGTAGTGGGCGTTTCTGCGGCCAGCCAGACGGATTATTTATTAGGTAGAACTTCTTGATGATTGATGGCGAATTTTGGTGGGAGTCAAGACTCACGGCCCGTCTGTCCATGTAAAAACATGGGGAAAGCCCCAGGAGCGCACTTGCGCCTCCTGTTCTCGGCCCATACTTAAAGGTATTCTTGGGAATGTGCTATCCTCTGATTCGGTGAGTAGGGGGGAAAGAGTAGATGCATTCAGTACAATAAATATTCGCACGTATGCGCTGGTTGAGAACGTGTATCAACAGGGCGAGTGATGGACAGCAAGATCGTGCAGCGGGTTGTACTGTGTAGTTAGTACTAGTGTGTACTGTGGCAGGCAGGCATGGCCTGAGCTTGGCCATTTGGCAGCTGGCAGCCGGCAGCTGGTGCGAATGGTTGCAATTTCGCTACGCTACTTTGTTCCTGCATCAACTGTCTCGGTAGTACTTTCCTTCTTTCCCAGCTGACATTATGACATTATATTACTTTGCACTTGCACAGCAAAAAGCCACATGCATAACATAATATGCACAATGTCCCATAAACACCAAGAGGCCACCAAGTACGGAGTACTCCGTACAAAGACCCAATATCTCGGCAGCATCTTTGCTGCGCCTCTCGTGGCAGCTCAAACCGCCACCCCTTTCACGTACGGACTACTCCGTACAGGCACATCGCACATCGCACCAGTCATGGCCCTGGTTTTCCATCATCTGTGCCATGCCAGGCCACCCGTCCGTCATCCATCATCTTCCGCCTTCAGCCTTCGGTCAAGACGACCACATCTGCTGAAGACCTCATCGGCAATAGAGACTGGAGGAGTGGCCACTTCGACCCGCACCCACTCCGCCCAGTAGTCACGTAATCTGACAGAATCGAGGCCGCTTTCCAGGGTTCTACTTTTCTGCCCCCAACCTCGTTCTTGGTGGGATCGGACAGGGAGGCGCTGGTCGGGAGACAGATATGTACATACATACCACCAACAAGAGCCATTGATTGATTTGTGTCAGCACTACGCGACTCTTCCTCCAATATCGTTGGAGTGTTGCAGTGAGGCTGCGATTTTTCTCCCTAATGGCTTGGTTGATCCCCGTTTAAGCTGTGTTGCTGACAGTTCCAGCTCTTGGGCTGTTTTTGTCCAGCTTGCGAGTTTAAGCCCCGGATTGTCTGTTAAGTTCTCACCTTTGTTTTCTGAAACACCAAAGTCCCGAGAGACAACGACTTGATTCTGTTCCTCTGGCCATTTATACCCAACAGCAAGTGAGAACATAGCCATTTCGCATACGTTAGTCAGTCAGACCTTTTGCACCGGATATTCATTTCACTGGATATGCAATTGTCGGCCCCAGTCGCTCTCGCCCGCCAGGCGTATACACCAAGCTGGATTGACAGTTAACTCCTCTTAATACATCGTGACCTTGCGCTGCTAAGCGTCGGCCACCATGGCTTTTCTTTGTGGCCTACTGGCGGTAAGTCTCGACATTCTGCTCCCATCGCAGAGTTAGCTTGAACCCATTGAGATATTTTCGCGAGTCCTGCGCCACGCCGCGCCGTCCCGTCCCGTCCCGTCCCGTTGGCTTATCTTTTGGTCCTCTGCCTCTAGCGTCGCCGTTTCCTGAGTCGCAAGCCCAACGGTGCGGAACCTCCTCGACGATCCCGAACGATGTCCATATTCGGCAACTCCAATAGAAACGCCCGTCGAGCGCTTCTCAGCATGGTCGGTGTTACACTTCTAACCAATCCAACTAAAGAAGCATCTCCAACATCAGATAAGAAACCCGCGGACGAAGATTCGCACATGAACGCTCATGCGCATGACATTGTCGAGAAGTTATACAACGATTTACGGGGACCAGATGCCATGCTGTCAAGGGATAAGCTCTACAAGTTCCTAAAGGAGGTTCAATGCGAGCCAATTGTAGCAGAACTCGACCAGGAGCAGTACGCCGTGTGGGATTTTCGACGTGTCTTGCTGAAAGACTATGAAGCAGATGCAGCCGGCCCTCCTCCAGTCAAGGACCTTTCGAAGCCTCTGACCAACTACTTCATCAACAGTAGTCACAATACCTACCTTGATGGAAACCAGTTGGCATCTCATAGCACGCCGGAGGCATATAGAAATGTGAGACTATTTGCCCAGAGAGTGTGGTTCGTGTGACTTACTGACGGTAAATGCAAGGTGCTCCTGAGGGGATGTCGCTGCATCGAAATTGATGTTTGGAATGGTGAACCGGTCCCGAGTCGAGAGCGATCAAAATCACCAGATGTACGACATAGCAGAGGGCCGTCACGAACATCTCAGACCAGTCTGGCTGTTGCTGCCTTGGACAGCGTAGAGGAAACGTACAAGACTGCGAAGCAGTATCTCGGTGAAAAGTCATCCTTGCATTCCAGAAGCGCGAGCGCTCGAAGCCGTAGCGTCGCAGACGACGTTTCGCCTAGAACCAGTGTCCTCGATCTACCAGATACAAAACGGCAAGAGGAAAAACTGGATCGTGTGCGATCGAGCACAGGAGTCCCTGCATCGCTATCTCGGCAGCCTCGACAATCGAGTCCTCCAAGGGGAGAGCCCATAGTAACGCACGGTCATACTCTGACCATTCCCTGTGGATTCCGCCAAGTCTGCGAAGCTATCAAGGAGTCCGCTTTCGTAAATAATGATTTGCCAATTATTATTAGTCTCGAGGTACATGCCGACTGGGAGCAGCAGGAGGTCATGGTGCAGATTATGAAAGAGATTTGGCAGGACTTGCTCGTGACGGAGCCTCACGAAGATTTTGACCCCAAATTCCGTCTGCCCAAGCTCCAAGATTTACAGCGTAAAATACTAGTCAAAGTGAAGAAAGCATCAGCTGTCATGGAACCGCTTATTTCCGTGGAGAGTGTGAGAGAAAACGGTACACAATTCACCACACAGATGGCCTCAGAAAGTACAGAGGAGAGCGTATTAGGACATTCGACCACACAAGGCACGTCTCAGAGTGCACCTGATCTGCTCGAAACAGTTGTGACCGATGGCGAAGTCGAGTTGTCCTCGTCCGAGAACGACACTCAGTTGAAGACTCCTGAAAAATCAGCATCAGCGTCGCCTATCCCCAATACGCCGCATGAAAAGCCAAACAATGTCGGCAGGATCTGCGAGAGCTTAGGAAACCTAGCCGTTTATACGCGCAGCGAGCACTTTAAAGCCTTCGAAACTAAGGAGGCAAAGAAGCCGGCGCATATTTTCTCCATTAGCGAAAAGCGCATCTTGGAACTGTACCAGAAACATCAGCGCGATGTGTTCTCCCACAACAAAAATTACTTTATGAGGGCATATCCAGATAAGATGCGAGTGATGAGCTCGAATCTTGACCCCAGTCTATTTTGGAGGCGAGGAGTCCAAATGGCAGCCATGAACTGGCAGAAGATTGACACGGGTATGATGCTGAACGAAGGCATGTTTGCAGGCGAGAAAGGATGGGTTCTCAAGCCGCCCGGCTATCAGAGCTCAGACAAGTGCGCTGAGTCGCATGAAGAAGCAGCACCCGGGTCAACACTCGACCTCAGCATCACTGTATTTGCTGGGCACAACATTCCGACAGAGAGCAACGATTACCATGAATATCCTCGCGGCGGCAGCGCCATTCGGCCCTATGTCAAGGTTGAGCTTCATGTAGACCGCTCCGAGACCGCGACGGGTAAAGAGGCAGACGAGAACACATACAAGAAGAGGACAGATGCTGGGAAGTTGAACAACCCCAAGTTTCCCGAATCCAAGAGGCAGCTCATCTTTACGGGTATTCCCAAGGTTGTCCCCGAGCTCAGTTTCGTCCGGTAAGTCGGTCTGTCTCCATTTTCTCGCCTGTTTCAGGAGTTTCTCGTGACCCCGTGGCCGTCGCAAACATAAAAAAAAGGCCAAGTCAAGCTGTGCTTCCCTTCCCGTACAACCATGGGGGCGTGCTACCACACGATCTGATCGACGCATGTCAGCAGCATCTCGTGCTAACACTCAATCCATTTGAACTTCAGGTTTCGAATCGGCGATGATTCTCGAATGAGCACCTCTATTCTTGCCTGGGCATGCATACGCCTTGACCGACTACGCTCAGGCTACCGCTTCGTTCACCTCATGGACATGAATGGCAGCCCCATTCGTCGTGGCAGGCTATTCGTCAAGATTGAAAAAAAGGTGTACAGGAAGGACGCCGTGTCCAACTCGAAATGACGCGACGGAAGCCTCGGAAATCAATCAATTGTCTTGAGTTTTTCCTGTGTCGTCTTCACCCTCCTTGGACCGCATTATTCGGCACATTCCTCTGGAGAGATGTCCGAAGATCTTCGTATCCCGGCATCAAAGACAGAGACATCAGGAGGGAACAACAGAGGCGCAGCACTCAACGACAGGATTACATGCCATTATTCGCACCCTCAGTTCCTCTTTTCCTTTCCCGTTCCCCTTTATTTTTTTTAATACCATTCTCGCCCCTTTCATCCATGTCTCTTTCGTCATAGTACATGTCGTATGCGTTTCAGTGCTCACCATGAATATGGGCGTTGTGTTAAGCGAGTATTCCTCCACGGGGGTGTTGTTTCAGCCTGCATTTGACAGAAAAGAGATTAGCGCGTCTTGTACATTGGAATTTTCAATTTGGATACGGGGGTCCAGATATCAACTAGAGGCAGGGCAATCGGTTGCTGATTGGGTTGGAGCATTGGAAAAAAAAAAAAAAAAAAAAAAACCAGTGGTAAATTTTTTTTTTTTACACCGTTGTACACTAGTTGAAGGTATCAAGGCTAGATAGATGACGCTAGGCGCGGGTCCAGGTCGCATGCAATAAATAGTACAGGCATGAACGCAACCATTTCTTTTCTTCCCCACTCGCACTCGTTGGGACAGAAACCTCTCGCGTTTCCTCTGCCCGTGAGCCGCGGGATTGCACACATAGAATGTGAACCATGTACGTACATAGCTGCGTGGACCGTCCTTCTCTCCAGCTATAGGCCGCGCGTGACAAAGCAAATCTTGTAGCGAAACCGGGCTACTAGCTTCGGCTAGTTCCCACTACATAATAAGCCGTATTGTTTGGCAGCCCTGCACGGGATATATCAGTGGCTACAAAACCGCGTCGGTAAGCCTTAGGTAATCAGCTGCGTGAAAGGGAAAAGAAGGGGGAAAAACAGCAGTGCGTCCAAGGACAAAATGGACCAAAAGAAAGTAGAAAAAGCAAAGAAAAAAAATAATTTGGGGTCGCGAAGTTAGTTGGTGGGTTGTGCTGTGCTCAAGGGATCGAGACGCCGTATCTGCGTGCTGGTACGTAGTTTTGAATAGAGGGAGAAAAGGGATTTTTTGAAACTCGCTACCACCAGATTGGTCTCGGCCAATTATGGATTCGGTCTGAGTGGTTTGAGGGAAGGGAAAAAAAAAAAAAAAAAAAAAAGTACCATGATATTGTCTCGTTCATCCTGTGTCACAAGCTCCTCTTGAACCAACCTCATGGGTCCTAGGCTGGCTGATTTCCCGATATTTTTCGCTGACAACGGACTGGCTGTCTTTCCGGGCAGAATGCGACCGGCACCCCGTTCCACCTGCTCCACGTCTTTCTCGGAATTTTCGTACAACGGTGGGAAATAGCCTTGGTACTTGTGTAGTTGTGCGACGCCACGGGCCGTAGGTGCGGACGTCAACACGGCTGGCAAGATGGAACCGACCAGCGGCACGGAGACAAGGGAAAGCACAAGCTGGAAAAAGACAGATGAGACAGATGGAGTGTTTTGTTTTGTTGGACCCTTCCCCCTTGGGACAGTAGGAGATGCTGGTCTTCTTGGTGTCAGGTGCATGGACATTTGCCAGCAGATTTTGATTCGTGTCGTCCTGTTGCTATCGTGTGTGTTCTGTCGCATGAGACGCATCTACCTCTCCACATGATTCACTCTCGTGTCGGGGCTCCTCTGTGCTGCACATAGGCTGGCAAGAGTCGACGCCAGACACTTTAACTATTTGCTTTGCTTTGCTTTGGTAGTGGTTCCTGGGTCGATAGAGTCCCGTCTGCACCGACGCTTGGACGATTTTTATGTGGCTCCCAGAACCTGGACCGAACCCAATCAACATGTTTGTGTTTCATATCCGACAAAGTCATAGCTCCGCATGAGCGATGGGTATCTTGGCGCCACTTGGACGGGAGAGCCCGCAACCACGTCGCCTTGGCGTCGTGTCTAGTACTCAAGTTTCGGCTTGGAGCATACATGGCCCCGGGTGAGCCGCAACTTACGAGAGCTAAAGGGACTGACCAAAGACACAGCAGAGGGCGGAAGATAGGAACGACAAAATTGCCAATGCACTTCGGAAGCAAAGCTTGTGGACGCATCCCCGTCCTTGTGAGAAACGCGTAGCAAAACGCATCTGTTGTTGTGCCTTTACCTGCCCATGGCTGGATGGTCAGGTTGATCAATCAAGGGATTCCAAAGCTCAAGGCCAATACCCCAATGGCGTAGGCAAGAGGGCAAGGAATACAGGACGACCTAGAACTGGCAGCGTTTTGCTTCCGTGTCGCATATTGGTCTAGCCCTGCGCACTCCTCTGAGTGGGAGTTTCAAAACTGAGCCCTGAGACTGTGTCTGAGTCGCTCGTGATCTGGCCACAGCGATGACGCGAGATCAAGTTGGACAGATGGGGCTGCTGAGATGTGAGGCATTGTACGCCCAAAAGCCCCTAAAATGACAATGACCGTCATGTTCCCGGCCGGACTTGTCTTGTCTTTCTTCTGGGACAGCAGGTTACACCGTGTACTCGGCCGATTGAGTTCCATCTGAGAGGGAGCATTGCCGGCCGTCACAGATGCGTCGGCGAAGAATCGAGCTGGGAAAGAAGTCGGTGATTGAGTGTTCCAAAGCTTCACATAGCATTATGCTGCTTCCGGGTGTCGTCTAGCCAAGTGTCAAGTGGGTGTGCTCGATTGACGTGTCTGCGAATCCAATTTGACTGAGAGATTACCTACAGAATTCGATCTCCTCTGGTGCTTTCCTCAGGGATGCAGGTTGAAGTTCGAACTGGGAGTCACCGGCAGGCTCCGAAACCTTGACGTTGAGCTTTGATTCGCTCCCAAGTGACCGGATCATGCAGGCTAGGGTGGTTTGCTTTCACCCCGTTGCACCGTATCACTCAGAGTCCTACTAGCTAGCCTGGTACAAGGTCCGTGCTGACAAGTTGGTGATGAAAACTTTGTTCAGCCACACTATCGAGGTCATATGACGTTCCTTTTCCCCCTCCGTTTTCTCCTTTTTTCCCCCTCTTGGTGGAGAGGGAAAAGGAGGGGAGGGGGGCGCGGGTGTGCACGGTTTTGCCAAGTATGTTAATTTTTTTTTTGGCAAGCTGAGTATAATGCAGTTAGCCGAGCGCATGACAAATTGTACGATTAAGCTTACGTATTTCAGCCTTCTTCATCCAATTTCGTCATCTCACATGGACTTATCACAAGGAGGTGGCTAGAGGTAAAATACTACCGTCCTGGATTGTGGATGGCAGCATAACTGCCACGCTGAATCCAGTGACGTGTCTTGGAAAAAGCAACAAACCAGTGTCCATTTGCCATGAATGTCAATCCAGGAGACATTTTCCTAACTTGATTAACTAACCTACCTACCTAGGTAGACACCTAGGTTGGTAGGTAGTGTGAAATCCTGTTGACTGCGATGATCAGCGAGGTCGGTCGTAGCGCATTGAAAAGCCGTGTGAATCTGCCCTAGCCTATGCATCACCTCCTTAATGAGTCAACGCCGGTGTCAACATCGACATAGAATAGTCATGCACCCGAAATTTCCTCCATCCCAGCCCCAGCACGACGTGCTGTCCATGTGAGTCCAACGGGATGCCTATGTCTCGCCATGATTCAATAAAATGCTCCTGCCTCCCTATGTTGTGTTAGGGGTTCGAGGTGACGGGAAGTTTCTGCTAGAGGAAGTCTCCGATGCACATGCGCTGCTGTCCTGCCTGTTTCGTATTCGCAAGTGCATGCTGTGATACTTCTGGCCCCAGGAGACCATAAACCTATCGAGCATTCAATTGTTTAAGCAGCTTGCTTGCTTCGTACCTTGGAAACGAAGACCCTGAATCGATCGCATATGTAGAGGACTGGTGCAGCCCCGCACAATGTTTCTTGATCAAGCTTAACGCTCACAGATATGCAGCTGATGTGAAGCAAGGCATTGCCTTCATCCGAACTCTTGGCCCCTTGTCGATGTTGTTGGATTTTCATCATTACCATAATTGGACGATTGGCAGAGTCGATAGGCTGCTTGGCTGCCTGGTGTAATCGACATGGATGCGGGTATGTGGTCTCTGAAAACGACCGAAGACTTTCGGCTTTTCGCAAAACAAAACCAGCCACGTCCCACTTCTTGTAGCTGGGGGCTGCTGTTCTCCAATTGGGGGAGTGACGGGACTGATGTCAAAAATTTTCCCATTTCCATACTTGTCATGTTGCCGTCTCAGGAGAGCTTGGTATTTGGTCTGTCGCCTGCGTCGCGTACTTGATAATCGATACGTCGAAACTGAAGCAGAGTCTGTGCTCCGTACACCCTCAGACATTATATCCACCTGGTCTCTAGGCGGACGTCAGAGGACGCGTAATACCAGCAACAAGGGCGATAGATCTCAACCTTCCGTCCAAGAATCGCACAGTCATCAGTTTAGCCGGGTACAGAAAAGCAGAGCCACTGAGGGCCATTAGGCCATACCTCCGAAGCAGGAAGTTATGAAGCCCCAAGAATTAGCCCGCGCAGCAGTCTTGGTTAAAAGATTGGGCCTCAAGGGCTGCCGGTCTGTGATGACCAATACTCAAAAGTTCAATCGGGTGTCGGAGTGAGCAGCTATGCTTCACTCAGAAGCTCGCTTACTCAAAGTCGATTCCATGTGCCGACTTCGATACTTAACAACAGGCGACAAGTCCTATGATCGGTGCAACATCAGGACGGTGAGGTTCCCCACATATTGCTGCCGTGTTGGTTCAAAGTTGTAGGTCATGTCATGTCATGTACATGAGCAAAGGAGTGGAGTTCCCAACTTATGATTTGGCCACGAGCCAAGCTTTCATAGTATCTCATCGATCCCACTGAATGAGGCTGAGAGGCTGAGCGACGTCCCGTAAGAATGATTTGCTGCAGGACACTGGCATGAGTGCACTGACTGCTCTCCACACCTGTCAAATCCTCCGACTCCACAGCGAAAAATGCCACGGTGGCTGTTGAACGGTCCGAGTTGTCATTGGGATCCGCTGGTTGAAGGCTATCTCAAGTTCCCTGCGACAAACGACCTGTTGGAGAGTATGAGAAAGCTAAAGAATATCAGCGCAGTCGTCTGTCACATGATGATCTTATTGAATCACATGCGGTCTCATCTGGGTTTTCTTACTCGGTTCACTGTCCGGCGTGCGCCGCGATTCATTTCCCCTCTGCTTAGAACCGGGCAGCCCAAGAACAACATGCCAGACTAGGGACAGTATCAGGTTGGTGCATGTGGCGCACAAAGCAAAGGATTGTGTTGCTAGGGTGGGAGCATTAGACTGATGGAGTACGGAGTGTACTTACTGCACTGAAATGTAGCTGAAGGCACCTGTTCGCTCGACGGGAAGGATTCATTCCTGGACATAAGATGTGATGATGGGCTGTAACACCCAATTTTGAACCGAGGGTCCAGTGGAGTTCGAGCTGGTGCATGAACTCATCCATTGTACCCAGAAATCTTCCAAGGATGGGGAGAGAATTTTGGCAAAGGACATTGTGGAACAGCGGTCAACAGTAGGCGCTACGTCATAAGGACAGGGGAAACATCCTTCTCGGTCCAAACAGCTGCTACCTTATCGTCATTAGTTACTCAAAAAGTCCGATTAGGTTCCTTGTAACCCATTGGTTGTTGGAGAATTTGGAAATAGTGCGTGTTTGAGCAAGATTGATTTTACAATATTGCCATGAACTTCACGTTTGTACTCGACTTGGGTCCCAACTACCAGGTACCGAACCTATCGGTACTTGTCGCGAAAGCATGTACTTTAGCGGTGTTTGAACGAGACACGGCGGCGCCCTCCCTAGTTGTGCAGCATCTCATGCCATTGTGCGTGCCCTTGTCGCGATACTCCGCACTCACCAATAGCTGCAAGGCCGCTGATGACGATAATTTTGTCTCAATCAAATATCCTGGAGACAATGCTGTCATGTCGGCATTGCCGGACCACGAAGCAAGAGCTCGGCGTAGTTTGATCGGTGTTTGCCGCTTTGTCCAGGTTTGACCGTCAATTCTTCTTCCTTGACATGGTTGGTTGCCTACGCCACTGTGGAGCGAGCATCATGACTAATCGAAGCCGTTGATGTTGCATATTTCAAGTTTCTTGCTGCCATCGCCAACATCTGCATCGAATAGGAGGATTTCTGGGGCAGTGACGAATTGCTCAATTCGCCGCTTTGAAGCACGATTCGAGATGTGGTCCATGTCTGCATCCAAGATTGCACGTCTCATGGCGGGCAGCATGTGGTGCTGATCGGTTTGGAGCCATGACATGCATTGGTCTCTGTTATAGTAGCCCATCTTCAAGCCTACAGAAAGTTAATATCCAGACTGTTCCACCAGGTATGAAGTACCCAAGGTAGGTACGGTACCTAGGACAACACCTTTCCTGCCACCATACATACCTGGCACCGAGGCATGGGCCTCACCTTGCCCTCATTGCGCTGCCGCATTTCATCAGTGATTTGGTCGTGCCCTGGCATCGCGTCGCCGTGGTGGCCATGGTGCGTGCAATATCACCGGGCATTTGGCACTGCTTCCCCAGAATCGCGAAATTGGGCCATGACCAACTGGTGGTGCTAGTTGCATAGAGCCTTGGAAGACGCTGGCATAGCGCAGAAGAAGCCGAAATTTGACGGAGGGAGGTAGGCCTGTCATGAAGCTCGAGGATCATGGTGTGCCCTTGCTAAACAAAGCTGTCCATAACTGATGCGCCATGGCGGTTGCACCGAACTGTTAGCGCAGATCGGTTGTGAAAACCCCGTGGGCCAGTGCGTGTGTTGCAGGTTTGAAAGGCTCTCACACTCACAAATACCATGGACTGTCATAAGGCCCCAAAGTGGTGTTGGGGTTGGTTTGTGTCGCGTGGGCAAACATGAGAAGAAGCCTGGCGCTGCACATCTCGTCTAAGCGGACTATTCTCCGTCTTACACTGTCCAGTAGAGTAGCGTCATGGCCAGTGATCTTGGGTGTATAACGGAAAGAACGATCGAGTACAGAATACGGGTATAAAAAATATGGGTACATAAAATACGAGCACAGAATACGACCAGAAAATACGAGCACAGAATTGCGGGCGGAAGGAGCACCAAGGATGCCCTTTCTGCTTGTGGCAGCTGGAGATCAACGAGGACAACTGTACTGCACGAGCAGGTAGGTACCCTAGATACTCTAGGTACCTACCTAAAGATACCCAGGGACATAGGTGTTCAGAATGGGAGGTGTTGGCAGGAGCTTTCCTGCCGAAATAGGTCAAATGGCAACGAGTTCATTGGTCCTACGTCTGTCTGCCTTCAATGTTCCGTTCCGGCCCCACGCAGAGCCAAGTGGTAGGCTGCACGAGTTGTATCCTGCAATCTAAAACTGTGTACTGATACGACATGATTGAGTGAAGGCCTCCCAGACTGTCTTTTCGTTGATTAGCTTTTTTTTTTTTTGTTGTTGTTGTTGTTGTTGTTGTTGTTCTTTCACATTTATTTTCCTTCCTTCTTTTTGTATTATTAGCGAAGGGGATAAGGGCAGATGCAAGGGCTCAAGGCAGGTTTGTTTGCTGATAGACCACGGCAAGACAGGAAATACGGTCATAAAATAAATGGCATTTAGTGGATTACCGAGTGGGCAAAAATATATACTGTACATACCCCACTCCTTAAGGACCTCCCTGTCGACCCACTTCTCTCGCTGGCCTTGTGAAGCGAGAACATGTTACGCGCTAAATCCCCATTCAACAACGCGTTTGGACTAGTACCAGCGATAATAGACCATGACGACTTCCAGTCACACCCAAGCATCCTGATGCATTGCAGGCCTCACAAGCTAATTATTAAGGTCTTGAACGCCGCTAGATGATTTCAATGGCGATGCCCTCAATGATCGGAAGGACACCCCACCTCCCAAAAGCCGGTGGGGTTGCGAGACTTGCGACATAGCGCTTGGTAACCCAGATGTTTGCTGGACCTTCTATAGCATGATGGATTATTACAGTGCGGCGTGAGCCTTTGAATGAAGACTAGACTTTAATGTTTAAGTAGTGGGTCGGCACGGAAGTAGTCAGTGTTTTGCCAGCAACACCCCCCCGCAAATTTGCGCGGCACGCCTAGAGGCGCTAACATAAGCAACTAAGCCACATGTGTATAACACAGCCGTAATAGCCTGTAATTAGCCAACTCACTTACAAAGGAGATTTATGCCATTTCCTCGTAGTATAAATGTTGGCTAGTTTAGCTACTTGGACCTGTGCTATAGAAACTGCCACTGTAGCTGTTTTTTCTTATCCTAGTAATGACGATGAATTTTTAGAGCTCTAGAATAAAGAGAGAGAAAAGACAAGAAGAATGTTGAATATTTCAATGAAATGAGCCTTGATTAAAGCCTTTGATATATCCTGAAATTCTAGATGTTAATGTATAAACTTAGTGTGCAGATATAGAGAGAGAAAGTGTATCAGAAAAATTAAGGGGCAGCTGCCTAAAAAGGGCACGTGGATTCTAAAGCGGGGTAGCTGCGCAGATAGCAGTTTTCTGTTGCGCGAATAGCAATTATGCCTCTGTCCACTGCCACTATGTGTCTGGTATTCAAACGACGAGGAGGATGGACACCAACACTGACCAAATGTCGGAAACAAATCAGGTACCTGGTGGAATTGCAGGGAAGATATTCGAGCAAAGGGAATACGTGCCGCTGAGAGGTACGCGCATATTCATCATACCTTCCCTCGTACTCTCACACAGGCAGTTAGTTACGTGGGTGAGTCTTTCCCCCAAAAGGAAAACAGCACCAAAAAAAAAAAAAAAAAAAAAAAAAAAAAACCACACACACACACACACACACACACAAACTGTCAAACAATCATTCATCAATCAATCAATCGCAAAACACTACTTTGGACACCCCTCGCTACCGCTACCCCCCTTGTTTGGCCTTGCATCCCTTCTCTATACCCCTGTGCACTTGCACCAGGCTTAATAGTAGCCTACCTAGGTATGTATTACTTACGTACCTAGGTAGGTAGGCACTGAACTTGCATCACTTCGCAACGCTCGGTACTAGACGTGCATCGACTGCGTTGTTGCGTGGTACAGACACATTCAGCCATCTCACTGTCAATGGTCGCAACCTTGTCACGGAGTTGAAAAGAGCCGTGCGAACGGTGCTTCCAGTTCCATTCGCCACATATCCGTGGTGGTGCAGGTGGTGGTGCACCAGCATGTGTGTGATGTATGCATCTATCACGTTTAAGCACGATGGATGATCGAGCACGATATAAGATGGCCGATATTCCGCACAGGATTCACCAGGCACACGGAGGCACGACGCATACGCGCATGTCCGCGAGACTCGGTACGAACACACCAAGCCCGGCCGTCATAGCACAGGCACAATACGCACATACGCACACAGGCACAGGCACAGGCACATGCACATGCAAACCCCGATGCCATCTTTGTGATACTTGGCGGCTGAAAGGCCTGTTGCTTGTCAATCCGCCTGTTCGCCCGTTTCGAGCGAGGCCAGACAGGAGCAGGAGCAGGAGCAGGAGCAGGAGCAGGAGCAGGAGCAGGAGCAGGAGCAGGAGCTGGAGCTGGAGCTGGAGCTGGAGCTGGAGCTGGAGCTGGAGCTGGAGCTGGAGCAGGAGCTGGAGCTGGAGCTGGAGCTGGAGCTGGAGCAGGAGCTGGAGCTGGAGCTGCACAAGCGCTCCTCCCCAGGCAGGACGCACCCGTCGGCAGTCGGGCCACAGGCATCCATCTATCTGCATCGGTGTCCGCATTTGCGTCTGCACGACTGAACCATGCCTTGCGGGACGAAAGAGCCCATACCCAGAATCACAGCCAAATCCCCTGCACCCTGGACCTTGTCGCTCCCTGTCCAGTGCCCGTTGCCAGTGGTCAGTGGTCAGTGGTCAGGTCAGTGGTCAGTGGTGCCAGACCTGTCTTCTTCATCGCGCATCCCTCATAATACGCGGGACCCATTATGGAATCTGTCGCCTGAGTGCCCATTGCCCATTGCCCATTATCCCCCATTCCCCATTCTCCATTCTCCATTATCCCCCATTCCCCATTCCCCATTCTCCATTCTCCATTCTCCATTATCCCACTTGCCCACTTTGCCCACCTTCCATCTCCATCTCTCCACCCGTCATTGCAGCCCTTGCATGCTCCACAATGTTTCCCAAGGGCGGCAAGCGCCGTGTACACACCCCCCCACACCCCCACCCTCCCCCCC
>KQ061715.1:194062-205182 GCA_001008035.1 Atkinsonella texensis | reverse complement strand
CCCCCCAGGGCCCCCAACGCCTCCATGTGTCCAAGTACACCAGCATCCTCGCAATCAGCGTCTTTTGAACGTCTCAGACCTGATATGACAGGTCTGCTGCCCTCCCGGCTCCGCCCAAGCCGCGACCTGGGCGCCTGGAAACGCCGCCTGGAAACGCCGCCTGTCTACTCGATCATCGGATCCCCCAACAGCCGCGACTTCCAGAGTCCAGAGTCCAGAGAAGGTACCTGGGTACCCAGGTAGGTTAGGTTAGGTAGGTAGGTATTTGATGGCACTGACAAAATCATGCTTCAGTTACCAGATTCTTGGTTCTACCCATTCCCACTCTAAGTAGTCCGTCCCTAGTCGGCCCATGGAATTCTGCCCGTGTTTCACCCACCCCCGTCTTATTATTCGACTTCTTGTCGTGATTATTGCCCTTCTTCCCAACTTCCTGTTTATCTGCCCAAATACATAAATGCCAATGGCCTCCACCCTCTTGACCTCAAATTCTTACCAGACAATCCCATCCATTTCTACTATCGTCTGGCCATCACCTGTGTCTTTCCTCAGATACCTTGTTGACTCGCAGCAATACCCTCATCCATTCTTAACCTCGGCCGCTGTCGACAACACCTGCTACCATCGTCCTCACGCTTCGTAAGCCTCGTCTGATGGTTACCATGGTTTTCTCTGCTTCACATCCCATGCACCCTCTCGCCATGTCTGGCTCTCTGGATTTGGGAGCTGTGAACACGCCTCCAAGCTCCTCTGAATATATCGATTTCGGCGTCAGGATCATCTACAGGCCCCAGGTTCGCCCTCTCGCCCTCTGCCCTTCCTCTTAGCCAGTCCCAACCACGAATACCACTTTGCTGAGTTTGGGTTGGAGGAGAGAAACTAACGGTGCTTAGATTCCTGGAACCAGGTGCCCTACTTGCGCCCTTGCAGGTAAAGAGGTTTGGGTCATTCCTGGTCGATACTGTGGCTACTGCGGCACACCGTGTGATGATAATTGAGTAAGCATGATATATGGAAGAACCAGAAGTGGTTTATATGCTTACAATGCTCGTTCAAGTTTACGCAAGGCGTCAATCATCGCTTGAAAATGGAACGAAGAAGCTGGAGAAATGGAACGCTCTTCACAAACGACTTGCGACAACACAGACGCTGCTCGCCCGTCCAAACAATTCGACAACGTTCAGTGACACAATCTTGGACCCGCCTCGCTGTCTTCTTTATCATTTGCTCCTCAGAATATTTTCGAGCAAAACGCTCTCAGCTATGGCTTTAGGATGCCCTCAACGGGCACAAGGAACTGTCAGCCTTGCCCACCAGGCTCACTCGTTCTTGGAATTTGGAAAGGCGTGAAGTATCGGATATAATGTGTGGCATCTAATCTCTGCTAGTATGAGGGGATTTTTTGCAAAATCAGTTTGTTACGCGTCGCCTGCCGTCCTAGTCGTTCCAGCCTACCGAGGCCCACGATGCACGAACTACTTGAACCCCGCTGAATCACTTTTATTGAGCATTCGGCATCATGTAAGCAACAACGGCCACTAGTCCGACGGGAGATACACGGACTATATAATCTTAAATGGTTTTGTACACATTTTTGAAACCTGAATATTGAGAGGAAGTTACGAATGGATGGCGTTTGGCTCTTACAAAAGCAGTGGAAAATGGAAAGTGCAAATTGTCTCCTACTTGGGAATGGGGGAAAAACGATGGCACCATAGCATACAATATAGGATTTGAGAGACAAATTCAGTTTATTGAATGAAACTATCGATGCGTTCCTGATCATTTCACATGCTAGATTGCTCTTGCCGCGTAGTCACCGGACATCGCCATATATTCCATAGTCCAGACAAGTCAAGAATCCGTGTCATTAGCGATGATGAAGGGTCCTGACCGACCCTTCCCAATCAATCATCAAGCCATTACCAATCCGAGCTGGCACGCAAGGAATGCTCCGGTGTGGAAGCCTACGAGTTACTATCGTTCCAACATGCACGGCTTCGGAATTTATACTTGAAGCTAGGAGGCGAGATAACCCTAGTCCTGGCGGACGAACAATTGGAGTGGTAACGAGCTCCAACCAGTGTGCCATTGTCTGCAAACTGCTAAGGCGGTTTTTTTCTCCTCACAATAGCGGAGATAAGAGGGAGGAAAACCAATTCAGTCTGCACAAACGTCTGGTGCGACTGAACATTTGCCGAATGGCTTGCGGCCGGAGAAACCGGACAAAAGGCCCTCATGGCCGGGACAAGGCATTTACCAAGCAGGGGACGTGAGCCAACCGGAAGTTACGGGGCCCAAGCCAAGATCCTTCGAGTTCGCACTGAAAGAGGCAGTCAGAGGACCCAGAAGGGAGGGAAAAAAAGAGGAACTATTGATTCAAGTCAAACAGGTGGAGGTTTACTTGTTCGCGCCCTCTGCTCCCCCTCCTCTCCTCGCCTCGCCTCCCCCTCCCCGCGATCTCCTTGAGGCGTTTGCGCAATTGACTGATCATTTTCATCATGACGGCATTGGATCGATGGCATGCTTCCTTGAACCCAACCAGTTTTATTGGGGGGGGGGGGGACAAATTAGGAAGGGGGTCCGCGGCCTCCCAGTTGGGTATGTTTCAACCTTTCTCTGCGGTTTTTCCCCTTGTTGTTTCTTTGTTTCTTGTTCTTCTTCGCGCGACCAGTAAGATGGTGCGGAGAAACCTCCGAGTCGACTTGTCAGAAACGAGGTTACAACAAAAGTCTGTGGTTAAGCTTGTGGACCAAAAAAAAAAAAAAAAAAAAAAAAAAACCAACAGATAGAAAACAAAAGGATTTCAACAGAGCTAAAGATAAAAACAGAAGACCGCTGTGCTTTGACATGGATTTTTTTGGTTTCCCTCTTCTTTTGGCGAGGAAATCCAAACTTGTCATTACGTGCATGCCAATCCCCTTAGACGCGCTGCTGTCGAACAGGACAACCCTTAAGCCATGCATGCAGGGATCTGCCTGGGCTGCAGAGCAGAACTTGGAGGGGCGGGAAAGAAGCGGCTTGGAAGTTGCTTTGTGGCCGTTTTTCTCTTGTGGCGCCGCGGCAGCGAGATGGGGGGGGGCCAAGGCAAAGAATCGAACATCGTCCCTGCGCGGCAAGTGGGGGGTGCGTAGCCGGATGGGTGTGTGAGATATATTCATTTAATTTATTTTTAAAATACGAATGGAGAGATAATCTTGTCAGACAGAATCCCGAGGTTCTGGGCCGATTGGGGGCAGGTCAGTAGGCGTGCATGAAACTAAAGCGAATTGATAATCGCCGACGTGATAAACATGCAGGTGGGAAGTTCGAGTCACGGCAAGGACCCGTTTTTTTTTTTTTTTTTTTTTTTTTTTGGTTGCTTCCATTCATTTATTTATTTATTCTCTTCACCTTGGAAAGAGAGAGAGAGAAAAACAAAAGAAGGCTGATGGAAAGGCTTTTTAGGGTTAGGTTTCCTCGGACCTGCAAAAACTTGAAAGCTTGCCTGCCACGCGCTGCGCAGCACAGCAGCATTCTTCCCATCCGTGCGAGATGAGATGAGAGATACACGTCAGTGACGAAACACCAAAAAGTGACTTTGCAGATTAGCAGGAGAGAGCCGAGAAGAACAAGAGCGAATGACTCAGCAATATAAACGAATCAGAACCCCGTCTGTCGATAAAGAGCAGGGGGATCCTGACCAATGGATGCGACGCTGCTCCGTAGTTTGGGAACTAGAGCGAAATATAGGGAGTGGGGGAGTGGGGGGCCAACATCAATTCCATCAATCGCGCGCTGAGCAGCACGTCAGGAAATTTTAAGCCCACCTCACCTCGGAGCCTGGCATCTCTTGAAGATTTCCCGACGGCCCCCCCCCTTTTTTTTTTTTTAATATGATTGAAACGTACAAGATGCGACATGACTTGTCGGGAAATGTCTTGACTGATATGCTAACTAAACTCTCTCATCTATCCTTCAAGGAAAAAAAGAAGTGTGTGAAAAAAGGTCTGCCTTGCCCACGAGCAAGGCAAATCACAAACGCAGGAGCCTTGGTCTCGAGGGAGCGAAAAAAGTGAAGAGGCGCGGTACACGGCTATGCCGGTCGCCAGCAGAAATCATATGGTATTTAAGCCCTTCCCAGATTGATCATCGTCCGGGGTGGGATACGGTTGCTGCCGCGGTCCTTGTGTTGGACTCATGTGGCATTATTCAGAAAAGAGTGAAGGGGGGGCGGGGGAGAAGAGGGTCACAGGGCTGTCAATGAGACAGAGCTTGTCCTGGCAGCTGCATACTTGTACGGAGTACGAAGTACACCCGGGGGAACGGAAACAGGCTATTTAGACAGGGTGCCATTTTAGACAGGCTGGCGATGGGCGGTGTTTAGGCGGAGTATGGACCGTACGTTGGGGATCGCTTTATCGAACGTCCATGTCGTTCTCGTCCTGTTCCTTCTCAAGGAGTTCCTTCCGGTCCCGGTTCCAGCCCGGTTCGAGCTTGGGATTTTCTTCCATAACTGCACCCACCCCCTCATACAAAATAAATCCTTGGGATGGGGTCGAAGTTCCAAAGAAGATCAGCACACCATTCTGACCTCCCTTTTCCAGTTCCCCTCCATTGCACCAAGAGGCGGCACGCTCTGTGTTCATGTCAGTTGTCTGCATTCTCGATTTCAACTATTGAGACGGATAACTTATGCATCCTTTGAGTTAAAAATGAAACGTTAAAGTGGGTTGTGCTGGAAAGTTGAGAAAGTGTGGGGATAGTTGAAAAAAAAAAGAGGGTGAATCCGGTATATACCCAAGATCCGAACTATGTTGGTTGGCACTAAAAGAAAAAGAAGGGTGTCTGACCCGTGGCACGAATCAGCCCTGCCAAGAGGGCATAGCACATCATATCCTCCGGGTAGTAAGTAGGGAGACCCAGACCGAGGCCAGGCAACAGTAGAAAAGAAGATGGACCTAGACCTCTCTTCATTCACTGCGCTCCGTGTAAGTTGCCCCCCGGGGGGGGGGGGGGGGGGTGTTCAGGTTCAATACGAAAGTGAAACTCAAAACTGCACGCATAAGCGATGGAAATTTCTTTTTTTACCACGGAGTAGAAAAGCCTGGTTCGAAACTTGTTCTCGGCATTTGTGTTCCATAAGGGACAGGCGGGCGCTTCCCCTGCGATTTTTCGTTAAAATGCAAAGCAGCAGGGGAACGTGGAAGTAGCGTAGCTTCCCGCTTCGCCTCTTCTAAACGAGAGCGTATGGTGGAGACAGTCAGCTTCTTTTATCTCTAATTGGATGTTTCTGATCAAATCATCCAGCGCTTAGTTAATATAGTTCATAAAAATTCAAAGTACCGCACTGTACCAAAATATACTGCTTACAGTGTTAAAGACCTTGAAATACCGAAATTGGGTGGGAGGTTCTCTACTATAGTCGACAGGACCTCCGTCAGGGGGCTTTATTTTGAGTCTTCGTCAGGACCTTCGCCATGGAATCTTCGTCAAAGGAGTTTCATAGACCTTCCTACATTAATAAGACTTTTGTTAGCAATATGCCTATTAACAAGACCTTTATGAGTAAGACCTTTCTTTAACAACAAGATTCGTACTAACAAGAACCTTCAATAGCCAATAGGATCTTAGGGAGTTAACAGGACCCTCGTCACTCAGCAGGACGCTTGTCGTCAAGAGCTTTATTGCAACTTCTATAGCTTCACAGGGATAGCATCAATCGAGTCAAACTAAGCCGAAGCTTTCCCCGCGCCTAGGATACAGATAAATGCCGCTGGCATAGGGACTACTAGGCACTCATTGTTATTAATAATGACGGGCCTCAAATCTGACTCAATTGAACAAAAATTCACAACGAAATGCGCAATACTGGCCGGGCACCAAGAATATCGCCTATTGGGCCGGTTAGACTTGTTCACCCACCATTCAGAAATCGCACGTCGTCAACTCTGGTGCGGCAGCCAGTCACCTGATGCCTTGTTGGACGTTGCGCCGTGCAACTATAAGCTGTCTTACCGTCGCATAATGATCTCGAGATGGCCGAATCTTGTGCAAAGGTTCTGTTTCAGTCTGTCGACTGGACTGCCCCAGTTTTTCTGTCATATTCGACATGATGGCTGCCAAGCATGTTACTATTCGCTTGTTGTGGCCGGTACAAGTGCTGTCCCCTGTGGCTTTTAGCTGCAACATCTCCTATCTGGTAAAGCATCATGCCATTATGGTTCGGTACGTGGTAATGCATGGCGGGGCTACTGGGACAGCCCTACTTCGTGGAAAAATTCATCTTGTTGACCAGGAAGCTGCCATAGTGCCGCAATTAGACCAGATACTTGAGACTAGCCTGGGGGGCCGGTATGCCCGTACAAAGTTTTAGGCCTCTAGCCTAAAAACGTTGTATATACATAGAAGGTCTATATCGTGCGGAATAAGTGGAGGCTTTGATTAGAAATATTGCTAAGAACTAGTCAATAGTTGTTGAGGGGAAAGCGGTCAGGTAAAGGCTGGTAAAGGCTGGGAAATGACGGGTGTTTGAGCAGGGCAGTGAGACTTGCGGACAGTGAAGCCTGTTCGAGATGGGTCACGCGATGCGATCTTGAGCGTTTGGAGGCGGTTGAACGAGCAAAGTACGCAAAGGCTGGGTCTGAACTGTCCAGGACCTCTTGTGCATATGCAGAGAGAAAAGAGGGAATGCAATCATGCGCATTTTCTTGCTTTGCAATACATATCGATCATCAGTCGTGACAACCAACATGCGTTACTTTTCACCAAGGATTTTCAAGTTTAAGCGACGAACCTGGGACTCTGCAAAATAACCTTGGGCAACAAGACAACACTGCAACAGGCAGTTAATCAAAAGAGATGAAAAAGATCACGGAAAGGGCCCAGTATCTGTAGCATCTTCTTGCCAGCTTGCGCAAAACTTCACTCACGGGATTCGCCTTGCCCCAATGTTCAATGAGTAAGGAACGGTTGGTAGTGACATCATCGTGCTATGGACGCTCATCAAGCGCACCAAGGCAACAGCACGGATTGACTGGGTGGGGACCTGCCTAAGCACGCGGGTAAAAATCACACGACTCCTTGGACCGACGGGGCCGTTTCGTTTCGTGATTTTTTTTCACCCCCTTCCCAAGGTACTCCTTCCTCACTAGGTACTTAGGTAGGTACCTTAGGTAGTATGAAGAAGCATATCTCTACGGAGTACTTCCAGCTACCTTCTTATGGTATACTTATAGTGGGATATAGGGCCAGTTTGAGGTAATCTGAAGTTCTTGGGTGTACTGCACCAAAGTGGAGCCTGTTACCTCTGCGCACTTATTAATGCGATAATGCGATATATCGCTCTGGCACTGGTGGTGGACAAGAGCTCCATTGGTTTTTTATTGCCGAGCTGCCCCGCCCCCACCTAAGCTCGTGCTACCTGCCTTCTTCAACGTCACAAAGGCCAATGACAACACCACTGTATCAACGATCCAATCGTGATTCTCCGTCAATAGAGGTGTCTGGCAGCGGCCCCTCTTTTACATCATCCCCACCTCATCAATTTCTACCTAGTTTGATGGGCATCCACGTACTCCGTACATAAAGGCCTACTTATCAATCCTTTTGCCTCTCCACCACATCTTTTTCTGGCAAGCGTTCTTCCTGTGCAGGCCTTCCGAATCGTCACTTCAATCTGTCCATGATCGCGCAGCCTACTTCAATTCGAGCTCTCCTGGGGAATTTCCACTTCCTCCATCTTGCCACGTTACAGCTCCCATCCCGGAACACAAACGTACCACCATGTCCATGCCCGCTACCGGAAGCCACAGCAAGGCTTGCTGTAACGTCCCTCCCATTGTTAGCAAGGGATATCAAGCCAAGGGCGCATATGAAGAAATTGGAGGGTACAAGACTTGTATGTTTGTAGCGTGCGGAGCTGAGGGGAATACTTACATGCTCTGTCACATGTTGGGTAATATGCTGACACATTGAATTCTGGGCACAGACGTCACCGGGCCTTCCGATGCTACGAAGGCCATTATAGTCATTTACGATATCTTCGGCTACTTTGAGCAGACCCTCCAGGGCGCTGACATCATAGCGAACAGCGACTCGGAGAACAAGTACAGGGTTTTGATGCCGGATTGGTTCAATGGCAGTCCAGCCGCCATCGAATGGTATGTCGATTGCCTCGCCTCTTTGTTGAATGCCAAAGAAGCGCACGAAATGAGCTGATCGACTTCGAAAATTCAGGTATCCTCCCGACACACCGGAGAAGCAGGAGAAGCTTGGTGCTTTCTTCGGCAAGTATCCACCCCCTGACATCGCTGGCAAGGTGTCCTCCTACGTACAGGCGCTCAAAGAGGCAAAACCTTCCTTGTTAAAGTTTGGTATCATGGGAGTAAGTCACACGAAAAATTATCCCAATGAACCTGAAAACCGAATATTGATCTTTTTTTGTGAGCAGTACTGCTGGGGCGGAAAGGTGGCCACCTTGTCCACCAAGGCCAACAACAGTCCATTTGGAGCTGTTGCCTCTGTCCACCCTGCCATGGTCGACCCCAAGGATGCTGAGGGTATCAAGGTGCCCATGGCTCTGTTGGCATCTGGTGACGAGCCTGCTGAAGACGTCGAGAAATTCGAGGATGCTCTTCAAGTTCCCAAGCACGTGGAGATCTTCAAGGACCAAATACATGGCTGGATGGCAGCTCGCTCCGACCTTAGTGATGACCGCGTCAAGCATGAGTACGAGCGAGGTTACAGGACGCTATTGAACTTCTTCGGCAAGTATCTTTGAGCTTGAGAAGAAAAGTACGCCGAGGAAAATCGGATTGCGATATTTGATGGTACAGCCTTGTCCACTGCAACTTAAGAAGATTTTATATGGAGATATGACCAACTATTTGTTATGACATGGCGGAAACTGGACCATGTGTCCCTGCATGCAAGCTGCTCAAACCTGTTCGTTGTTGATTGTCCGGTCCCATAATGTCTTTACTCGTGATGATGATGGGGTCAAAAAGCGTCTTCTTCTACCGTGTCTTTGCCTTGACTGCATTATCTATAACCTCTTCAATGTCCAGCAGAGCCCATGGCTTCCCAAAGTCTAACGCCCCCTGTGTATTGCCCTTGACGGCGGTGCAAATCATATAGTCGTCCAGAAGCCGATTGATCTGGACATCCACATCGTCGACCTTTTTGCCCTTGAACCAAATCTCGAATGCCCTCCCCTCAGGTGGCTCTTCTCCTGGTGGAGCATAATACCTTAGATCCAGCTCTGTCAACCACTCTGCCAGCAACGCCTCCCCTGTCATCTTGACATACGCCTCCCTCAAGCACCACAGCGTATAAAAGTACGACAGTTTCGAATCCCAATCTCGGAAAGGCAGATGCACCAGCCTCTGGGCCTCACGGGGCGAGAAGACCGAGTCATGTATATCCACGAACTTGCGCCACCCTTCCTTGGCGATTGACGCGTGGTCGCGATCCCGCCGCTCAGAAGGACAGACGATGTCGACGCCTATAGAGATGCGGGCAGGAGCTCTGCAGACGGCAAAGAGAGATACCAACCCGGCCTGGTGCGAAACGTTGAAAACGAGCGGCTGAGAGCCGTCGGGGAGGAGGAAGACAGGCTTGGTGCGGGCGTCGCGTGTGAAGCTGGCGGAAGACCAAGGCACGGAGCAGGAGGAGGTGATGGCGTGGCGTTTAAGGAGGGCGGACGCGAGGGCCATCTTGGCGTCCTTGACGAAGTGGTATCGTAGGACGGCTGCTTGCTCGTCGGGTGCGAGCAGGCTGAGGGCCCGGGAGGCCTGTTGTTCGTTCGGGAAAGTCCAGTCAGCTTTGGCCGCTTGCCGGACATGTCTGATGATGCTTCGGACGGGGGGGGGGGACGTGAAGCTTTGGGGTTTAGTTTAGTTGGATACCTCTTGGGCGAGATCTCCGGTGGTCTTGGCTCCGGGCCACAAGGGCCTTGTATCAAGAAGCCATTTTATCACGCGGGGTTCGCTCATGCTGGGTCTAGCGAGAAGTCTACGATGGGGGTTTTATCCCCCGGCGGAGGGCGATGTGGGGTAGAGGCGGATATTGCGTTGCTATTTATAACACGGATGGAAGTGTGAAAGCATGAAAGTGTGATGAGCCGCGCAGAGAGCGAGCGAATCCGAGGCAGTTTCGTTGGTCTGCGCAAAAGGCCGGAGGGCCGAGATGGGTGAGGTTGCAGAGAGACCAAATGGTGTAAGTGTTTGTGGAGGCCAGCATTTGCCAGCCCAGCTCTATTGACGCCTAGCCTAGGTACCTAGGTAGGTAGGCATGTACCTAGGGACCTAACCTAGGGAGGCCCCTGTTGTCCGGTACGGAGTACTTTTACCTTAAATTAGCCCGGCGCAGATGCAGACGGGTTGTTTCCAGCTGCTTCTCAATCCGCCAATTGACATCATATAGCACATAGCACACGCAATGCAATGTTTTGTAGTAAGAGTTTGCTTGCTGCTCATCGATGCAGAGACAAATGGATGGCGTTGTGTGCAGAAGGGCCGTCAGCAGGCCAGTGCAGTCTCCGTCTCGACATTGAATTTTCTTGGTCCTGGGCAGTGCAACTTGATCGCATCATAGTCGCTGGTACGACTCGTGCTAAACTTGTCATCCAGAGATTGCTGATGATAACCTGCTGGCGCCTCGACGGTTCTCATTGGTGGCCGGCACACCCTTTTCCCGCGGCATCCCGCAGCCTGCCCCGAAGCTGGGCTATTTTTTCGCGGTCCCCAGGGGCTCCAGGGGCTGTAGGAGCTCCGGCCCAGTGCCTGAAGCCCGAGGAGCCCAGTGGATCTCCAGTACCAGCAGCAGCGGCAGCAGCAGCGGCTTACTACTGAACTTTTATATCAAGCCAATACTACGTACGTACATACGGATTTGGTCGTCAATTCCATCATTCTCAACTGCATCCAGCATCCAGCCCAACAGACGTCCACCGCAAAAGCTTAAAATAAAACTTGAGCGCTGCCTGCCTGCCTGCTTGTCTGTCCGCCAGCTAATACATACAGTCTGGTCTGGTCTGGTCTGGTCTGGTCTGGTCTGGTCTGATAGCTTGTCTGTCATCCAGCCGCCAGCAAGCAATCAATCGGGTGCTTGTCAGAAGGGCCTCCCTCCCCCCCCCCCCC
>KQ061715.1:110616-193415 GCA_001008035.1 Atkinsonella texensis | reverse complement strand
GGGGAAAAACCCCCCCCCCCCCCCCCCCTTCTTGCGCAGTCGCCTCGACCTTTTTTATTTTATTTTACCTGGACGTTGCCATGCCGTCAAGACCATCACCACAAAGTTGCACACACATATACACTCCTGCATACCCTCCCAACCCAGTTAGCCCCGATGCCGTTCGTCTCTGAGCCGATCTGGCAGTCGTCGTCGTCGTCGCCGTGATGCCCCTGCCATTGATTGATCTATATAAAGAAACCTCGGCCTCGGATGGTGTCTTTCGTCCAATACATTGCTGCCAAGAAAAGGCCCGAGCTTGGTTGAGAAAGAAAGCTGGCCCTATATGCTGACTCTTTTTATCTGTTGCTTTCCCTCACCTAGGTCCATTCCGTCCTCGATGATATTCTTTACAACGTCATCTCGGACCTCGCCATGAAGACGCACAGAGAGGAGAAGACGGCGAAAGCTACAACGGCCGCCATTCGTGTGGAAAAGCTGGCCTCGGATGCCTCAGACAGCTCATCACCCGACTCTAGACCCGACATTCGAGTTGAGACAGATTCGGCCGTATACGAGGATGGAAGAGTGCTGCTCAAGGGCAACCCTCTAGAGACGATCGAGGAGGTTGTATGCCCCAAGTGTCAATTACCCCGATTATTACACCCGACAGACGGAAAAGGCGCTCGGAAACCCGACCCGGCCGTCATCTACTGCAAAAAGCACCCTTATATCGATAAGCCAGGCTGTGACATTTATGGCCAGAGCTGGGTAGCTCCCGGGCCCGGACGAGGCAAGAAGAAGAAGGACGCGGACAAGAAGGACGACGGCGCCCCTGAGCAGAGACCCCCCAACGTCCTGTCGTTTCCGTCAGCCACCTGCAGCAAATGCAAACGATGCATTCTTGTTACCAGACTGAACAACCACATGGGGTCTTGCATCGGAAACAGTGGCCGTAATGCCAGCCGCGCAGCTGCACAGAAGCTCAACGGCAATTCCCAAAACGACTCTACTCCCCCGTCGTCACAAAAGGCTACACCTGCGCCCGGGTCCCGCGCCGCCAGCCCAAAGAAACGGGACGTGAGTGAAGACGAAGGCAATTCCGACGCAAGCCATCAGAAGAAGAGGCAAAAGGCAGCCAACAACAGCCTGACCAAAAAGGTCATCATCAAAACGAAGCCGCCGCTGAAAAAGGACAAGTTAAAAGGCAGTTCGCAGTTGAGTCAAGAACACAAGCTGGGCCAGGCTTCTCCTGCTTCCCATGCCAGGAGCACATCCAAGCTACCGACCAAGAACGGGAGCCCTGTGAAGAAAATCAAGGCACCCAAGCCGATTCACAACTCGCCAATGTCCAAGAACGGGAGAGATGTCGACGGAATGTCGGAAATTTCAGATGTCATGTCATCGCCTCCGGGCAAGTGAGCGCTTAATTACCTTCATCATTGACGTTGGCGACCCAAGATGAAGCATGCCGGATAGCCAGCCAGCCATCCTAGGCCTACTCGCTAGCCATGCCGCGCCGGCTGATGCGTTACAACAGTAACAAAACTCTAAACTACATGCCTGTACACTAAAGCAGAACACTAGGATCATCCAGTGTCATTCTAACCAACCTCTCTCAAAGGTCAGGAGAGGACTCGGAAACATTTGCAACTAAACCCATTTTATGCCAGGTCTCGTTCCCTTGCCTCCAGATGGCGGAACGAGCATGGGCAACGAGCTTGGATACAGAACAAATCATGAAATAAAACATGTCTATAGAAGGATAAACCCCACATAGTCCTTGCCTACAATATCGCAATGTCACAGACAAGGAACAAAGGTGAGCAAAGGAGATGGAGAGGAGCATATTTTTGTGTACAATTTTTTTTTTTTTTGTTTCCATTCCGAATCACTCAGATGCATCAGAAGAGCGGTCGGGACTTAGGCTATAATGGCTTTTATTTTTTTTTTTTTTTGGGGGGGGGGCCGGTAGGGGAGTGATGTCAGCATTCACGGACAGGACCTGGGTCCAGGGCGTTTGGCGAGAAATTGAATTACCATCTTGCTTCGCCTACTTCGTCAACACCTTTGCCCCATTCACCCCCGTCTCAACAGTACAGGTGAATGAAAGTTTAACAAGTCTACCACGATTGCTGTTGTCGTGCTAATGTAGCCTGTATTACCGATAATGACCAAAAAAAAACCCCCCCCCCCCTCGCCAATACCAGAAAGATGCAATCTCACTTTTTTTTCTTTCTGTTTTTCTCCCCGTCCCTCAGCACGTTCACGATGTTGTCAGCTCTCCTCATCCACCACCCTGGAGCCCAAAATCCTGACCTCCTCAACCGGCCGATCCTCAGCCCCTGTCCTAACGAGCCCCATCCTCTTGACGACGGCCATGCCACTCTTCACCCTCCCGAAGACGGTATGCTTCCCATCCAGCCAGGGCGTCGGCGCAAGGGTGATGAAGAACTGGGACCCGTTCGTGTCGGGCCCCGCGTTGGCCATGCTCAGGACGCCCGCGCCCGTGTGCCGCAGCGAGGGATCGATCTCGTCCTCAAAGGTGGCGCCGTAGATGGAGGAGCCGCCGCGGCCGGTGCCCGTCGGGTCGCCGCCCTGGATCATGAAGTTTGGGATGACGCGGTGGAAGATGGTGGAGGTGTAGTAGCCGCGGCGGACGAGGGTTGCGAAGTTGGTCGTTGTTCTGGGGGCGTGCTTTGTGTAGAGCTCGAGGGTTATCTGGCCCTTTTTTTCAGGTCAGATGGGATTTTGTGAAGGGGGTGGGGGGGCTTTTTACCATTGTTGTGTCGAGAACTACGTTGGTTGTCATTGTGGAAGGTGCGGCTTTTGCGTGATGAGTAGGGCCATGTCGCGATGGGTCTGTCTGAGTGCAGTTGGGTGTGGAGCTGTGTTGGGTTTGAGGTGAGACATACCCTTGCGGTTAAAATGCTACGTTGGATAGTTTCAATACTGGAAACAAGAGCATCGGGGTAGTTAGTTGTCTTTTTTTATCATACATTGTAGCACAGTATCGGGAATCTGCCATAAAGACAAGGATGGAAATTCGTCAATTCCCGATTTGAGAACATCAGGAGGCTGGAACGTCCTGGCGTGAAACATTGAGCTCAGTCTGGACTGGACATGACGTAATGCATCCCCATTCAAAAAAAAAACAGCAACAGGAACTCCGTCTCCGTTCTAGACTAGACATCCCCATCCATCCATCCATCCATCTCAATTTTCGACAACCCTCGCACCCTCGCACCCTCGCACCCTCACACCCTTGCCACCCCATGGCCTCAAACTCAACCATCCACCCAGGCGCCCTCGACACCCTCAACACCACCTTCAACGCCACCCAGGCAAATGCCTCAGCGCTCTCGCACCTCCGGGACCTGGACTTCCTGCTCCTCGAGCTCAAGCTCGTCGCGTCCGCCCTCGGCATCATCTACCTGGGCTCCCACGCCGCCGTGCGCAGGCCACCGTCCGCGGCGCCCCCGCGCGGCAAGCACGACACGGGCGATGCGGATCCGGATGTGGATGGCTTCGCGCAGGGCCTCGAGCCCTCTGATGCCATCGTCTTCCCCGTCATGGCGGCCATGATGCTCGTCAGCCTGTACTACCTCATCCAGTGGCTCCAGGACCCCGCCATCCTGAACCAGATCCTGAGGTACTACATGACGACGGTGTCCATGGCCAGCGTGCTGACCCTGTACGCGCACGGCATGGACCTCGTCACATCCTTCGTCTTCCCGGCCTTCTGGCGAGGCCGCGATGGCTCCCTCCGGAAGGCGGACCAGAAGAACAGGGCGGTTGGGCTGTGCGATGACGCGGGGAATGTCATCGGCGAGGCCTCTCCGAATCCCCTGCCTGGGTGGTTTGGCATTCTTGCAAGCACCGACAGGCTCCGGGCATCGGCATGGGACCTTCGCGGCGTCCTTACCAGACGCTGGAAGGTTGATCTCTTCGTCAAGGGCGCGGGCGACGCGAGGACCCATCTGCGCTTCTCGCATCTGCTGGCTTTGCTGCTGAGCGCCGGCACCGCCCTGGCGTACTTTACGACGTCGTCATCCTTTTTGTCCAACGTGCTGGGATATGCCATGTGCTATGGATCGTTTTTGATCCTGTCGCCGACGGACTTTATGACAGGGAGCCTGGTGCTCTGGGGGTTGTTCTTGTACGATATCTTCATGGTCTTCTATACGTGAGTCCTAGTCTCGGTCCCTTTCGGTCTCTGGCTTTATCCATTTTGGGACCCCTGCTTTTGGATACACTGGCTAACAGTCGTCAGACCTTACATGGTAACCGTCGCCACGGCGCTCGACGTCCCCATCAAGCTCACATTCGAAGTCGCCTCCCGCAAGAGCATCCTCGGCCTCGGAGACATTGCCATCCCCGGCATGGTCATCAGCTGGGCTCTCCGACTGGACCTCTGGCTGCACTACGTCCGGCAGGCAAAGTATGAATCCACGGACCTCCTCATCGTGGAGAAGGACGCGACGGGGGGGATCGTGAAAAGAAGCGAGATGAAGCACCGGGAAGTCAAGGCCCCCTACATGGAAGTCAGGGGCAACTGGGGCGATGGTTTCTGGTCTCGCAGCTCGCTGTTCCAGTCTCAGCCGCAGCAGTTGCCACCCCATCTGGCCGCTGCCCGGTTTCCAAAGGTATATCTCGGCGCGGCCATGGCGGGGTACACGCTTGGTATGGGCGTGACGCTGGCCATGCTCTTGGTCTTCAAGCGCGGCCAGCCAGCGCTGCTGTACCTGGTGCCGGGCGTGCTGGGCGCGCTTGTCGTGACCGCCGTGGCGAGGGGCGAGTTCAAAGACATGTGGAGGTACACGGAGGACGGGAGCCTGGACACGATGGACATGGTGGTGGACCTGGACGGGGACGGCAACGTCATAAAGAAGATTGGGGCGCTACAGGATGGCATCGTTGATACCACCAAGGACGAGAAGGGGAGACGTGGGAAAGACGCCAAGTCTGATGACGCGGCTGCGGAGGCGAAGCATAAGGATAGGGCCGGGAGTCGAAAGGTGTTTGCACTGACGATAGAGGAGGCTGCAGAGGAGTGAAATTGCTTACGGAGAGGGCTAGTTACAGCATGATGGCAATTCGAAGCTCAACACTGTCTGAATTGTAGCGTATTTCGAGAACGGTGTTGCCTTGGTTGCGAACTGGATGTCTCAGTCTTGCTGGCACATTGCAGCAGAGTGTAATCTCATAGACGCCTGCCCTACATCCGCCATCTTTCGCATAGGCAGCTCATCACCGAGCCTCCGACCTGGAATCAAAGCAGCAAGTCAGGGTCGTTCACGATGAGCTAGATGAATGGATCTGGTCCGCTAATCCGTCTCTGTGTTAAATCGCCTTAGACGACAAGGGCCCTCGTTACCAGGAGGCACAAGGGTCTGTCTGATCCAATTAGAAGTATTCGCTGTATAGGGTACATTCTCCCTAATCGCCTTTAGGGTAGCACTAGACGCCTACTGGCCCAAACGTTATATAGAGTTTCAGCCGGCACCATTTTTAGAGGTGAAACTAGAGGGAATTGTGGATCCCCTCGTATCTGGAGCCCTATCGTCCAAGGAGATACGGGGTCCACATAAACTCTGGGTCCCACCACGACTGATGGCAAGCAGTCCATGGGCAGCCAATTTCATCCGATCCTCATGGCCGACGCCGTTGTATGGTGCCACGGTCGGATTAATTTGACCCCTATGTGACAGCTCGTCCCTCCCAGCCACCGCATCTATCCATCCATCAACTTCAAGGCCTCCCTCCGTCCCAATCTCCATTCCATCCCGCAGACAAAATCTCCCTTCTCTCAGGCCACGCATTCTCTCCCCGGCCGGAAACCGAAACAAAGCCCACCATGTCCCTCCCTACGACAAAACCCCTCCAGCCGTCCATACGCTCCTTCTTCATGCCCAACGCGCCGAAATATGCCCCCCGGCCAGGCCAGTCGTCGCCCTCCCGCATGACCAGCTGCCACGCTGGCACGAAACAGAAGCCGCACACCCAGGACTTCATCATCCCCCCTCCGCCGAGCCTGCCCGACTCAGCAACCATCAGGGTGCCTGCCGAGGCGGACATGGTCGCCCTGCGACGCATAAACGCCCTCCTGCTGCAGGTCTCGTACCCGGACTCCTTCTACGCCTACGCGGCCAACAACCCCTTCTCCCGCGTCATCACCTGGTCGCACGACGGGCAGGACCCCAAGATAATAGGGGCCATCGTCTGCCGGGTCGAAGACGCTGATCCCAAGACGGGCAAGAGAGCCGGTGACAAAGACGGCCCGCAACAACAACAACAACAACAACAAGTATACATCCGGTCGCTATGTCTCCTTTCGCCGTACCGATCAAAGGGCCTTGCAGAGGCCGCGCTCAAGCACGTCCTCGCGACCGTGGCGGCGAACAAGCTTCGTGTCGCGAGCGTGACGGCGCATGTCTGGACGGAGAACGAGGACGGCCTGAGGTGGTACGACAGGAGGGGTTTCACGAGGGACGGCCAGCCGCAACGGGGTTACTATCTGAAGCTGAGGCCTGACACGGCGTGGCTGGTCCACAGGGATATTGCCCAGAGCAAAGACAGTTCGTCGGAGAAGGCACCTGGGCTTGCGGCGAACGATAAGCCGGTTCTGGCGAGCGTCACTGCCGCGGTTGTCAACCTGCCTCCGCCCGGGCCGCGCTCTGCGCCCCCGTCGACGAAATCCACGCCGCCCCCCCCTTCGCCAGGAAAGCAGAGACCGAACCCCCTGACGGGAAAATCATACCAGAACCAGCGGCCGGGAATGGAATGGAACGATCTTCCTGCCGATATGGCGCCCCCGCTGGCGCCGCTGCGAAAGACGGGCAGCGAGTCGGCTCTGGCTGCGAGCGCAAGAAGCAGCTCCGCGGTACCGAGGAAGAAGAGGGATCGTTCATACCCGGCTGCGGCGTTTGGGGCCAACTGATACTGTGCGATGCATAGTAGTGGAGCAAAAGGCCAATTCTATATCTGCTGGGAACCAAGATGTCACATGGGTAATACGAGAGATAGGTTCTTTTTTTTTCCCGCAGGAAACCTCTTAGAATGGGATTTTCTTGTCTTTTTCCTGTTCTCTTTTTGTCAACGTACAAAAATCATGGCACATAGGCGCTGCGCCCATGGGCGGACCGCATGCATTAGGTGGTACAATTTGGCTTAGACGGGGTTTCTTCCTACATTGCGGCAAACCGCAAGGGCGTCTTGGCCCCTTTGTCTACAGGGAGAAGCCATGCTTTGGGACTGGGTCTGGAGGCCCAGAAAGCGAACTTGAAGCTACGGAAACGGCTGGTTCTGTGAAAGGGATGCCTTTTGCAAGGTGCTGCCGCAAGCCGCTGATTAGAGTAGTATTGGTTTTGGGGTAAATATAATGCGTGCTGCAGGGACAACGGCCTATACTTACACTTGGGTGGACTCTCCTTTATTCGGACCCCCTTCAGTTACAATGGGCCTTCCTGATATGGGAACCATCAGTCTAAAGACATGTGTGGAAAGACCTATTGTGACTAGAGGAGGCCCGAGCAATGGAGAAACCATCCAAATAGGCCTTTAACCCTGCAACCCGTACTGCATTGCCCCAAAATCAATACCAATCTAATTAGTGCCCTGTGGCAATTACCTTGCCCGAGGTATTCTTCTAGGAATATCCAGCGGCTGATGGTACGACCTCTTGTGGCAAAAACAATACCATTATTTGTCACAATGATGGGATAAATATTGACCTCACACCGTATAATTGATTGATACGTTACATTGGAATAACATGACCCAGAACTCCGATCCCGCGTGCAAAAGAAGAAAGAAAAGGCTCAGAAACCCATCTCTTCATCGTGCTTGTCTGCTCCACCAGACAGCTGCGATTGCCACTGCAGCAATGACACCGCCAACCAACAACGCCGTCGTGGGCAAAGATGAATCTTCAACCGCAGGCACATTAGACGGAATCTTCTCTAGACGACGCTTAATGTCCTTGCGCAGATCGGCCAGGAAGTCGCCCGGCTTCTCCTGGCGTGCAGCAATCAACGCGATGAGAGCTGCTCCGACGCCACTGCCATCCTTGGCAATCCCAATACGGATCTTCTCAGCGCCCTTTGGTCCGATACCTTTGATGGCAGCAAGAGCTTCGTAAATCATATCTCGAAAATAAGGATAATGTTCGACCAAGCTGCCGTCAACCCCGACGTCGATAACCTCTTCCTCGGGATCCTCAAGTTTGCCGGATTGCAGCGCGATAGCTCCAATTGCAACAGCTGACAGTCTGGCGGCTCGGCGAGCGACCGCGTCGGATACGGCCTTGAAGGCTTGCGCATCTTCTAGTGACGGTGCGTAAATATCCAACTCCTTTTCCAGCTCTTGGCGGATGGAGGATAGCTCTGGCGTATTATCGGCGGCCGCCACGGACATGATGGCACTGTCAACACCCCATGCCCTGAAGATGCTCGAGTTCGGCCCGATGCTCGTGGTAGTGTGCCTGTCGTTAAAACTCGAGTTGACGTCCCGGAAGAGGCCGATATTGTCCTTGTTGATCATGTCGACTACGGCCAACCGGACGATCTCGCCCAAAAACATGCCCGAGACTCGCTTCTCAAACATTTGGATTCCGGGGTTTACGCTTTCCGCGTCAAGTGCCTTGTCCCAGGGCGTGGAGGGAAGAACATTCAGCTGGTTGTCAAAAGAACCCCATTCGGTGTTGATGACCATTTCGCCAGTGGACTTGTCGTACTCTCCCTCGATTGCTTTCTTGATATTTTCAGTCCTCTCGATGTACGCGCCGTTTGTGCCAGTGCCAAAAATACCGCCCAGCAAAGAGCGGTGTTTTCCAGTTGATGTATACGATCTCGCCATAAGCGTGCCGACGGTGTCGTTGACAAGCGCCGCCACTTTGACAGGAAGACTGAGGTTGTCGATCTCGTCCTGGAGCAGGCGACAGACGTCTTTGCCGACGGCATCAGGGATATCAAACCCCTTGGTCCATCGAATGAGCTTACCTTTGTTGATGCCCAATTGCTTGACGGGAAAGCTAAAAGTGAAGCCCAGGCGAAAAATCTGCTCATCTCGGTAGCCCATTGGTGTGCTAGCAGTCGCTCTACGGCGCACATGGCTTTCGAAGTGATCAGCATGATGCTTACGCAGGAACAGTTCGATTTGCTTCGCTAGAAATGCGAAGAGCTCCTTCGCAGTTTTGGCGACCATGAGCTCCTTGGGAATGGCCACCTTGTTGTACGTGAGGTTGAAGGTTGTGTCGCCGTTGAGCATGATTGAACAGACACGAAAGTTGGTCCCGCCGAGGTCAACTGCCAGATACAAGCCCTAAGAGCTATGTCAGCACTCCTCCGTCCACATTGCTACCAAGAATCGCACACAGTTTGGAGACGGATAGGAATTTGCAAGATTACCTTTTCTGTGCCATTGGGCACCCCTGTGACGTAAGTTGGAATCTGGCTGAGACTAGAACCGTCCATTTCTAAGCCCTCCTCTGTTGCGCCGTGTTAGTACGAGCCTCAAATGAGCTTGCGCGCGCGAACATGGAGTTTGGTCAAACTAGGAATGGGATTTTCGCATACTCATTTGAGCCAGGAACTCCTCTACATGCTGATTGACGTACAAATCGGAGAATTCGAATTGCGAGACGATTCGCTTAGTCTCGTCAGCGAGCGCCATTGTGAGAGGTCGAGAGATTGGCGCTACGACAGCAAAAGGTACAGGATTGAGGCAGACAGACCCCGACGTCGTGTGTACGGGGTACGAGAACAGAGAAGTGAGGAACGAAGAATGAGAAACTTGGGAGAGGGAGAAGAAAGCTGGAGATTGCAGCTGGGAGCGTGAAAGCTTGGCGTCGTGGAACACGAGGTGAGCAAGCTGGAGGGAAAATATTAGCGTCGTCCTATAGGAAGATGTAAGAAGCGCAAGACTAGGCCAAGTCAGACCAGACCACACCAAATGAATTTATTATGCAGTTGGAACCCCCCATTTGCAAGGATAAAAAGCTTGGGGTGGACGCGGGCGATGCGGGGAGCACGGTAGAATGGCCGAATCCATTTCCCACGCTGGCGCCACCTTTCGTGCTTGCGCTTGGAGCTGGATGCGTGATGGACTGTGACGCATGTTGTTGACACAGTGGTCTTCTCGTGGCCTGGGTTGGGTTGGTGCAAGTCGACTTCGCATCTGCTGATATCTTTGTTGACCAGGAAAGGGAGTATACAGCCAAGGCAGCAACAACATCTGTGGAGGATTCTTTGATTGACTGTCGGGAAACTGGGGATGCTGGGTAACCAGCGTAACAAGCACGGTGTAAACTTTTCTGGCCACGTCTTTCTGCAAGTCTGGAGGCTTGTCGCCAAGGCAAACGGATGCTTCAGACAAGCTAGAAGGTCGACTCACCACCACGGCCACAAAGACTGGAAACAGCCACCAAAGCAAGCTTGTCCAAGTCGCCACAGGTCGCAAGGCTTGTTCCTTCACATCACCATCGTCGTCACCGCCGCCGTTGGTCACACTTCGGCTGCAAGAGGCACTCATGCAGCTGTTGTCGAGGTTGCTGCCGTGTATAACAGCTTTCTCCGCTAAGCGCCACAGGTATTTGATTGACGCGGTCGATCTCTGTTGTTTAATCTTCAAACTTCCGATAACATGTCGATCCAGGAGAGCAACTCTCTGCTGTTGCAATACCTGGTACTGATGAACCGTAGTATTTATTATCAGCGGGCTAACCTTGTTGCACATTCCGCATTTAGATAGGTTGCATAAGACACAAACGAACAGCCCCTTGTCCCGTCCTGGGGGAAGCAGGCTGATGATTCCACGAAGCTGTACCGTGCCGCAACAGCGTTGAGTAATATGACCGAGAGACTGCCGATAGAGATGCAACGTGAAGCGGGGACAGCCAGAGCAGACTGATGATGTACTCCGCACGCCAGAGCCAGAATCGGAGCCTGGCTAGGGTCGGGCCAATGCTGCCAAATACAAAATACAGAAGATTAATAAAGCTTCGTCGTGAAGCTTCACCTTGACGAGTTTGAATTTCCAGTAGCAGAGTCCAAGGTCCAAGGGCCAAGGGGCGGGCAAACAAATCTGCCGACAACGGGGCCTTTGAGCCAATCCTGGAGGGAAGCCACGATGCTGCCAATTTGTGCTTAGCGAAGCCAGCAAAGGCCGGAATTGGCCAGAATTGGGGCCTGGGATTGGCTGCTTTGCTTTGTTCCGCACTCAGCTCCCACTGCATCGATTACTTACCGTCTACCTAGGTACCTAGGTACCTAGTCTCCTCTTCTTCTTCTTCTTCTTCTCCTTCTCCCCCTTTTTTTTTTTTTTTTTTCCCAGTCTTTAAACGTGCTGTCCTTGATTTCGATCCAGGTACGGAGTAGTAAGTCTCCATTCTGAGGCCCATTTTCTCTTGGTGTTGATTTCGCCTCCTTTCCACTTGATTTTTTTCTTGTTTAATAATCACCAATCTGGAAATCTGGTCACGTAGCATTCAGTGTCATTGCACACATGCGTTACCCTTCAATGTCGGCTTAGCGCCGTGTTCCCTTCCATCATTGTACGTCATAACTCTGAATTATGGAGTACTACTAACGTAAGCATGCAGTAGGGCAGGCACAAAATCGTGAGCCTGCACACACAACACATAGCCAGGTTTGGATTGCCCATAAAGGAGACGAGGGCGGCCACTCGATGTTTCTTTCGACAAGAGCATTAAAGAACCACTGTGTCGCGGGCCTGCGAGCCTTCAATTCGTTGAATCCTTCCTACATTCCGACCTTACCTCCTGATCAGGAGGGTGGTAGTGAGTGTGCTGGGGAGAGCAGAGTACTGCTTTTGCTTCCTGGGCAGATGCAGCGAGTCGCGGGCTGAACCGCATAGGTCGCGGTGGCTTGCAAGATGTTACCGGTCATTGACTTACGCTCCGGCTTCAACTCAGTACCTGTCGCTAAGACAGAAAGTCAAGATACAATAACAATCTTTACAGGAATAGGATTACGAAGACTTTACTCGTCAACTCCGTGGCACAGTGCCGAGCTTGTCGAATTAAAGGCATCACAAGGATCAGCGGTTTGGAGGCTGCAACAGGAAATACGTACGTCCGGATGTCGATCGATTGTTGTCCCACGAACAGCTCATTCTCACCTTTCCATACATGTCAATGACTCCTGCGGCATAGGAGGTAGTAGTAGCAGGCCGTTCGCAGAGTCCGCCCAATGATCCTAACGAACTGTGCCACGGATGTTACGGCATCCTAAGAGATCGTGCAAAGTCTTAGTAATCCTAGTCCTATAGAGATTGTTGTTATATCTCGACTTTCCTTGCTGAGTGGTATCTAGTCACAGCCAGAGAGTAAGTCAATAACTGACATTATCTTGCAAACCACTGAGACAAACGGGAATAGTACTAATCCCACACGCGCTGCAAGGCGAGTTAGTGGAGTTGTTGAAGAAGTTAAAGTATAGGTTCATGTCGCGAAATCTTGGCTAAATGATTCCGCCCCTTGTGGCGGAATGTGAGATGCTTCAACAAGTAACCTATACTCTGACTTCTTCATCAACAGCCCTACCAACTTCCCTTACGGAACGTGGGGAATTAGTACTGTCGCCGTTCGCCAGGCCTTGTGGTCGACAACCTTTATAACTTACGGTGGCGCCGCAAGCACACCAACCTTCCCACACTAATTAATGTAATAAATGCTATTAAGTCCCGGGCAGTTGTCCCGCTGAGAACCCAGTTTTCCTCTCCATGACAGAAATTGATTTCCTAACCATCATCCAAGTACCTTACCTAGGTATTTGGCAGCCACGACTTATCAGCCTTTCGCTTTGACAGAGAGATTCCTCATACCTGGAGGGACATAAACTCGATCCTCGAGTATCAACAAACCTGTTAGGTCAGCTCGCTGCTCAAGGGCTGATTTCAATCTCGTTGCTCGCTCTCTGCTGTGCGTTTCTCAGGACAAAACCAAAGCCTGTGTATTTTATTGATAGCACGCATAGCGATGTAACTCAGCTTTTGTGCCACAACCATCATGTCATCAAGTGCAATTGCTTCAGGAAACATCTGGTCATGACATTCTCAGCGACATCCAAGCTTGACATAAGCCGCTCCAACTAGGTATAGTATATGGTCCCAAGCCCTGGAGAGCCGACTCAAGATGCCAGAGTGTCCGGGTCGACTCGACTTTCCATGGTTCTGGTTTTGACGAGGCCGCTAAAGCATTTAGGAAACCACGTGTCCAGCGATGACTGTATATATACATCACGGTATGAGTATTCAAGTACGACTAGCAGTAATCTCTGCCCACAGGGTACATTCTTGATGACCGCCGCAGACGACGTGCCTTGGGAAAGCAACCACACTTCAGACGCTGACGACTTGTCCAAGAAGCGTACGCACCTTCGAACCCCCCCCCAGATTGCGTACAAATGACTCCCGAAAGCTGGCGCGCAAAGCCGCCCTACCAACCCGCCGACAAATGCCAGGGATTCCCCAAGGCAATCCGCGGATCATGCCACTGCGGCACGGTAGTCAGTCTACTGGCGGAGCACCAAGAAGCCCCTGGCATCCAAGTGCTGCCACTGCACAACCTGCCAAACCATCCACGGGTAAAGAAACCGCGTCTTATTTTCATTCTCCGGTGGGAAAGGCACGCCGTTCCAATGGGCAGCCATCTTGGAGAAAGCCGACCTGGCCTTCGATGAATCAGGCACGCAGTTCCTGAGCTTCTACAATTCCTCCACGGGGGAGAACCATCATGCGTTGCCGTGCAAGGTTCGCTGCTCCGAGTGCGGCTCGCTGATCATGGATGAGGGCAGGAACATGGCTCTTTTGTTTCCGACGCTGCTTTCTCCGACGGATGAGGAGAAGAAGGGGTTCGAGGCTCAGTTCGTTTTTTGACCTTCTTTCTTGTTGATCTTGGCTCCGGGCGCTGACCCTTTGGTAGATGTCACGTCCTTTACTCGCAGACGGTCGTTGATGTTGATGATGGGAAGCCGAAATGGGCTGGCTTGGATGGGAAATCGGAGAAGATGGCGTGTTAGCACTGGCGGCTAGGAGGTTTATATCGACTGGGTGGCAGAGTATGAGTAGACAGTAGCTCGTGTTTTGCTTTAACAAGATGTATTCGGCATCCGCTTCAAAGATGACCTAGTGATCTGAACAACCTCATTTGTTCACACACAATCTACGTAGAATACAGACTTGTACTATCGGCCTGTACAAAATCACTTGGACCCTTAGCCTTGTCATCAATTTCTCGCTGATCTTATTAGCGCACAGCACAAAGCATCTGTTTGTCTCGAAAAAAAAAAAAAAAAGGCTCTAAATTCTACTGTAGCAACTCACTTGCCCATCAGGGTCCATGCCGGCAGATCCGCCAGAGTGGCTAGCCTTCCCGCCCTGGGGCTAACGGGACCAATTCAGATCCGTCTATGCGCTGCGGCTGCTTTGCACTTTCAAAAACGCACCGGTTGGCGAGATTTCCAGCGTCATCGTTTCCGCGTCGGGCAGCGAGGCGTGGTACGTAGAGAACAATGAACAATTCAACTATATATAACCCATTAGGCCCGCCTAGCCTCCACCTGGCATGTACCTTAGGTCCCTGTACCCTTGTACCTGGCGCCAGTTGCCACCCGTACCTTTCGACTGGCTGCAGGACGGACCCGATGCGCGCCATGACGATCCTATCCTCACACAGCTGTAAAATCGACGAGCTCTACGGACGTACGCCTCCCTACGCAGACTTTCTTGGCAGACAAAAGGTCCAATAAACGCCAGCACGCATAACTGCGCCCCTGTTCCAGAAAGGCTCCTAGTGCGCTCATCAAGGCCGTGATGAAATGAAATGAAATGATAGCCATTGCACCAATCAAACGGCAGTGGACAACGCCAAGACAGCCACGATTAAAAATAGCCTCGCCTGGCCGGCCATTCATTCATTAGACATAATTTATTATGACTTACTCCGTATACCTACCCCCCAGTCAGTATGTGCGTGTGCGCACATGTCCCCTTCGTCATCGGATGAACTATTCTTGGCATTATGCGGATAAAAAAGATGACGTACACAAAAAAAAATAAAAATTAAAAAAAAAAATTAAAAAAAATACAAGCACGCCTCGAGCTGGACTTGGTCAACATCAACACCCAGGTACCTACCTAGGTGGATTATGTCGTGCTACACTTTAAAGGGGGATTACATCCCAGGGTGAACACAAAGCAAGAGCCCGATCGGAGCATAAAGGTTTGTCCGCACAATGTATAGCGGCGCCAGATACCCGGCTTCTAGACCCGTTCAAGGAGTCTTCTTTGGGAGGACTACTAGTTAGTGTTGTAAGCTGCTAGGCTGGAAGACCTGCGGGAGCTGTCTCGGGGCGGATAGGAATAGCTTCTCCGTTTGTTTGTAGGGCCTCCAATCTCCAGAGCACCTATGAGATCACCCACACACTTCCTAACCGCTTATACATATCCCCCATGTTCTTTTCACAATCATCGGCGAGAACCTTACGGCGGTGAAGAAAGATATAATATTCACTAAGATAACACAAGCAGACAAAGCGAAATGCAGGGCACCACAGCCTCTCATATTTCTCATCCTGCCACATTGATTTCCGCAATGTTGGCTTATATCCCATAATGGACCATCGTGGTAGGGCCAACCCCATACTATACATAGAAACGTCGCATCCGAATAACCACAGAAAGTTTCCCAAAGCCTGTGTCAATAAAATGAAATTGAAAGTAAGTGAATGAGATGAGCAAATTCCTGGTCTTAAAAAGAGAAGGCCAGGATGTTTATGTACCGTGGCAAAGCGTACAAGTGAGAAGCGAAATTCACGACGCATGCTGTCAACTCCCCATCCACATCCCGACGTTAGCCATAATTGAGCCCTTGACGCGTCCATTGCTTCTCACTGCCGGTAATGGAATGTCCACGGTAAGATGCGTGTGTCCCAGGGTTGAGGAAGCCATTATGCGACGCTAACGGGCATACCAACAGGCTTGAGGACATTGTTGCCATACTGGCCCATGAAGTTGCCTTTAAAACAATGGTCAATATGTGCATAGTATAGCAAGAATGTGGGGCACATGAGCTACTAACCAGCTGGCTTATAGTTGCAAACGGTATACCAAGACTGCACACCGAGAACGGTTCCGGCATTGCACTGGACAGTGGCACAGCCGACAAACTGGGTCGACTTCCAGACAACCTGGGTAAAGTGGCCGTAAAGACCCAGACCAACGTTAGAGGGTGGGTTGGGCATTCCGTAGAACGAGCCGTAGTTGCCGGCTTCTCCGTTATACCATTGGTTGGTGACGGCCTCGGTCGCAAACTTGAGCTTCAAGTTGGAAATATCGCCGCTAGAGCCCTTGCTGGCAAGGTTTTGTCCATAACCACCGCCACCTTGCGACCTATTCATCAAGTTAGGATAAATTGTACTTTGTGATCTTGGCATACCTCGTGCAAGTTAAACCTACATATCATGCTGAAAGACACAGCGAGCAGCGATAGTTTCAGCATACTTGGCAAGAGTATCATCCCATTCAAGAGCGGCCGCAGAGTGGTTGCCACGATGAAGTGCGTGCGATTTGATCATAGTCTGCGCATAGTCCCCCAGGTTGCCAGAGGAGGAAGATGGGGTTGGAGTTTGGATGGCAGAGCTTGAGGTTTGGAGCGCCGGGACTTTAGAGTTGGAAATCTGGACCTTGAGAGCGGGAGTTGGGGTGTTTTGAGGTGTCTTGCTGGCACTGCTGCTGCTGCTGCTGCTGCTGCTGCTACGAGCATTCGGCACAGCAACGACGGGGGGAGTGTTTTTGGGAGTCTCGACAATGGCGGCACGACTGGACGAGGTAGTTGCGGGCGGTGCAGCGTTATCACCGTCACCGTCACCACCTACGACAGTGACAGTAGCAACCACTTCCGTGACCCATTCCACGACCGTGTCGCGCTTTCTCACGGGTCCAGCTGAGGCCAGCAGGGAACTGGCAACGACAAGAAACAATGAAGACTTCATATTGAACAGTATTGGCGACCTGCGTACGTACGAATCAGCAACATGTTTGGGATGGTGCTCAAGTATATATGTGAATCTAACAGCAAAACCATCATTCGCACACAGGCGCACAGAAGAAGGCAAAACAATGTAACTCTTAGCCCGTTGCTAAGCAAAGTCCCTGGATTGTGGAATCAAGGTGGCTGAGTTTGAAGGCACTGGAATGTCATGGACGTGGGGGAATGTAGGGTAAAACCATGTGTGTCAAGGTGGTGTATGCTCTGGAAACCATGACACTCATCGCAGCAGGAGACGGGCAGCATAGTGTGATGATGAATAATGAAGACAAAGGCAATGAAGGGTGCAGAGTGTCCCATACCTTTGAGTAGATGTCTGTAAGTCGTGGACTAGTTGCTGGCTATCGTAACTCGAGAAGGAATTCGTCTGCTTCGGAACCGGCTGGACAGCGCTGCTGTTGGTTTCTGTAGTCGGTTTGATTTATTAATGACGACCTGACTTCGAAATCGATCTCACAAGACTCCAGAGTCTAGATGTTAAACCGAAGTGAATCTGGAGAAAAGATTGAACCCGAGCTGAGGTTTTTTTTGGGGATTTTTTTTTTTTTTTCCAAGAAAAAAAAAATTCAGGTGAACGGGTAACGAGACCGTGGCCTAAGGAAAAGTTACAAAAGTTTCGAATGAACGTCACGAAGGAGTGTCGGGTGCCGTCAAGGACACACGCAAAAGGAACGAAGTGAGAAGAGATAGAAGGAGTGTATATGGAAAAGAAGGCTCAGCAATGCCGTCAAGGCAATCGACAATCCAGGTCTTTTTGCTTTAAGTAAGGGAGAGTAGTAAGAAGAGGAGTGTGGACCGAGAGAAAGTTTGAATCAAAACAGGGCGGCCGACGTATGTTAATAAGGTAGGCGCGACGCGGAGAATGCGGGTCCAACTGCTGGGGCCAATTGGCGGACTGTGTATGTACCAAAGCATGAAAGCATGGGGTGGATGGTGGTCCTGCGTTGTGGTCCTGCGCGGTTGTGTGTGGTGGCACTAGGCGCCAGGGCCATCACTCCTACTCTGCTGCTATACGGAGTATAGGCATGGGATCGGGCATGGGAGGAAAACGTCCAGACGTAATTTAGAATGCATCAGATTGGTTGACCGCACACGCATCAGATTCAACCAGGGTCTGGTCCTGGCCGGCATTAGCGTGGTGGAGCATGCACATAGACAGGCCACAATCAATGAACCGTCACGTCACGGTCAAGCAGATGATGAATGCATTGCATTGCACGGTCCCTGAACAAGTCAGGTTCAACGGAGTAAACAGAGTGAATGAATGAAGTCTGGCAATGTGCTTGACGGGGTTGACAGATTTGGCCCACCTCCTCCCCGTTACCCCTGTTCGGATGAATCGACTCTGCCCGATTGCATTCAGAGCCGCCTAACCCTGGCGCAACGGTGCAACGGTGCAACGGGTCCCTGGGGTGTGTGCTCTTGGGGGGTGAGTCTAGTAGCACAGCCAGGCTTGGACTCCGAGTGGCTTATTCACTCTCGTCATTCACACTTTTTTGCCTGCTCATTGTTTGGTTTGAACGGTGAAAGCAGTGAATCTTTTTCCCGTAATCACGTCACGCACTGACCAAGGATGCTTTGTCCATAAGGACCATGGGGGTGACATTTTTAATCCGACCCTCAGCACTAATAACGGATCGCGCAGCGAGAGTCAGATAATCTGTCAACACCTACCTACCTAGGTAGGTACGCATCGCATCATCTTACTGTATGTACAGCAAATACTACTTCGTACTTCATTTATGCTTTTCACTCAACTGCAGTCCGCTGCATGGATGTCTCGAAGATTCCACTGAAAATTCATGCCTTGGCTTCTTACTCACGAAGCCCCCCATTTACATGATTTACCGTATGGGGTTTCGCCTCTGTCTCCCCTGACGAGTCATGGCCCTTAATTTCGCACGACTCGGAATTCCTAGAACAAATTCTGCCACAGTTTCACTTTCAACTCTGATGATCGATGATTGCTTCCCCGAGATTCACTCACTGCCATAATCCCTCCCCTCCTGTTACCTTGCACCGCAGCAAGCCAACGTGCCACCAAAGCTCGCCTATTACCGCACCGTGTTCGATCCATCCACCTGTGTGGGTTGCGGAGCAAGCATCATGCCAAGAAGAAAAGGGTTAATAAGAGGAATGTCGTAAGACGCATGGTTTTCTACCCGCAAGAGTCTCCACCACATCTATATCGGGTTTCGGGGAGATCTGTCGCCCAGAATTATCATGATGCTGCATCCATTTGCCATTGGAGATGGTCCCACAGATGGCATCAATTACCTGAGGTGCCAATTCAATTATCCGTACTCAACCCCATTTTCGGCCTGGGCAGCTGAGACGGAGAATTGCTCTGGTGCATGTCCTCGTCCCAACTTCATGCGCTAACAGTTGGCCATCTGGGTGATGGCGCAAATGGAGTCTAGGCGACGCATTTCACTCTTTCAGCAAATCGAAATTTCGCTAGGGCATCAGGCCAAGACCCGGATACAAAAACCTTAGTCGATGGTCAAATTACATGACGAGGCCCAAGGAGAGTAATGGCTTGCGGGACCTGTGATGAAATTGAAATCTGTCCCCCGCGTGGTGTTGTGGCTGTCCCTTGGACAAAGCTTCTCGCTCAGCTTTGCACCGACGTCTGAACTTTCCGGTAGTAATTTATCCAAACGCTGCCTTCCCAGGTTCGCTGACCACTCAGCGCAGCTCGCGGAAGGCAAACGCTGATTATTCAGACGCGAAATTGATCATGGCCAACCGCGTAAGCCGGACGTACGAGAGCCCCATTAAACAAGCTACTGAGCGATGTGTGTGGGGGTTGACTCCCTGAAACCGCTCTCATCTCTCATCTCTTGTTCTGCGGCAACTGCAACTGGGTCTGCACCCTGCCTGTTCTTTCTTTTTTTTTTTCATCTTGGTCTTCTCCAGCTGACAAACAGTGTTGTTGCAAGGGGCAAGCAAGCAAGCTTGTTAAGATCGTAATAACCATGGGTGTGCTTGTCAGCTTCCCCTTTGGTGCATAAGTCATCATTATTCAGATACTACAGTGCAGCATTATGACTTTAGAATGGAGTAAGTACTCTAGACCTTTTCGGGCTGAAGGCGGGTTTTTTTTTTTTTTTTTGCTGGAGGAGCCAACATGTTACTGCATGATAATGCACGGGGAAGGGTCAACTTGAGACACCAACAAAACGATGCGTCATGGGTCGACAGCCCCTTCACAGCCGTCATGGGAGCGTTGATGAAAGCGCTGACGGCTGCCACCACTTCCCAGGCTTGAAAAAATCGACTTTGAAATTGACCACATGGCATAACGCTACTGACCAAGCTTGATGCCGTCAGAGACGCGCATGACTTGCATCTACATACCTCTACAGACTACAGCGGCGCTGGGTTTGCTTTGCCCATATGCCCCTTTTGTCCTTCCATGTCATGCAACGCCACGCGACAAGTTTCAAATGCTCGCGCTTGCATGCTGCTTTGTGCCACACCGATCTGGTCGCGCTGTTTGAGGTGCCAACCAGCGGATGTAGAGGCAAAGGCAGAAGGGGAAAAAAAAAGAAGACAAGGAAAAAAAAAATACCGCTTCCAACAGCCATCTGCAGCTTCATCTTGAGCGTTTGAAGTTTTGTCCGTGTTTGACGTCTGCAGCCATTGGTGTTGTTGTAACCGCCATGCGGGCCGTTGTGAAACTGCAGACTCATGGTCGTCGCTTTGGTGACCAGAGCCTTTCTCCGTTCCTCTGTGCGACCATTGTTGTCGGTCACTTGTTGTTAGCTTCGCATTCCAAAAATGATGCCGACCACACTTAGAATAGCACTGCCTTGGAGAGGATTCCGGAGCATATGTTCCATCTAAGTACGCGACAGCAATGATGATCGAGTTGATCGGAATGGAAAGTCTCCCTCCTATCTGGCCCCCCCCTCCTTCCTCCCCAAAATGTATAGCTCCGTTGGGCCCGGCTGATCGACAAGGGGCTGACTGGGGTTCGCCACAACGAATCAGTTCAGTCTCTTACATCGTGGCCCACCCTGAGCTGAGAGGCTGAGAGTTGACAAACCCATGGCCGTGGCCAAGCGCGCGATATCCTACTGGCGTTTTGGCGATTTACATCCGAGGCGCTTTGAGGAACTTCAGGACAGGTTCGCTTACATCTGCTGCTTCGATCTTTGGCATGCTCTTCCTTGTCGGTTGCAACATTGCCGTTTAATGAAATCTCGCAGTCCTGAGGAGACACGGCAGCGTGGCGTCAAACTCGATGCCTCCTTGCGATGCCTCCTTGCAAAGACAGCCATGCAATACGGCATCAAACTACCTTGGTAGGAATCAACTAGTAAACACTAATTCCAGATGAATGTGATGACGCCGCGCACGCCGCGCACATGGACTGCCACTCTTCGACCCCGTTACAAAAGCTTCTTCGGATCCCAATCGACGGAGCGGGTCTCCCTCTCGACGAGCCGTCTACGCGGGCGACGAAAAAAGCGGCCGATCGTTACTCTTTGACACGCAGTGGTCCAGGATAAGATTGGGACCGAGTAGACAATGCGCGGCACTGAAGCACGGCGATTATCTCTCCTGGCGTCAATAGAATCACCACAGCGAGAACATTGCCACAAAACTTCCGGCACATGCCGGGCTGTGTCAGGTTTGACGACGAAACAAGACGCAGCATCAGATGGTTTCGCATCATGTAATCTGCAAACCGCCATGGTCTCTCAAAGAGGAGTCAACTCGCAACGTATTGGGCCACGGGGTTCCGCAGCGTCGGGGCGTTTTGAACCTGTGGCCACGACGGCAACCATCCACGGGTTTGGGCATGTACGACATATGACGAGACATGGCAATGGCGGTTACCCGGTTGCTCTACCCTACATTGCCTGCCACAGAACCAACATTGTACAGATGATCGATGGCTTCACAGCGGCATCTTGGCGAGACCATCTTGGCGACCACTGCAGGGTCGGAAGCATGCCGCCACGCTTTGTTGACTTTGTGGAGGTGACGTTGGAGCCCAGCGGTCCGACAGCAATCAATACGAGCAGTGTCGCGCATTTGCCACCGCAGAACAGATTTCCACGTGTTCGGGGCCTCATGTGCAATCTCTTGCCCAAGTCTGTCTTTGCTGATGTCTAAGATTAAGTCGCCACTTCAAGTTGGGGTCCAAACGCTGCTGGTCTTCAAGCTGGCTGAACAACCAGAAGTGGCAGTTGGCGCGCAGTGCGTTCTGCTCTTGTGAAGACATGAGCTGACAGAAACCAGCCCAAGGGAGGACGGGTTAGTTTGTCCCATTGCCCTTTGCTGCCGTAGGTCATCTTCTTGGGACTTGTGAGCTGGTGCCAAATCCTATTGCTATGCTACTGAATGCGAACCACTCACTCACTACCTTGGTAGCCAGCATGGAGAAGATCAATGTCCAAATTACTCGGTGTTTCAAGATACGCAAGACCTCTGTGACAATTTCCATAACAAATTACGTTCTACGCACGGTGCAAAAGACGGCCATGACAGCAAGGACTGTAATTAATGCCTCGCATGATCCAACTCCAGTCCTCCAACTGTCTGCGCATCGCAAGCCAGTATTCCCCTACTCGAATCATAATGATAGATCCCCGGTCCAAAGTCCGTAATGTCATCCGGCCTTTATGCTTATTATTGCCGCAAGCGTCCTTGGTCCGCAGTGTATACTGATGGGGCCCTTTGTGTTGTTTCACAATGCACCTGTTCCATGATTCTCAGATATCATCGTCGGGCGGGAGTAAGCAATTTCAAAGGACGAACAGGGCAGTGCTGTACGCCGAGGAGAATTTTCAATATCTCCGTCCGTGGTCAGGTCATAGCGGGATGAAAAAAATTCCATTGACGCTGCTAACCTCTGTTGCTCCCCGTTTTTGCAGTTCACCTTTGTCGGACACCAGATGCTGGGCTGCTTTTCCACAACGCCTGACAAGGAAGCTCAACATTGTCCTGGCGGCTCTTGAACGTCTGCAAGTGCAGTTGCTTGCTTCCCTTTGCTAGATCTGTATGTCGCATGTATAGGTTGCACCAAGGTGTTTCTTCAAGGGAGCACGTTCAGATACCGTGATAGTACGCCGAGGAGAACCCCATTCGTTGCTCATGCTGTCTGCGGAAATGCAGATTTGCCGCTTTCCGCGCCTGGCATCGCGTCTTGAGCATACAGCTCTTTGCAAGCCCTTCTTGGACTCGGCGTTGCTCCGTAGTCATCTGAATGTGTGATCCCATGCCACTTCTTGACATGGTGCCTTGTCGTGCTGCGAACGAATCAACTAATTTATTCATCCGCATGCATTTCCAAGAGCAATAGTTGAAGTCCATGTGATGAATCCCGCACCACGTGCATTTGTTCACGGCACGTCAAGTCATAAAGCAAGTATATGCCGATGACTGCAACATGTTCTTTTGTGCTTCAAATGAAGCCTACTCGCACGACTGCAAACAAGTCCTGCGGCACAGACCTATACAAGCCTCTTGCCTCATGGGGCACCAGCCCTGCCGTGAAGACCTCTTCCGGGCTACAAAGTAATTGGTGCAGAGACGGCCTATGTCAGTAGTCATACGGTGGCTCTTCCAGAAAGGACACGAAGGTGCTCAGCTTCGTGGCCGTAGTCCATTGGCAAATGCGATTCTAGGAAGATGGACAGTACTGTAAGGAGTCTTTGTGAATCTTGCTTTCATCCCCTTTATGGAGCAATAGGGTAGTTGGGGGTAGTTGGGGGCAGTTGAGGTCTTGGAAGTGCGACAAGCGGCCTGCGTTTCTACATGCACGTTAATCTCATTATGCTATAGTAACCATGTCATGCTGCTATATTCACAAGTACGTGCGGGACAGTCTCGGCTCGTAAGCTGACGGTTGTTTGTGGCTTAATGCATCTGTCTACTAGGCTCTCGGCTACCTTACCTGCAAGCATCTGATCAGTCGCGGCAGTGCGGTAAAATAAGGAAAACAAAAGTAGACTCTGAATACCCTGCAGGAGGCGTCTGCCGGCAAGCGTCATCTGATAGTCCATGTGCGTACTGGGTGCCTCATCGGGTTGGGATGTGGTGTTTGATGCCTGTTGACACGCTCCGGCCTTGAAGGCAATTGAATGTAAGGGACACTCGTTAGGAGCCTGGACGCGAGGTTCATGCGAGGCGACACAGGCCTCAGCGTGAATTGTCGTTCAAGTTCTCGCAAGGCTGGAAGGTCTCGGAGGTTTTGTATGAGGCTGCCATTTGCAGTACACGTCGTTCACACACTACTATCTAGATTAATGTGTACATGTTGTCTTTGACGGGGATTACTTCGTTCATCAGCAGTGGCAATTAGTTCACAGCATACAAGCACTAGTTATCATACTTGCCATGTGCCAACCGTGAATTGTTTTATTGAACTAAAATTTACATGGTACAGTCTCAAAAGGCCCCCTTCTACATCCCTCATTGCTTCGCCTCAGACTGTCCAGCAACGAAAGGCTTGCCGTCGCCGGGTCCAATACGCACATCAGCAAAAATCTGCTTCGGCCGCAGCTCGACTGGAGTCACGTTCGTAGGCTGGTCCGGGATCTTCTTTTCAAGCTTCTGCGTAGTCGTACCATTAGTACCTTCCCGGAATGCCCCTTATCGTCTCCAACGGTTGACAGCTTGCAAGAGGCCACAAGTCAGAGGTATCCAAGCTTACCAAGTTTTCGTAAACACACTTATTCAGCTTCCACTCAGCTGGGCGGCACTGCCAAAGCTGCTGATTTCGGTCGTCGAGGCACTCCCAGTGCTTGCGGAATTCAGCCAAGCAGTGCGTGTTGATGTCCTTTAGCCTGTCCCAGCCACGATATGTCAGCTTAACTAGCGACATAAACACAGTCGGAGAATCGAGGCATGTCTCTACGTACACACTTTGCGCGCAGCGAGTCACTCGGCGGCCTTCCTTCATGCAGTCGAACTCGCCGCGGCCGGGGTTGTCCGTCTTGCACTGCATGTAGTCATCGTTATAGTCGCGGCATCGAGCGCCAATGAAGAAAGATGCGGATAGGAGAGGAGCAGAACTGGCACCTATCTCCCTGACAACGGGTATGCTGTCAGGGAGCGGCGTGGTGTCGATGAGGACTTCCTGATGAAACCTGCAAATTGATCGTTAGCCACGAGACTGTTTTTCTTTCGTATAATCCGTCGGCGCATGTCGTCAGTCTTGTCGCCTTAAGATAGGAGCAGAACAAAGAATTCGAAAACGTACTGAGCTCGTCGGGTTGCCATTCTGCCTGTATCAGGACTTGCCTTTAATGCAGGCGAAAGTGAGGTATTGGGAGCTGGTACAGGTTGCTGGAAGCCGGGATTTGAGGCGAGGTTGGAATTGGCGAGCTGCGATTGGTTGAACGACTGGGTCAAGCCCGACGAGAGAGTGAGGAGAGTGAGTGCTGAAGGCAGGTGCGGCGCGGCTGAAAAAACAACCTGGGCAATTTTGGCAGGCAGCGCGCAACAACAAAAAAGCTGCCGCCAGCTATCGCCAGCCGCGGCCCGATCTGAACGACAGCTCGACAGAACTGGGTTGACAGCATTGATTGGGAGAAGAACTGCGGCCGGTGCATACTCGACGACTCAGACCTTGCCTCGAAGAACAATCAGGAAGCTGAATTCGCCATAAGTGCCATCTGGACCTGCGCTGTAACAACCCACCGTTCGCCCTACAGCAAGCTTGACCAAGGCACCACTTCGACCTCGTCACTATGTCGCTCTTTGGCCAGCCCAAGCCGTTGGGCTCTGGTGGCCTGTTCGGTCAATCACAAAGCACGCAGCAGGTCCAGACGCCTCAGCAGACGGGCAGCGTCTTTGGCCAGACCTTGGGCGGCCAGCAAAACAATGCCATGGGCAACTCCATGATCGGACAACAACAACAACAACAACAACAACAACAACAACAACAACAACAACAACAACAACAACAGCAACAACAGCAACAACAACAACAAGTCCAGCAGATGCCTAATTTGTCTCAGTCGCAAGCTCAATTGTCAAGCTCGCTGTGGCAGCCTGGCAAGGAGACACCTCGTACGTTTTTATGCTGGAAGACTGTGCTTGCTTTCCTCCGAGCCGGGACCACGCTAATACTTTATAGACCAGAAACCTATTCTGGACCAGATTAAGCTCGTGACTGAGAAATGGGACCCCGCCAGCCCGAGTTGTGTCTTCAAGCACTACTTCTACAACAAAGTCGACGAAGCCCACATTCCATTTTACAAACCTCAGCCACACGAGGATCCTAATGAATGGGAGGAAGCTTTGCAGAAGAAACCCGCCCCAGGCTACATGCCGGTATTATGCTCGGGATACACAGGCGTCGCAGATCGCCTCAAGACCCAAAAGCGGGCTATCTCAGAGTTCAACACGCGCTTACATCAGATCAATGGCAGCCTCGACGCTATATTGCAGCGTCACGAACTAGAAACCGAGGTCCGGGCACTGGCGGCGCGAAGAAGACAGACTGCTATCAGCGAGAGGTGTCTGGCTCTGGCGGCCAAGGTACAGGTCCTGCGGAACCGTGGCTATGCGCTTAGCGGAGACGAAGATGATCTCAAGAACAGATTACAGACATTGGAAAGAGAGGTGCAAGATCCGGCCTTGGGAGCCCGAGAAGAGGAGTTGTGGAGTCGACTGATTGTCTTGAGGGGCTACTCGGATCGTCTAAACAAAGAGCTCGCTAAACCCGCTGGGCAAGAGGGTGAGGGCTTGGACCCGGAGGTGGAAGCAAAGGCAAAGAGGGTGAGTCGCTACTATCGTCGTCATGGAGACTCCAGGCTTGAGGGGCTGACTCTTTACGCAGGTTTTGGAGGATTACGAGAAGCAACTCCAGCATTTGAAGAAGGAAATAGAAGCTCTTGGGCTTGATTTTGAGGAATGGGAGAAGTGTCGCAATGGTAATGCAAAGGCTAGATGACAGCAGTGATAAAGCCCAGAAAGTACTGGTTAGCAGCATGGAGAGGTTGTGTTGGGTTTGCAGGGGCCTTGTTTCCACAATGTCGAACCCCAAGCTACAGGCTGTTTTGTCCAGTGTATTAAGGAGATACATTAGGGTTTTGGCCAATGGAATCAAAATTTTCACATGTCTGTCGCACATATGTGATCCATCCGGCAAGACAAGTCATGGCCCATCAAATGAAAGGTCTGTTGCCATCCGCGACATATCGCTCAGTATCCGGAGTAGCTGACGAAGGGCTTGATTCTTGCAGCGCAGTGCTGCTCTTAGCTTGACTTCTCATATGCAGTTGGCAAATTAATGGTCAAGGTATAATTTTAATTCGGCAGCGAAGTAGGACTTTGTCATGACGCGCTCCATGTCGTTTATCTTCTATGTATATGGTATAGACTATTTCCGTCCAGGTATCTTTCCTTAGGCATAAAACTTCGGGTCCATATCGTACACTGGAAGGCTACATTGGCCCCCTTATCTTGATTTTGTGAGCACACTGGGTCTCATCGCGATGATCAGATACTTTTACAGGTCGAATCTCGGCTTCTCAGTACGTCTGCCGGCACCAAACACGATCGATGAATTGATCTCTCCCGGCCGGAGACGAAGATGGCGCCGCTTAAAAGATTCTGCTAGCCATGTCGATGGCAAAGGGAGCTACATCACACCACCGCCATTCAATCAGTCTAACTGTCCATGTAGCTGTTGGGGAAAACGGGGCTTAGTCTCGGCGATGAGTTCCAAGCCTCGAGCACGAAACTGGCACGGCAACATACACAAATAGAGCATAAAGGCTGTGGCGACGACCTGCTGAACGGTAAAGATAGCCTCGGACTCCATGGCGTGGATCTCCTCGGCAGACTGTTGCGGGGGCGCGACTGTCGAATATCAATCAGCTTGCTATGCCATTACCCAATCGACCATGGTTTTAGGGGCTGTGGCGCGGGACAGGCGGCAGACGTACATCCTCCGAACATTTTTTTTATTTTTTATTTTTTTTTTAGAATAGCGGTATTGGATTGCTTGAAGAAGGCAAAAGGCGGGATTCGTTTGCGTCAAGGTTTGCCTGGGAGGGGTTGTGGTATTTACGTAAAATAGGGCGACTTCGGCCGTGAGATGGTGGTTTGTTGATAAGAGGCTAGGCTTGGGCTTTTCCCGAACTGCAAAATTTACGACTACTTCGCTCGTGCGGGTCACCGCTTTACTGTTCGAGAACCACAGCGAAGGGCCGAACAAGTTCCGATAGGTTGGGCTGGCCAATGAGAGCGCTGGTATGGGCCAGTCGCAGTCGCAGGGGGCAAGCGCGATAGACTTGCAGCTACTGTACTTTTCCGCATGTGACATAATGACCTTAAGGCGAGATGAATGAAGAAGTACGTGACTCATTATTCTGTACTTTCTAACGTAGTGTGGATAGTATTGTAGAGGAAGCAGCCTTAGACCAGTGAGTGTATCTGATTGGCCTATGGTTCCTTGACGGTATCGAGTTGAGGCCAGCCCGCGGTCAAGTATAATGCCGGGAAAGTCGGTCACTTCTTCTCTGGTACATGTCAGGTTACGGGCCCACTCAGTTTCCGACACTCGGAAAGTAGGACTTCGTTCATACTGGGGTTCCCGGGTAAACTAAAGTACCATTCGGCCCCGCTGTTCCTGCCTGCCCCACCAGCTCAGTCGTGACCTTCAAGTACCTCCCCACTACGGAGTACATAAGAAGGGCATATCAGGTGTTGATAAGCGATAAAGAAGTAAATGGCAGGGGTGTGTGGGAAAAAAAAAAAAGAAAAAGGAACAATCCCTGTAATAGCCGATGAAGCGGGATGCGACAGTCACAAGCACTTGGCAAGTCCGTCGGCGCCAGTATCGCGGACGAGCGTATAATTTAGTACCAGATCTACCGAGTGCTCATCACCCGCTATCGCCTCTTTTCCTTCTCCCATCTTTGCCCCACGATCCTTTTCCCTTTCCTCTTCTCTTCACTCTCTCTCATTTTTGTTCTCGGTTCTTGTTGCTCCATATATCTTCTTGCACCACCTCTTCTTGTTCTGCTGCTCTATGGTTCCGCGTGTGGCAGTTTCGTCTTTAGACTGCCGCGGGTCATTTCACCTGGAAGTTGAAGTTGAGCGGTCTGGCTGAACTCCCCGACAACAGGTGGATTGTCACTGCAGTCTCGCCCGCAATGGCTTCGAGACTGGCTCTCGCCCGAGGAGCGCCTCTGCCTCTGCCTCTGCCTCGGCCGTCGTCGGCCGCGGTTGGGAGCCGCGCTGCGCTGCCCACCACCACCTTCGTTGCGCGCGCTCCAGTCGTGCGCTCCTCCGTTGTCGCACGATGCTTCTCACTGTCGAGCACAGTAGCTGGCTCTGCTATTGGCGCTGCTGGTGTGCGCAAGGCTCAATTGGAGTCTCTTCGCCAGGACCCTGCTTATCTGGACATGCAGAAGACGAGTGCAGCGCATCCCGAACCATGGAAGTACTTTCCCGCACGACACATTGGTCCTCGCGACGAGGACATCCCGGCCATGCTCAGGCAGTTGGGGTCGGGGGTCGAATCGCTCGATGCCTTTGTCGCCGAGGTCATTCCCAAGGACATCATGTCGCCCCCTACCAAGACCATCCAATCCAAGACTTACAGCGAGTCTGGTGTGGCCGAGGCCTTCAAGGCCATGCATGCTCAGAACGAAATGCACACCTGGATGAACGGAGGTGGTTATTATCCCGTTGAGATCCCCGGCGTCATCAAGCGCAATATCCTCGAGAATCCTGCCTGGTACACAAGTTACACACCCTACCAGGCCGAGATTAGCCAGGGCCGTCTTCAGTCCCTGCTCAACTTCCAAACCATGGTCTCCGACCTCACCGGCCTGCCAGTCGCCAACGCCAGCCTGCTCGATGAAGGAACTGCCGCCGCCGAAGCCATGACCATGTCCTTGAGCAACCTCCCAACCTCTCGTGCCAAGCGTCCTGGCAAGACATACGTTGTCTCTCACCTGGTCCATGACGCGACCATCCAGGTTATGCACGGCCGTGCCCAGGGCTTTGCTATCCGTCTGGAGGTGCTGGACCTTTCCGCTCCCGGGGCGATTGAAAAGATACAGAGCATTGGCGATGATTTAGTCGGTGTCCTGGCTCAGTATCCTGACACGAATGGTGGAGTTGGCGACTACCGCAAGCTGGTTGATGTTGCCCACAAGCAAGGCACGCTGTTCAGCGTTGCCACGGATCTGTCTGCCCTGACGCTTCTGACGCCGCCCGGTGAATGGGGCGCCGATGTTGCTTTTGGTAATTCTCAGCGATTCGGCGTCCCCCTGGGCTTTGGAGGCCCTCACGCTGCCTTCATGGCGGTCAGGGACTCTAGCAAGCGACGTCTTCCTGGCCGCATCATCGGTGTGTCCAAGGACCGTACTGGAGGACGGGCACTTCGCTTGGCCCTGCAGACTCGTGAGCAGCACATCCGTCGCGAGAAGGCTACCAGCAACGTCTGCACGGCGCAGGCCCTTCTTGCCAACATGGCGGCCATGTATGCCGTTTACCACGGCCCCGCCCAGCTCAAGGAGATGGCCGTGAACAATCTGCGTTATTCTCGCATGATCCAGTCTGCTGCCCTACACTACGGTCTCACTGTTCCCACCGCCACTCTCGATCCCAAGGGCCGTGTCCTGTCCGATACCGTTACCCTCAGCTTCGAGGATCCCAAGGCTTGCCAGGCCCTCCGCAAGGAACTTCTCGACAGGGGAATCAGTGGTGGGAAAAGCTGGACCAAGAATGAGGTGGTTCTCGCCGTTCCTACCACTTTCAACCTGGATACATATGTTCGCATCGTCGAGGCCTTGCAAGCCGTCGCCAGGAAGAACCACACCGATCGCAACTTGGAGATTGCGCACAAGTTCTGGACCGAAGGCTGGAAGCCGTCTCTGGATGAGATGGTCAAGGAAATCCCTCATGCCGTTCGTCGAAAGTCGACTTATCTTACTCACCCCGTCTTTAACACCTACCACAGCGAAACCGAGATGCTCCGTTACATCTACCACCTGCAATCCAAGGACCTGTCTCTCGTCCACTCCATGATCCCTCTCGGCTCATGCACCATGAAGCTCAACGGAACTACTCAGATGGAGCTGATCGGTCACAACCTCAGCTCCAACATCCACCCCCACGCTCCTGTCAGCTGCTACAAGGGATACCAGAGACTGTTCAGTGCCACCTCCGCGCAGCTCGCTGCCCTGACCGGCATGCACGCTGCCTCACTGCAGCCAAACTCGGGCGCCCAGGGCGAGTTTGCCGGACTGCGAGCCATCCGCAAGTATCACGAGCAGCAGCCGGGGCCCAAGCGGGACATCTGCCTGATCCCCATGTCTGCTCACGGCACGAACCCGGCATCCGCCGCAATGGCCGGCATGCGTGTCGTGCCCGTCAAGTGCGACACCACGACCGGCAACCTGGATCTGGCCGATCTGAAGGCCAAGTGCGAAAAGCACGAGAAGGAGCTTGGTGCTTTCATGGTCACCTACCCCAGCACCTTCGGCGTCTTCGAGCCTGGTGTTCGCAAGGCCTGTGAGATTGTCCACGCTCACGGCGGCCAGGTCTACATGGATGGCGCCAACATGAACGCTCAGATTGGGCTGACATCCCCTGGAGCCCTCGGCGCCGACGTGTGCCATCTCAACCTTCACAAGACGTTCTGTATCCCCCACGGAGGCGGCGGTCCTGGTGTCGGCCCCATCTGCGTCAAGTCTCACCTCGAGGCCTTCTTGCCTCACAAGGACAGCCAGACTCCCGTATCCAGCGCTGCATTCGGCAGTGCGAGCATTGTTCCCATCAGCTGGTCCTACATTGCCACCATGGGTAAGTGTCTTTCGCATTTCAACCAACCAACCGGTTCACACACATCTTTTCGTTTCCCTGTCGCTTCAATACTGACATCCACGACTAGGCGACAAGGGTCTCCGCAAGGCCACCATCATGGCTCTGCTCAACGCCAACTACCTCCTCGCCCGACTCAAGGACCACTACCCCATCCTGTACACAAACGACAAGGGCCGCTGCGCCCACGAATTCATCATCGACGCCCGCCCCTTCCGCGACACGGCCGGCATCGAGGCCATCGACATCGCCAAGCGTCTGCAGGACTATGGCTTCCACGCCCCGACGATGAGCTGGCCCGTGCCCAACACGCTCATGGTCGAGCCCACCGAGAGCGAGAGCAAGGAGGAACTCGACCGCTTCGCAGATGCCCTGATCAGCATCCGCGAGGAGATCCGCGAGGTCGAAGAGGGCACGCAGCCTCGCCGCGGGAACGTTCTCCGCAACGCCCCCCACACGCAGAGGGATCTCATCGTGGGCGACGGCGACGGCAAGTGGCATCGGCCCTACTCGCGCGAAAAGGCCGCCTATCCTCTCCCCCTCCTGACGGAGAAGAAGTTCTGGCCCACCGTCACGCGTGTCGACGACAGTAAGTCAAGCCAATTTCCCTTGACGCCAACGTTGCAAAGTTAACGCAGTCACAGCCTACGGCGACACCAACCTCTTCTGCACATGCCCCCCCGTCGAAGACACCACTCACTCATGACGGCATCCAAAGACCAGGACAATTCCAGCAGACGTGATTCAACCAGCAATGGGTGTAATAGTATTTTTCTTTACGCGCAACTTAGAGACCTTCGCGTTCTCCGCATAGTGTCTTTTTCTTTCCGATCCTTGTGTCTCAGGGGACGTGCCGGCTGGCACTTTGCATCGGGCGCTCGTCTTACGCAATTCAACATCTGGCGTTTTAGGATACAATGGCTCATCTCAACATTGGGAAACTGGCGACGCGGGTCATTCTGATATAAGCACTTATATACCCTGACAAAATTTCTTTTTTTAACAAATCGTGACGGCTGATGCGTGAATTGTGCGTTGATTCCACGCGTGAATATCTTGCGCAGTGATGCGATGCGACCTGAACAGTCGCTCTTGGCAATCTGCATTTTCCTATACATGCCATGTATACCCATGTAAATGGCACCGGCACTGTATGGCATCGCGAATACGTGGCACGTCACAGCCCACAGCGATCCAAAATTACCCTCAGCACCAAACACAACGGCACCTACGCCTCAAAAACCAAAGCCACCCCATCATCACCCGCCGTGACAACCCTCTCGCCCGTCTCGCCCTGCACGAAGCCCAGAACGCCGCCGCCCTCGCCGTCACCCCGGTGGCCCTTCCACTCCCTGACAAGCCCTCTGTCTGCGGCACCGGCCGTCGTCGTGCCCGTCGCGCCGCCGCTCCTGAGATCCCACCTGCGGACCACGCCGTCCATGCCGCAGCTGGTGAGAAGCCAGGTGCTCTTGACAAAGTCCAGCTTGACGACGGAGTGCTCGTCGTGCGCGCCCGCCATGTGGCGCCGCACGGCGAACCGCCGCGTAGCGTCGTACACGACGATGGACCCATCCACGGAGCCGGCGGCCAGGAGGACGGTCGGCGGGGTCGTCGAGGCCAGCGTCACGGCGAGCGACTCCACGCTATCGCCCTGCGTGTGCAGCGACGCGAGGATCTGTCCTCCGGACGTGGCGTCCGACACGGTGACTTTCCCGCGGGCCTTGTTGTTGTTGTTGTTGTTGTTGTTGTTGTTGTTATTCGAAGGCTGGGTCGTGAGACGGGGGAGGGAGACGATTTTCACGGCGCCGCCGGCTCCGCCCACGGCGACGAACGTGCCTTTCGGATCCGTGGCAATCGAGTACAAACCCCCCTCTACCTCGAAGCGCTGGTCTTGGCCCGTCAGAGACATGGCCGTCATGCCGTTCTCGTTGCCGATGTTCCGGGCCGCTGCCTCGCCCCAGACGTCCCATGCGTAGAGACTGCTGTCTTCCGATACGGTGGCCAGCAGGAGGCCGTCTGGCGTCCATGTGCCGGCCGTGCAAGGACCTGTGTGGAGGAAGTAGCTTTGTACAATCTGCAACGGGCTTGATGAATCGGATGCGTCGATCGTGTAGACCCATACGGAGCCGTCCGAGGCGCCAAGCGCAACCGTGTTCGGGTGTTCGGGCGACGGGCACGGCAAGATCCAGTTGATCTCCTCCACTTCCTGGGCTTCCCCCACGACGGTCATGGCGACGCCTGCGCCGGGCGCGACGTCGGCTTTCCAGACCTTCATGCGCCCGTCTAGGCCTCCGCTGACGAGGTAGTCGCCCTGCGGGCACGTCCAGCAGAGGGTGTTGATGGAGTCGGTGTGGCCCTCGAGCGAGAACAGGCTGTCCAGCTGCGTTGGCTTGGGCGTTTCCGCGCCTGCGGGATCGCTGGCATAGCTCGCTGGGAGGACGGGCCGCGACGCAGCGGCCGATGTGTCGAAGAGCCATCCTGCGCCCGGCGCGTCGTCTTCTTGTCCTGCCGATCCGCCTACTGCCACGAGAGACGGGTGGACTGGGTGCTGGGCGATGGCGAAGAGGGAGTCTTGCGGGAGGTCGAAGTAGGCTATGGAGTCGTTTTGCAACAGCACTTCCTCTTGTTCGTCTTCCGGGTCGGATTCCATGGCGATGTCCTCACCTTCATTGTCAATCTCCTCGGCTGCGTCGTCGGCTGCGAGCAATTCATCGAGGTCTTCCTCGGGGTGGTTCGAGGACGACATGCTGGGCTTTTTCCGGCTGAGGTTGTTTATTATTAGAGGGGGCGGAGGAATATTCGTCGGATGCGGGAAGATATTGTGTGCAGGCACTGTCCTCATATGAGGGCCTTTTGAAAAGCCGCGCTGCTGGTGAGGGCGTGATAGTACAATTCCCCGAGAGGATTGAGCGAGCTGTAGCCTTTTTTTTTTTTTTTTTTTTTTTTCCTTTTCTTCTTTCCCTCCCTCTTCTCTTCCTACGTCACGCCGAGTTTGCTTGATAAGCAGGGGTTGGAGGGGTAGGCGGCAGAAAAAAGTTGGAGGCGCCTTTGCCCCTCCTTGATTTGCCCCCATTGGGCCGGAGCTATTATGGAGCTTTTTAATGCTTGAATTAGTACTAGCTTAAAATGTGTTGTGGCGATTTAGTAGCGGGTAACATGTTCAGCCGCCAGCGACGAAAGTGGACCGGTACAAAGGCAGAGTGAACAATATCCAGCGTTTGTTCGAGGAAAGGACGCGAACTCGACCATGTTTGGACGCATATCTACCTGTTTAGAAGTCAACGTCAGGCATGTGCAATAACAAGGTTGCAAAACGCACCCTTTCTTCCATCTGCGACCAACTGCCTCGGCTGCCGATTCATGCCCAAGAACTAAGCATCGTAAGAAAACGATGGACATCTATACTTCAATACGAGCAATGTAAGCCCATGTCGTAAAGACTCGATGTTAGTCGCCAGATAAATCAATGGCACGGCTCCGCGCTGTATAAACTCCTTGGGAGCCCCGTAGTCACAATGCTGACGTCCCGTAACGCCGTATCCCCTGATCTCTCCCAATTGACCAAAAGTGCCATGACTCGCTAACCATTCAAAACTTCAACCCAATTACTCTCTGCCCGTCTCCTCTTCCATCGTTCACCCGCCGCCTCCCGAACAACCTTCTCTTCCTCTTCCATCTCAGCGACCTCATCTGCCATTTCACGTATATGATGTTTGATCCCCAGCGGAAGCATTTTCTGCCAGCCGCCGTGCGCTTTGCACCGCTTGCGCTCGCACATGCCACGCACCGGATCATCCTCTCCCAATGGATCGTCCAATTTTGACTGCTGGAAAGCCTCTTCACCCTCGGGGGACCTGAGGAAAGAGGAAAATACGTCTCTTGCCAAAACGGCATCAAGCCGTGAGTCGTAGCCGCAAATGTCTTCTCCGAAGCGTCCTGCGTTGATGGCTGCACGTCGGCGATCTTGAGCGAGCTCTATCATCTTGAACATTTTGTGACACAGCACCGTTTCTTCTTCTAACCGTGAGCGGGCCTGGGCCGCTTCATCAAGATATTTTTGTTCTTCGTCGCTTAGTCTATTGGAAAACGCCTCGACTTTCATAGATGATGTCAATGAAATGATGAATTATTGCGTTGCACCAAGAAGGGGCACGTACCTTGATCAGAGTCTGCGCTATTCATGTCCACATCTGAAAATGGTGTTTTGGCCAAAGTCCACATGCCGGCTGCATCTGTGGCACCTAGATTACTGTTGAGAAGCGCCATGAATTCGTCCTGCGCAAGTTGATCACTCAGCCCATTCTTACTCCTGGCCTTGGGCAACCTGCTAATCATCCTCTCCCACCACGTCTGCGCGTGTTCATTCGAGCAGAAGACACTAGGTTGGCTTTGCGTCAGCCGCGCCGGCTTGCGACAAGCACCCAGCGCGCAAGTCTTTTTGTATATCGTCACCAGCTTGTCTGTGGAGCAATTCGGACAAATGAACTTTTCGATGAGGCTTTCTCCAATCTCCTTATTCATATTGATGCACTCTCCATGAAACCAATCCTCGCACCGCTCGCAGCAAATCATCCAGCGGTGGTCGTCCGGGCCGCGACACAGGCAATAGGGTCCGTTGTCGGATTCCTCCTCGCCAGATGGCGCTTCATCCAGGCCTGGTGCAATTGAGCCTGTTTTGGTCCTTTTTCTGGCCTTTTTCGTCTCGCTGGGTTTGGACCTCTTAGGACCTCTCTTCACTGTTGACGCTGTGCCTTTCTTCTTGCTTGGATGGCCGGATATTGGCGCCATGGTTCCTGACTCGGGTGGCTCTGTGGACGGAAGTGGTGTTGGAGAGGACCTGTAGGAAGCTGACGCGAGATCTGAAGCCGGTAGGCGAGGAGAGCTAGCTGCATACTCGGCTTTGACTATTCGGTCTGCAGATTCGAGATGTGGCAGATCATCTTGTGAGGGTGGTGCAGGATCCATGGTGAAAGAGAGATGAGCTGAGACGAGCTGGGAAGAGCTGGGACGCGCAGTCCTCCTTGTCCAGACGCTGTGTCTACCTACGGGATGGTAGAAGTATAGTTTGTAATTCTATCATGCAATCACATCCATCATCACAGCCGCCAAGACGAGATGAAAACTCCCGACTGCGGCTGAGACTTACTTTGTGGAAGATGATGTCAACTTGAAAGCGACAAAAGCGCCACCCAACCACTGGCTGTTTGCGCCAGGGGCCCCTGTCCGGTTAATTAGCTCTGCAGTTGACGTCGGCAAAATTTCGGTGACAAATCCAAGTGCCATCCATCCGGATCCATCAGCAGAATGTCAAGCACCATGGAACACAATTGCACTTCACACTCAACTTGATCGTGTCAACGATCAAGGACAACCTAATGGCGTACTCAATTTTCTCATCTTCAAAAACTCTCCAGGGGGCATTCGCGAAATGTCAGCGATGCTTTTCCAGCAGTGCATTGCAGCCCCCAGCACTACGGCGCGCGACCATCAAGAGCCGACCATCCATTGTCCAGAGACGAAACTACAAGACTGTCGAGCAGGCCAAAAGTAGACACAGCACTGGTGTATGTGAAAGCGTTTCCCTCCCATGGCTGAGTTGTTTCAGCCTTATTGGGGCGTGACAACTGACGGACATTCAACACTGTAGCCGTTCTCGTGGAAAGCCGGCATCCTCTTCGTCGCAACCTGTGGTGCGTTGGTATGGTACTTTGAGTACGAAAAAGGGCGGATGCAGAGGAAGAGAATCGCAGATGCGTCCAAAGGCGTCGGACGACCCAAGGTTGGCGGCACTTTCGAGCTTGTCGACCAGAACGGCAAACCTTTTGCGAGCGAGATGATGAAGGGCAAATACTCTCTGGTGAGCTTGCGGCCAGGCATTCTCTCAGGCGCTGACTCGGATGCTAACCTCTATTCTGAAGGTGTACTTTGGCTTTACTCGCTGTCCCGACATCTGTCCCGAAGAGCTCGACAAGATGGCGCGAATGCTTGACATTGTCGAGGAGAAGGCTCCGGGCGCGCTTCTGCCCATCTTCATTACTTGCGATCCCGAGCGCGACGACCCCAAGGCCCTCAAGAGCTATCTTACTGAGTTCCACGAAAAGTTGATTGGTCTGACGGGTACGTATGACCAAATCAAGGATCTGTGCAAAAAATACCGTGTGTACTTCAGCACGCCTCAGAACGTTAAGCCTGGCCAGGATTACCTGGTCGACCACAGCATCTACTTTTACTTGATGGACCCTGATGGCGACTTTGTCGAGGCTCTGGGCCGGCAACATTCGCCTGATCAAGGTGCACAGTTGATCCTGAATCACATGAAGGAGTGGAAGAAGCAGTGATGATGAAATCTACCGGAGAATGGCGAGAACCCACAATGCTACAGTTGTGGATAGTAGTTCGTGTACGATGATCTATTGCATAGACTACTGCCTGGGTCAATCAGGTCCCAGCAACTCAATTCTAATGTATTACGTGTATTATGTGCACTACTACCCGCGGTTAGGAAATGCCCCTTTATCATGCGAGCTAGCCGTCTTGCAATGTCCCCTTGCCGGCAATAAGGTCCATGTCTTCGCGCTCCGACAGCCGGGGAGCGGGACCGACAAGAGCGTCTGGGCTCCACTGCAAGAAGTTTCTTTTGGGTTGGGGGGGGGGGGCCACTTGGGTGACTACTCCGTACCGTGCACCGTGCGTGTACCAATTTCAAACGAACCAAGTCAATTCATTAATTACACGCGGCTCGACGTCCACTCTACCCGAACTCAGGAGCTGCATTGACTCTTCCCTATGAGAACTGCAGTCTCGTTTTTATGAACACATCACCCCTAACACTTCGCGGCCTATAACCATGTCTCCCGCCAGCATTTGTACGAGGCGGTTGGCCAAGGCTCCTTTGACAACAGCTCCTTGCAAAGCCCCTTGCTTCATTCTGAGAACCAACAGAGCTCAGTCTCACCTCGTCCAGTTCCAAGGCTTTCATAGCACAGCATCTTTATTAGAAAAGAACACCAGTCATCGTTCGCAAAGGACTGCGTCAGCACAGGTCGAGGGACCACGTAACAATGCTTTCTCAGACATTGCATTTGCATTCGAGTACGTGGGCAGCGGCTATCTGGTCAACACGAAGCCTTTCCCCGCTAATAATGATGAATAGCATTGATGGAGTGCTATATCGAGGTGGTCAGGGCATCCCTGGTGTGAGAGAGATGCTTCGCAGCATCCGCGCCAAAGACATCCGCTATGTCTTCCTTACCAACGGGGGAGGTGCTCATGAGGATGATAAAGTGGCGTCGCTGACGAAGCGGCTGGGCCTGTCCCTTGATGAGGATGTAATTCGGGGTCGAGTCATCTTGTCGCATACACCTATGCGCGGGTGGGCAGCTGAGGTTAAGAGACAGACAGTGTTGATTACGGGGTTGCATCCCGAGACGGCTCGCCAGATCGCGAATGAGTGTGTTTTCTTTTCTTTTTTGTTTCTTGGCTGCCAACGTTGAGCCAGCCATGCATATAAAGGGTCTTTATGCTGACTTATTCAACAGGTATGGCTTTTCGCGCGCTGTAACGCCAGCTGATTTGATCCACGACAATGAGAAATTGTACCCGTTTGATGAGCTAAATGATACGCTGCATTCTGCGTTCCGACCTCTGCCAGACGGCAAATCTGCTGCCGCTGTGTCAGATCCTTACAGCATGGACATCCCGCCCAATGCACTGAAAATAGATCAGATATTGGCATGGAATGACCCTCGAGATTGGTCGCTTGATATCCAGGTCATTCACGATCTATTGGTCTCGCACAAGGGCTATCTTGGAACCGTGTCGCAGAATAATGGCAATGCCTTGCTCCCCAACAGAGGCTGGCAACAGGATGGTCAACCCGAGCTTTGGATATCCAACCTCGATTTGGTGTGGAAGACGGAGTACCCCATTAATAGATTCGGCACGGGCGCCTTCCTAGAGGCACTCAAGGGCGTATGGTCTGCTGTGACGGACGGTGCAGAGCTGCATTATCATGCACTCGGCAAACCGTCCCAATTCACCTACGACTATGCACACACGAGGCTCCTGCAGCACTACTCCAGCATGGGCGGCAATGCGAAGAATAACGTCAAAGCAGATGCCACGCCGCTGAGAAGGGTGTACATGATTGGAGATAATCCTGAGAGCGACATCCGTGGCGCAAACGAGTTTTGTCCCGAGGACGGCACGGAATGGGTGTCCATCTTGGTGAAGACGGGCGTCTGGCAGCAAACTGCTGCGGAAAAGGAGCCGCGCCATAAGCCCGCTGTGATTGTGGATGATGTGGTCGATGCGATTGTTTGGGCGTTGCAGAACGAGGGGGTTGAGGCGTCGAGGGAATGGTTGCTGGAGGGCGGGAAGTGAAGAGCAAGCACGCACCGATCTGCTGGAAGCGAAGGGGGGAGGTGAGGCCTCAATGCCGGACTCTGATCGTCTTCTAATAGACGAAGGGTTGGAGCTGCAAATGTATGCATAGAAGATGGCGAAAGTAAGGTAAGGCTTTTGTCCCAAACTTTGTTTCTCTTCTATAAGTAAGGGTGTTTTGAGACGGGACTCGTTTCTCCCCTTGAGCCTCTCAGACACCTCTAGCTCGGAACTAGACTGGACTGCGATGACCTAGCTGAGATAAATCTAAAAGACTAGCATGTAGCACAATAGAGCGTTTGATTCGCGGCTCATTGTCCCACAGACCAGGCATGACATCAAGTCTGCCTGTACGAGCAGACCTCATAATAAATTACTCTGGCCGGGTTTTCGTTACAAAACGACTTCCTGAAATGGGATCTGCTGTAGCACAATGGCTTGTAGTACAACTCTATATCGAACCCTTCTGTTCTCGAATATGGTAAGCATAGTGGATCAGGCCAATCCTGAATCGTGATGGTGGTTGACTGGATTGTGGCAAAGTTGGAGTGGCGAATGGCGGATCCAGTACTAGTTAGTACGTGGCGCTCTGTAGGACACCACCGCTTGACCTTTCCGCTTGTGCTGACCGAAGGACGATCTTCCCCCTTGCGCCTCCCTTTGGACTTGGTTGCTCGCGCGCGATTTCATCAACTGCTTCATTGCTTCGCTTTCCTTCGGGCATGAGGCCAGCAAGTACTAAGTAACTCCGCTCCGTACAGCCAGCCGGAGCATTTCGTGGCACCACCAGTTCGCAACAGGAAGGTGGAGCCCACCTTGAGCGGCTGAGCCCCACCTAAACGGCCCACCTAAGCAGCCCACTTTCTCGTCACAAACTTATCGTCGCCCACTTCACGCTAGGTCAACCACCTCTTCTTCTTCTTTCCCGTACCTTGCCTTCATGCCCTGATACCCTTTCGCCGAACTTCCTCATCACATTCGGCACTACCTGATCCGAAGCAGCAGAACCTGAGTCTTCGACACGACCTGCGAACAGCCCAACCCAGGCTCGGCACATATGCACATCTTGGAGATCGACACCCTGACCTGTTGCCCCAGACTATCACCGTTGGCATGTCGGATGCGCGTTCCGCCTCTGGCCCAGCGCCTTTGCGGTCTGCCTTGAGAACTGATGCTGACGACGATAAAATCCCTTCTGCCAGTGGCATCTTCAAAGGTATGCATTTTGCTGTTATTTTCTTACTGACGTAGGCTGCATCGGTTCGTTGTGCCAAGTGAAAGTTGTGCTCAAGTTGGCTTGTGACATGCGCAAAGGCTCCATTGGAATGCTTCAGGATGATGAGTTTTCATGGCGTATTTACACGTGGCGAATAGAACAGACGATGCATATCAGATGAACGTAGGCTTACATGCTTGTACAGCTGTGCAAATAGCAGAACCTGTCCCTGACCTTGACGACGAGCCTCCTCCCACCAAGACATTTAGAGCAGGACTGAGTCGCAGATTGAGCGGCAGACTGGGCTCTGGCCGGTCAATCAATAGTGAGGGCTCTCCAGCTTTGCGCCCAGACGACGAGTCCGCCCCTCCTCCCACTCAGCACCAGCATTCGCACCACCATCGATACTATGCTGAGAAGCTACTTGCTCAAGTATCCGACTGGCTTGAACATGAGAAGAAGAAGAAGAAGGAGGAGAAGAAGAGATCTGCTACCCGCAAGTCCAAGTCTCATCGTCGCAAATCAAATTCGCCCCCGGATCAAGATCGATCGATCGCAGTAGAGCCCGTTCGCGAGCGGTCAGACTCGCTGGATTCGCAGTCCAGCGAAGTCTCTCTTGACAAGCTTGAGCACATTTTGCAAAATTCTCTGACTTCTCTGGGCTTGACCTCTGTTCCCCAACATCCTTCCAAGTTCCCTCAACGCCGACGAGCCAGTTCAAAACCAAGGCTACATCGTGCTGCCTCCTCCGATACAGACTATGTTGACGGTGATGCCATTGTGCCGAGTTGCGATGCATGGTTGGATAACTCGAAAACACTGAGTTATACGGGAGGAGCTGCCAGCACCGAAGATTTGTCAAGCAGCAAGTCAGATAAGGATAATGATGCCTGGCTTATTTTTAAGAACGAAATCATTCGTATTGCTCATACTCTGAAGCTCAAGGGATGGAGACGTATCCCTCTGGGAAGTGGTGACGCTATCAACGTCGAGCGGCTTAGTGGTGCCTTAACCAATGCTGTGTATGTCGTGACACCACCAAAGGAACTGAACGAGGCGGAAGGTAAGAAAACGCTTAGCAAGGTACTTTTGCGAGTATATGGCCCTCAAGTAGAGCATCTTATCGATCGTGAGAATGAGTTGAAGGTCTTGCAGCGTCTCGCCCGCAAGAAGATTGGCCCACGACTATTAGGAACCTTCAGAAATGGCCGATTCGAACAGTACTTCAATGCTTTCACACTGACTCCTGCGCAGCTACGGGAGCCTGATACGTCTAGGTCTATTGCTAAGCGCATGCGCGAACTCCATGATGGCATTGACTTGCTCCCCCAGGAGCGTGAAGGTGGGCCTAATGTCTGGAAGAACTGGGATCAATGGCTGCCAAACGTCGCCAAGATCACTGCCTATCTGGATCAGCAATACGAGAGTTCCAGAGATGAATCCAAGAGTGACGCAGTGGCTCATGCGTGGAAAGCCAATGGATACGTGTGCGGCGTGCCTTGGGAGGAATTCATGCGCATGGTGAATAAGTATAGAACCCATGTGGAAAACTGGTACAAAACCAAGAGCACCATCAAAGAACGCTTAGTTTTCGCCCACAATGATGTAAGTTGCCAAGGTTTGATACTGCTGTGTGTGTGTGTCAGTCAACGACGGGTTTGCTGATTCGTACCTGAATAGACTCAATACGGCAACATTCTGCGTATCCGCCCAGATGATGAAAAGTCACCGCTCCTGCAGCCAGCCAACAAGCACAAACAGTTGGTGGTTATTGATTTCGAATATGCCGCTGCCAACGTGCCCGGTTTAGAATTCGCGAATCATTTCACTGAATGGACATACAACTACCATGACCCGGTTCATTCCCATGCCTGCAATCACGAGCGATATCCGACTCCGGAAGAACAGCGTCGATTTATCAAGGCTTACGTTGACCACCGCCCCCAGTTCCCGGCAGCCAGCGCAACCCCGCGGCTCAATCCCGAGGATAGTGGTTCTTCCACTCCGTCTATACATCCCATCACATCCAGCAGCTCCATTGTCGATTTCATGTTGGATGCACGTGTCCCTCCAGGAGGGTGGAGCGCTGCTGAGCGTGCCCGAGAAGAACAGAGTGACCTGCAGGTACGAGAACTGATGGAGGAGGCGCGGTTGTGGCGGCCCGCGAATAGTGCCATGTGGGTAGCCTGGGGTATTGTGCAAGCCAAGGTTCCCGGGTTGGATGCCAACAACGAGCCAGCCACGGAGGAGGAGACGCTCAGGGCGGAGCAAGAGATTGGGCCTGAGGAATTTGCCTACTTAAGCTATGCCCAGGATCGAGCCTTGTTCTTCTGGGGAGACTGTGTGCGACTAGGCCTGGTCAAACCAGAAGAATTGCCGGAGAAGTTAAGGATGAGGCTCAAGATTGTGGAGTACTAGACAAAGTAACACACTTGAGCATAGATACCACGGTTGGGGGGTGAGGGCTTCAAACACGATGACGCGCAAGCAATCACCATGCTGAAAATAGAAAGACAACAAATGATGCAAAGCTTTTCTGCATTTTTCAATGTGATGATGCTCCATAATGTTGGGGCAGGCAGACCTTCCACTGCGACTCTTGACAGAACAGCCGAGGCACACGCGTTTGAACGAACGCAACACCATAGCAACAGAAACCTACGCATCCAAGTCCAGCCTTTCCAACATGGCGTTTATCTTCCGCAACAGCAATCGGTAGTTGATGGAATCCAAGACGAATTCATCCTCTGCCGCCGTACCATCCAGCGCCAGCACAGCGCCAGCTTTCCCGGATTCTCCGTCCTCCTCTGCACCAGTACCACTGGCAAGTAGCTCGCTCTTCTCCGCCAGCGCAGCAGCAGCCACGCCGGCACCCATCTCGTCTTGATCCCCGACCATCATCTCATCCAGCCTCGCGTCCTCGAACCGGAGCCGAAATCTCTCAGACAGATAGTGCCGGATATCATCCAGGAGCTCAATCGTATCCGTCTCCTCGCGCATCTGGATCCTGTCCGCACTCTCCCTGATCAACTCGTGGAAGTCCAGGTCGTCGATGTAATCCTCGAGCCTATACGCCAGATATCTCGCGGCGAACTCCTCGAGGCGCCGTACACGCAGATCCCACGCCGCGTGGACGACGTCGTAGATGTTTATGGGCTCCATTTCCGCCTGCTCGCTTGCTTGTCGGGTGCCGTTGGCGTGCTTGTGGGTGCGGTCCACGAGGGCGTCGCTGGTGCCGCTTCCCAGGGTGCTGATTGCCTGGGCGGCTTTCCTCTTGAGGGCATCGAGGAAGAGCATGTCTGCTGCGTATAGAAGATCCAGCGCGTGCTCGAGGGGCACGATGGTGTTTTCCGTGTACAGGAAGGTGAGCACGAGCTCGACTACGCTGGGGGGAAAGTCGATCGTGACGATGCGGAGGTGTTCGGCGCGCTGGGACTCGACGAACTCGCCGGAGAACATCTTGTCGAAGTACTCGCTGCGGATGAGGATGGCCTTTTGGACGGGGTACAAGGTGGATTTGCGCGGTTGTTTGGGGGAGTCCCTTGGTGTGCCGTTGAGGATGGGCGTCGGCTCGGCATCAGGGTCGTGGTCGTAGGCTTCGTTGGAGCAGAGTAGCACGTCTGCAAAGGCAGGATTGCCGTACTTCCACTTTATGCCATCGACCTGATGTGTATCAACGACCATCCTGTGGCCCAGCACTTTAGACTTGAAGAAGTCGCCGAGTTGTTCCAGAGCGCGCTCCACCTCGTCTTGGAATCGCTGCCGGGCAAGCCGTCTATTGCCTGCCACGGCTGGCTCCCATATGCGCTCTACCCCTAGCTGATCGCTGATCTCGTCGAGGCTGCGCGCGACGTCGTCCTCCGAGAGGACGCTCCCAGGCGCCACGAGGTTCTTCGGTAGGTCGCAGAGGTAGATGTATCGCAGGGCAATTTGAACGGACTCCACGGGCACGCTGGCTGCGAGGTTCCATGTCGCTGTGTCGGGATGGGCCTCGAGCTTCTTGCGAAAAAGGGGCGTCCTGGAGGCCAGGAGGAACTTGTGAAGGCCAAAGGATTGTGATCCGCAAGTCAAAGTCAGCGATATGTCTGAGGTCTGGGGCGCGGTGCGGGCGAGGAGGCTGGAGATGTGCGTGGACCAGTAGACATGGGGATCTGAGCTCTTGGAGAAGTCATATCCGAGGAGGAGAGTGCGTATCCTGTCATTGAGGGCGTTGTATATGCAGCGTTCGCCTTGGAAGGTGTTGCGCTCTGCCGATGCACCTGTGCGGGTTAGGGTTAGCCATTGGGATCACAGATGCGAGCCGGTCGATGTACCAGACTCTAGCAATAACTCTACAAGTTCATAGTGACCACAGAGACTCGCCTAGGAAATACATGTAAGTTTCATTTATTATTGAAATTCAAAAGGGGGCCGGGGGGGGGGATGAACAGGGACAGGGAAGGGACAGTGACAAGAACAGACTAAGAGTCACTTCGACGGGTGAAGCCTGTGCAGGCCGTCCCACTCACGATGATAAGTGGCGTGTAATCGAAGCGATCCCTGCCGTTGATGTTGACGCCTTGGCTTATGAGCTGCTGACACTGGCGCAGATCGCCATGCCGACAGGCCAAGATGAGCTTGCTGAACTCGTCGCTCGGGTCGAGGGGGTTCTCGTCACGGAGGTCACGGATTTCGACCATGGCTCATCACGCCGGAGGAACAAGCAGCCAGCACGCATCTAGGCCCGGCCTTTTATTAAGAAAGTAAAAGTGTGAAGACGGATATGCTCTACATAACACAGTTGGTTATCTACGGAGCAGTAGTTGTCGTTGTCTTTCTTTGTCTTGGGAAGCGAGGCCACTAAACAGCCAATAGGACAAAGCATTGGCGCAAATGGCGTCACTCGTGGGCCCCGCTACAAGCGGGCGGGTTCTCCGCAAGATGGGATGGCAAGGCGAAGGTGTTATCGATAAGATGCCTGTGACGCTTACGGCAGTGGTTGCTATGGCAGCGGCGCCCACTGTTTACACCCGGTATTGCGGTGCCCTGGTCAGTCAATGGATGACTGGCCACGAACGGCGCTGTGCGATGCCTGCCTACAGCGTGACTACAGCGAAGTGAGTGCCTGGGCGACACTGTTTTGCAGCGTGCACGAGAACAAAGTCTGTCTGGTAATTTGGTGCATGTGGTGTGGCCCATCTGAGAGACCCAGGCTTCAGGCTTCACTCATTGCATCCTTCGTCCAACGTCTTCTCTCTCTCTCTCTCCCCTCCCATCTCATGACTCCGACACAGTCCTCTTCCTGCAACATTCTCAGCAACAGACTTTTGTTACTAACCACAGCAGGTTTTTTTGTCTTTCTTTTCTAGCCCCCCCCCAATCCACATGCGGATCGCATTTCCCATCGAGCACTTGCATACGCATTTCGTCGTTCTCGCTTGTGCCTAGTTCACGACTCGGTGCACCATTGCAGCCTTTATGGGGATACTTGGCGAACGACGACTTTGGCATTGACCTTGGCGCTAGTTCGGAAGAAAACCATCGTCGCCATGTCATCAGAAGACAAGTATGAGACGTTGGAGAAGATCGGTAAGAAAGGGGTTTTGTTTGACACTGGCTGCGCGCCTGGAACGTCGTTGTACTGATTGCTGGCTGTGTGTACCACGTAGGTCATGGCTCCTTTGGTGTCATTCGCAAAGTTCGCCGCAGGGCCGACGGCTTCATCATGTGCCGCAAGGAGATTTCGTACCTTCGAATGTCCCAGAAGGAGCGCGAACAGCTTCATGCCGAATTTCAAATTCTCTCCCATCTGCGCCACCCCAACATTGTCGCATACTACCATCGCGAGCATCTCAAAGCCAGTCAGGATCTTCATTTGTACATGGAATACTGCGGCAATGGCGATCTCGGTCGAGTAATCAAGGACTTGAAGCACAAGGGTCAGAGGGCACAGGAGAGCTTTGTTTGGAGCATCTTCAGTCAGCTCGTCATGGCTCTATATCGTTGTCACTACGGCGTCGACCCTCCGGAGGCCGGCGCCAATGCTCTGGGTTTGACGCAGGGGAGTGCTAATGCCACACCGAAAGCGCCGGCCGGAGCCATGACGATTCTCCACCGAGACTTGAAGCCGGAAAATGGTACGTCTGTGGCTGCATAGACTATGAGTGTTGCTACATACCCCAACTTGATGAGCTGTCATTTTGTGTACTAACGTGATTCTTGTGTGTCCCAATAGTCTTTCTTGGCGAGGACAACTCGGTCAAGTTGGGCGACTTTGGCCTGTCGAAGATGATCAAGTCTCACGATTTTGCCTCAACTTATGTTGGCACGCCCTTCTACATGTCGCCTGAGATTTGCGCTGCCGAGAAGTACACGCTCAAATCGGATATCTGGTCACTCGGCTGCATCATATACGAACTTTGCGCGCGCGAACCGCCATTTAATGCCAAGACCCATTACCAACTGGTCCAGAGGATCAAAGAAGGCAAAGTGGCGACATTACCTGACATGTACTCGCCAGAGTTGAATCAGGTGATTCGGGACTGTCTCAAGGTCAATCCCGACAGGCGACCAGACACCGTGCAGTTGCTCAATCTTCCCGTTGTGAAGCTGATGCGGAAGGAGAAAGAGGTGGTTGACCTGAACCAGTCTTTACGGTTGAGGGAAGATCTTATCCGTAAGAAAGAGAAGGAACTCAGTGACAGACTGGCCAGTCTCGACCGAGAGAGAGAGGCTATGCGGGAAGAGATTGACGCGTCTCTACGCAGGGAATGGGAGGTCAAGGCACGCCTCGAGATTGACCGGCTGGCCAATATAGAAATAGAGCGTTTGCAGAAGCAGTTTGAGGAGGAAATCAACTTGCGTGTGGAAGCTGAGCTACTCAAGCACAAAGCTGCCGGACCAGGCTTCTCCAAACCGGACAGTATGCCCACAGAAAACCGGACAGCATCGTCGTCGTCGTCGTCGTCGTCAGACAACGCGGAGCATGGTCCAGCGGCTAGTGGCGCAAACGGAGAAGAATTCTCTTCTATCACGAACTTGGCCGAATTCTCCCAGGAAAGTCCAGATGCATCCCAGGAGTCAAAGCGAGCAGCTCGAACGCCATTCAGCCGAGCACAGACCATGTTTATAGGCCAAGCGGGAACTCCAATGGATGTCGAGATGGTTTCCCCCAGTCCCATAGCTATTGCTAACCTGTCACTTTCGCCTCGCCGGAATGGAGCGACGAAGGCGCCTATTATCCACGGCGGAAACATCTTCACGGCAAATGCAAACAGAGGAACGGCCGACCCAAGATGGGACTTGCGTGAGCCGCTTTCCATCGAGTCCGACGACGAAGACATCGTTCCGTCGCCCACGAGAAACGTGCGGTCAGCCAAGAATCCATTTACTTCGAAGAGTCGACCAGTTCTTACGTCACAAAAGTCTTGTCCCATCAATCGCCTCAAGCCGCAATCCTCTAATACCGGGCTAGTCTCCAAGGCAGCCGTTTCTGCCCAAGTAGAACCACGACCGCGATCACCCACGCGTCAAATCAGCAAGATACCATCCATGGCGAGCTTGCAGGCGGACCCGAGTCCTGGCTGCCTGAGCCGCAAGCATTCGGTGAAGAAGGACAATGGCGGTGGCGACGGCCTGGGCAAGATAGCAGCTAAGAACAATCTCAAGGGTAGAACTCTCGTGGAACTGCAACAAGCCCGTGCTGGAGGGCGCCCTGTGAGCGCCCATGCCGGCACACTCGAGAATGTCAGCCCTAATAAGCGTGTGGCATTCAAAGACAGGGTGGCGGAAGAGCGGAGGGCCAGTGGTGGCAGCGGCACCAGCAATAGCAGCAGCGGGAGCGGGAGCGGAAGCGAACCCGTGGCCGTCTGGGATCCCGAGCGAGACGAAATGCCGAGTCCTTTTCTTGTGAGGCAAAAGCGGATTATCAACGTATAGGATTCCTTGCTGCTCCGCTGACAAGCCACCAAAAAGTGATTCTAGCTTTCGAGCATCCTAGGGAGCGTCATGTCCGTCATATCACTTCACCACATGAGGCTTGTCCCAGCCAACCAAATCACGACGCACGCCATTTGGCCATTTGATCACTCTGTCTGCAATGCAGCTCGCCATTTCCCTGCATATCCGACGAAGGCACCACCATTCAACACAAGTTGGAGGCGAAAAAAGGATCCTGGTAGTAAAATGCCTGCCAGCACCAGGATTAACCTCCTTCATACGCGTTTCGACGTAGTCTTTTGCCACTCTTCATCTTTTTCCTTCAACACAACTCTTATTTCCCTTGTATCGAACATTCGGAGGGTTGGATATGGTGAGCAAATGGGGACAGGCCAGAGCCTGCCTAGGTAGTTAATGGAGAGGGGGAGGCAGGGGCATGTCACGGCGTTTTTTCGTTTTCTTTTTGTCGAAAAAAGGATGTTTTCCTCATGGGAGTTTTTGTCTCATGTGCTTGGATGAGACCTTTGTCTCTGCCTTTTTCGGGGTTTTTTTTTTGTACAGGTTTTCTTTTGCGTGAGGACGAAGTTATTCCGTATGCCAGGCTATGAATCATGTTTTTATTCTTCTTCTTTTTCTTTTTACTTGAGCATTGAGTTGGTGGTTTGTGCGATGAATGGCGCAATGAGTTCTTGTGACGAGTTATCACTGATGGCTTGAACTAGTCGGCAGGGCTTTCCAACTTGTTTTTGGCTCAGGTCCGATGTGATTCGGCTGAATGTCTATTGTGCGCGTATTCCGTCGCACTCCGTTTACCAGGTTTCTATACTTGGACTTGATTGCAGATTTCCTTCTGCTCGACCATTTGCCTATGTGGTCTGGCCTGACTTCGGGATTCTCCGACACTCAACTACCTTGCTAGACCTTCTCGAGCCCAGATCTGCATTGTCCTGTTTTTTGCTTTGGTCCCAGACTGACTGGTGCTTCACAACCACCACCCCCTCGTTCCATCCCACGCCTTCATTGCCCGCAGGCTGCCGTCAAGCTGGATGCGTTCTGCCCAAGCTGCTCGCTGATGGACTCCCTGTTGAAAACCCACGGCACTCGGTCGGCCCGATGCCTCATGCGATATCGCAAGCAGAGCTTCCCGCTCGTGAGGGGAAACGCCCTCCCGCCAATCAACCAACCACCAGCCCGGTCTTCACCGAGAAAGGCCACGGCGCTGAACGTGACATTTTTTCATGCAGCTGGTCCGCGTCACTGCTGTATCTGAAACCGAAAAGTACCAGCCATCACGCACACTCCGGCGACACCCTATAGTCCCAAGACATCGTGCCGCTGCTGCAACCCACCCTTTGGTATAAAAACCTACCTAACGCCATCGCGCCAAACTAGAAGCACAAAATAAAGAGGAAACAAGTAAAGAAGAAAGAAACGTGAAATAAGGAAAACGTTATACGTCGGGGCATCTTGCGATAATAAAGTCTTTAATAATGTGGGTATAAGTGGAACTCCGTACACTGATTGCTCTGTCCTGCACGAACCTGAGCTAGGCCAAAGGGAAAGAATGAGAAACAGGGTCTCAAGGTCAGACATTAGACCCGGAGATTGGGGTCCGTGGACAAAGCAAAGAAAATGGTCCCAGGGGTATTAAGACAGAAGTAACAAAATGCAAGTAGCACCAAACTCACGTAAAAAGAACTTCACCCTTGATCAACAGGGAAATAAATCACAGGGCGAAAGAGAAGAAAAGAAAAAGTTCCGTGCATAAACGCCAATTAAGTCAACGAGCCGCGAGGCCTGGTTCCATCTTTGCTCGAATGCCGTGAGGCCGCGATTTCCAACCCTCCGTTTGTTAAAGGGGCACATCCAAAATCCGTGAATTGCATGTCTCGATCCCTCATATGTTTCAATCTCCAAGTCCCGTGGAAAACGTGTCGTATGATTTTGGCGTCAATTTTTTTACTTGCTTTGCCATTGAGTATATTCAGAATCCTTGGCAGGAAAGTATGCATTCGGGCTTTGCAGCTCCTTTGTAGTTTTTTTCCCTCTTCAATCATTTCGATGCAGAGAAATCCACATGCGCGTTGGGGAACACGCGCGAAGGAGTGAGATTCCCACAAGCCACGAGATAGTTCGTGGTCTAGATCGCGCTTGGGTAAATGTGTCCATGAATGCTTCAGCGCTTGTGCTTGTGTGATGATGATTCGTGCCGGTGAGAGTGTGAATGAGAGTGTTTGTGCGACGAGTGCCTGTGGTGACGACCTAACGACCCGCTTGTTTCCAAGTCTCTTTCTAGGTCTTCAACCCTCGAACGATAGCCCTTCACGATTTCTTTGATATGGGCTATTCGATCAAAATCCACCTCTAGCTCATCCAGTTGTCGCAGTATCTCCGTGTATCTTGCAATCTCGGCGTCTGCCCCATCTATGATGTTGCCAGCACGATCATACTGCACCTGTGTGAACATTTGCGCTTGTTCGCTAAGATAACGTATGTTTTGCTCGATTGATGCCATTAGCCGATCGAAATACAGGCCGAGAGCGGCAAGAGACGATGAATCAAGGAGTAACAAGCCCTGACTGCTCGCTCTACTAGCTGCACGAGAGCTGGTTGACCCTCCTCCGCCATGGCCGAGTGCTGCCTGACCTTGCCTTAGCAGGTGAATCTCCTCCGCCGTGAGTCCTAATTGCGTGTCGGGCACAGCGTTTGTCATTATGGCCGGCGTGCGAGCGCCGGGAGCGCCGAGGAGCGCCTTGCAAGGCGAGAGGGATTTGATGGCGTCTCAGTTTTGAAGATGGGGGACCACGATGCTTCGATGCACGATGCACGAGACCGATATTTGCCTGCGGCACGATCCAGGTGCGGGAATGGACGAGCAGCTGGGCATTTGAGGACGGCGGTTTTGGTACCGAGAACTATCTTTGAGCGAGATAGCTGTGCACAAGCAGGCATGGTTCTCAGCGACACAGCGATGGACTACAGAGTCCGTATCCGCACAGGCGTCGACCGAAGCACGAGTTAGGCGTCAAGGGCTGAGGGCGGGAGGTGCATCAACGTCGAAGCTAAGCGCGGCAAAGAATGGGATGCGGGTGCAAGGCTTGAATTATCAAGGGGGCGGGCCGTGATTGGAGAATGCGAACGAGCGAACGAGTGATCGAAAGCGGGCGCAGGCGCGGATCGTTCGTAGTCTCGTGTCAGAACTGGCGGTTAGGTTCGTTCGTGGCCACAGGCGAGTGGATGGAGGACAGACAGCACATGGGCGGGCACGGTGGCCAGGACAAATAGACGATCAAGTCTTTGCGCTCGAAAGCGGCGAAGACGATCAACCAGATGTTGTGTCCAGACAAACAGCCGGGTCGAAGACAGCTGGGACGGACGGACGATGGAGCGATGGAGCGATGGATGGACAAAGGCGGGTGGCAGCTTTAGACGAGGCTGAGCATGAGCAGCGTAGCAACGTGGGTGTGGCACCTCCACGATCTTTTTGATGTCCACTTGCAAGGAACAGGCGCAGCGACCGGAATGCGGTTGTTCTTTCCGTTCCTGCTTCTGCTGCACCCCGGAATTCTGAGCAACCTTAGGCGTTGGCCGCGTGTAAGGAGAAGGTGAAGAGAATCGCGGTGGAGGCGGGTCTTGCTCCGTCTACGGCTCTTTCTCTCAGTCTTTCCCTCTTTCCCTCTTTCCTTCTTTCCCTCTCTCCCTCGCTCTTTCTTCGTTCCTTCCTGACAGCCAAAAAGCAAACAAGTGACTCTCTCATAGGACATTGACTCAACTCCTATGTCGGAGACACCAAAAATCACGCAAACAATCTCGCGGCGGGAAGCAAACAGGAACACACCAACTAACAATTGCCTTAATTTGCTCGTGGGCATGCCAAGCCGTCCACGTCCAACCCTAGTTCTGGCTGGTGCTGGTGTGCCAAACGCGGACGCACAAATGAAGCCCCAGGTTGCACAGGGACGGCACAAAAACGGAGTTCTGTTCATGCACAAAGGTTTAAGCCGATGAACGTTATTAGGGTGCTGCCGCCTGCAGGCCAGGTAGGGCAGCGATTGTGTGGGCCCGGGATAGATAGGAACCTGGGAACCGGCAAGTAGCGTAGTAAGGGCTCAGGGAGGCACCTTCTTTGCTGCACATAAACATGAGAGCGTTAACCTGAGGGAATTCTCGACTAAAGTTTCTTGGTCAGTAAGAATTATGCGTGAATAATAGGTACCTAGGTAGTTATGCAATAGTTATTTATATGTTTGCGCGCACGTATTTAATAGAATAATTCTTATTAGATGATTTATCAAGTAATACTTAGCTACATTATCCACGCGATGTATCTCACGCGCACGTACTCCTTTATTACTCCAACCCTTGAGTTAATTTGCAAACCACATAACAAGGCATTTAAGGAACCAATCAAAGGTGAGTTTCCACGTACCCAGCCTATTACGTATACCAGAATTGCGTCAAAGTAAAGTCATCGAGTAAGGTATAACAGTTACAAGGGCGCTTGCTGCCATATACTTACCAGCCTATAAGATTATATGACAATTTCCAGCTATCGTGATAAGAGCGCCTTAAATGCCCTGTTAAAGTGTCTTTGTAGAATAAAACAGGGCTTGGAGTGTAGGAAAAATGGTTAATTATTACTTCGTAGACGTGGTTGACTTTTAAGGAAGCTCCACATGTTCACTCTGACCAATCGGAAACAAGTGGGACAATTCTCAGGTCACACCACCAACATCTGCTTGGTTGGGTGCATTCACTTTCCGCAACATGTACGGGAGTACTCGGGATAGCTTACGGCCGTCGCAACGCTTGGAAGGCAGGTACGATCCAGAGGCGGGGAGCGGAAAACAAGTTTTGCAGGAACATCAGACGCCTGGTGCATGGGCGCGGCCAGCTATTGTTGTCCTCTCTATCTTCGAATTTCTGCGCCATCTTTCTTTTTGCTATCCGACTCAAGCGTTCCGCTTCCACGTTATTATCATTCATCCTGGATCTTTCCTCGAGAGCAGTTGCCAACGTCCCAAGATTTTGTGCGCACCGTTTCTCAGTCCCTCATTCGCCTTTTCACACAATATCCCTCGGTGGATGACTTGAAAGGAATTACCAGGGGGAATTCTCTCAGCTTGTGTGAGCCGTCCCAGGAAGTGACGCGCCCTTACCGTGCCTTGTTAATCGGAACGATGGAAAGCTGGAATGTGAATGTACAACAAGACCAGGTATCGAGCTTGAGATGGTGTGCATGTTGACTCCGAACGTGCCAGTGCCAGTTCTGGAGGGGAAGGAATGGAACACCGTCTCGACAATATTGATCACGAGCACACCAGCCGTTCCTCGGTTGCTTGCGCTCCTTCGATTTCTCTGCTTCTCTTGCAGATGTATCGTCTCCATTTCTGCCTCCTTATGCTTCGCACTGCGCAATTGTTTGCATCTGCTGAGTATCGCTGAGTAGATACCCGCGTGGTTGTGCCGCAATGGGTGCCTTGCATGAACAGGGCATTCCTTGATCCGGACGTCGGGAATCCCGGCTGTAAGCACTACAACACAAACTCTGCACACTGTTGATACATCTGAAATGCCGAGAAAGCTACCATTTGTTTCGTTGGGAAGCTCATCGAGATTTGTGTTGGCTTGAACTTGTCCATCAAGAAGAGGACATACTGACTAGAAACGGTGTGCCACCGCTCTTTGTCAAACATAGCTTGATAAGCATCATACAAATGCAAGCCTTCATGGCCTGTTCATGAGACGGCTCTCGTGTGCATGTAAAGCAACATAGCGCAGACGAGGCTCCTGGTCTTCGACAATCACCAGAAAACCTTTCAAGACAGGTCTTCACACTCCGTTTGACAATCGAATAGATCAAACAGAGAGAGAGAGAGAGAGGCAAGAGATGTGACCAATTGTTGAATACAGCTTGTTGCAGCGACTGTTGCCGAGACATAGTGTAAGACAATCCATTCGGTACATTTTCCGCAGCCAGAACTGGTGGCCTTGGCTTTTCCTTGCTGCAGAATTGAGAGTCAAGATTTGCAGAGTATTACTGACAAATAAGACAAGCGCTCTTTGGACGGAGAAGTAACACGATCAGCCCTCCACAATGCGCGGGATGACAATGACCTGGAACTCTAGGACAGGTGGAAATTACACACTAAACGGATCTATCTGATCCGACGCTATTGCATCTCATGGACACATAAAAAAAAGCTTCTTCCGAACTCCAGTCATCTGCGTATGACGAGAGCTGGAAATCAATCGCCTGGCGACTGCGTGAAAGTTTGCCTCGATGTCACAGAGACTGGGGAACATTATGCTCTCAAAAGGCAGCCATGCGGATTTATTAGGCGTGTAACGTGGCTGGTCTCAGATCGCGGCTGTCTTGTACTTCTTCTTGGTACACAAACCATTCTTTGATCTTTATTGATTGGCATCAAGGGAGTTGGTGTTTCCCATCCAGGTTTTTATTGTATTTGTTCCCATAACGTCATATCTTTTCTGATCATCGAAGACCAGCATTATCTTCCGATTGTCATGAAACACTATTGAGCACAAGACTACGGAGCAATGTAACTTCATGCCCGAGATCTTGGATTGCTGCATTGACATCGGATCAGATGAAACGCCTCCTGCGCATATATTTGCCATCTATTGCATCACCTGTTAAGTTCGATTACTGACTGGACTAATGGGATTTGAGCAGAAACTGGTGTGAATGATGGAAATTTGCCATCTCTGGGCTAGAAGGTCGAAGACAGATTGTCTGTTTGCGCTCCCGACTTTTATTACAATTCCTTGAAATGATACTCGGCACGCTCTTTGTCCCCCACTTATGGTTTATGTACCTTGTACATAAACCATAATTGCTGGGCAGACTGTTCTGACATCATTCCAACCTTGCGGTTTGCCTCTGTTGACTCGGTGAAATGATGTTCAAAGCCTGCTCGGAGAGTATGGGGCTGCTATCTATCTGGAAAGGTGCTGGAAGTTTTTCCCATTCATCACACTATGTATTCTCGTGAAAAAGTGTGAGAGTTTGGCGTGTGGTGTAAAGCCCGCTTCTGTTACACAAGGAGTGCAACAAGACAGCTCATGACACAGAACTTGAGACGTGCGCCCTAAACGCTGGGATGCCGCGACGGCCGTGATGGCTCAAAAGAACAGAGCGGCTTGAGAAATTGGGTCGCCTGACAGACCGCTGGTGCCATCTGGGGAGTTCACAACATTCAGCTGAGGGTGTCTGTCCAGTGGGTGGCCCAGCTTCCATGATGCTACGTTTCCGTCAGTGATGGGCTTGCCCTCCACCTGATCTATCTATCTGATAGGATCGCTCATCCTCTAAGCACCGTTATGCTCTGACTTGTCGGGCCAGATGGCCGGCGGCGTGCTCCGGCCGAAGCCAGTCATTCTGACGGTGTACAGCACAGGAGCAGATTATACAGCAGAGTTACCCAAAGTGACAATACTTGGGGTTCCCGCAGATGAGAAGAAGGATTGTATGTGCCTAGGTAAGCTGAGGCGATTTTTCAAGCGTCATAATCAGGTACGTGAGTTCAGACGCTCTGCATGATGCTCACTTCTGCTTAGCCATTTTGCCAGGTGGAGACGGTTGAAGTATGGGCAATGTAGTATTTACTGCTACTTGTTAAAAAAGCAAATCGAGTGCGGGCGGGCTATTTCTTTCCATGCTAGTTAACTGCCTCCCAAAAATACGACCAGTTAGAGCCCCCGGTCCTCTCACTGCATTAGTCGTACAAGTCTGTATATGTTCCCCCCCCCCCCCCGGGGCAGCTTCGGATCGACAAGCCAACAAGGAATATAGGAGCAATATGGGGACAATTACAACCCGGTATTCACTCTACAATACTCCAGTATCTTTGCTACCGGACGAAACTGTCCCTACAGTGGGGAACCAACTGCATCAAGATTCAAGTCAAGTGTCACAGAATGGTGAAGTTCCACGGCCGGTATTAGCGACGTAAATGAGGCGAGAAAACAACAATCTAAACTAAAACCAAAGAAGCAGCTCGTCCCTTGTTCCTCTTTGTTCGGGGCCACTCGCGCGGCGCCCGCAGCTCCTTGACTACCCCCGTAGGTATGTAACCAACAAAACACGTTTAGTGAGACGCATGACATTTGGCTCACCACACAGACGATACGCGGATCCCGTGCTTCCAAGCTCTTGGAAGCGGCTGGACCTTGTTCTGTGAGCGATTATGGAAGAAGTGACAACTTGCTTACGACATGATCCCATTCACCCGGTAAGCCTGGCACACACTACCCTCCCTAACCAATACATGTATCTCCAGAAACAAGTTCTAGCAATAAGAAAGATCGACATCCAGCATCTCTACTTTTCCCTTCGGCTGTACCAAGTCTGAAAACTCTCTCTAAAGCGCACGCCATCCAACAAGGCGCCCATTACAAGTTCGTCCGAGCGAATCGTCGCAGATCGCCACCACCTGTCTGGTTTTATGCCCGGTTTCTCTCAATTTCTCCTCATCTTGTTTTTTCCCTTTCCTTGCTCCCATTCCTCTTTCCATCGTGAGTAAGAAGTAGACCTTTCAGGATAAGTTAAGCAAGGTACTGTGATGCAGTGGCAGGAGTTTTTATAACGGCGTGTCTCCTTACACCCCTTGGGCTAACATGGTAGTCGCTGCACTGGTCAAGGAATGCTATATCCGTACGAAGGGTTGATTCGTTGCGTCACGTAGCACTGCTCCATGGGTTCATGTTATTCTTGATCTGAATCTGACTGGCCACCACTACGGACGTGGAGGCTATGTTTCCTCTTGCTCACTGATGTCACAAGCACATGCGGGTACTGTCGAGTCCCCATGAAGGCGTGAATAGTATGGGCTGACAGTTACGTCGTTAGGCATCAGCTTGCGATGTGGTGAGCCTTGCCCACGTCAGGTCTCCGTCAGTCTATTCGCTCCACCGGTCATCCCTGACTCCGCTTGCCATGTTTTGAACTTGTGTTGTTCCAGATGTTACTGGTACACTGCGCAGCGCCTCAGTTATCAAAGTGGCTACTGTGTATTTCTGTCACCAGTTAAACGAAGATGAAAGCAAAAATAAAAACACCAGGGAGTGTTATTGTGCCCAATGAGGCCGCTACAGGCTTTTTGACCCTTCCTGATGCAATCAAAACGCCTTGCTAATGACTTCCCTACTCCTATCCTCGTCTCACATATCCCCTTAGCGTCCCTTGTGGGAGAGTTCCTTCTTCCAGATTCTAACTCAGATTCAATACCAATTAAAAGTGACTGATTATATGAATCACAACTCAGACATATATACACATTATCTCATGCCCGATTATTCAAGATCTGGGTACTTGGCAAACACACACAAATGGTGGCCATTCCCCCCCTCCCCCCCGTAGAGTGATGGATGACTTATCGTTTGTCGGCGGTAGCCCATAGCATTGATGGCTGGTCAGCATTTATGCTGAATTTGTGGCATCCTCTTTCATGGCGTTTCATGTTACTTCGAACGCTGAAGGCTTTGCCACATCCTACGTGCGGGCACTTGAAGGGTTTCTCCCCCGAGTGCGAATGACTGTGGATGCGAAGGCTGCTTGGCCGGCTGAATGCCTTGCTGCAGATCGGACAAATGTATCGATCCTGACTTTGGGAATATGAGACACCATGTATTGGGCTCAGGTAGTGATGGTGTTGCCATGGCCCGCCGGATGAAGCAGAAGCAAATGGCACTGAAACATTGACCGGAGGAAAGGCTTGAGGTGGCGATTGCTGAAAATAGAGACTGGCTGTCTGAGCATGCCGAATTGTGTTACCGTTCGCCTGTAAACTTGGCGTATGATGAGTATCGGTGGTGGTGGATTGGCCATGGAAGGTTCCTGGCGGTAGTTGCTGTTGTTTGCGAGACGATGCCTGAAAGTTCTGAGCTCGAGGCATCGAGTGCTGTGCTAACGGCGTGCGATAGACATCTGAATCTGTGGGAGGAGGCGTGACTTCCTGAATCCTTGGCTTGCTGACAAGCGATGCATGAGAAGGTTGTGTCGAGGATTTGTGCAGATGGTAGCTGTGATTGTCAAAGTGGTCGAATGCTAAAGGAGGCGTCGGGGGCAAGGCTTTGGTTTGATAGATATGACGTTGAGCGTAAGTAGAGTCTGGTCGACAATCACTGTCTGCCAAGGGTGGTGTTGTTGTTGTTGCTTGCAGCTTCATGGCCGATGATGCTGGAGCAACAGATGAATTAGCTCCTCTCGAGCTAGTTCCCATCCTCTCTTGACTATGAGCGACCATACGATCAACGGCAGCGGATTCGGATGCGCAATCCGTGGACGCTAAGCTGGCCGGCAAACTGCCATCTGCGATTCCTAGGAGCCTCGATATAGAAGGTAACGAGCATTTGACATCGTCCATAGGCGGAGACGGGGGAGGCTGCGGTGCATATCGACGGAGCTCGCTTCGTAGCTCGCTTCGTAGCGAAGAATAAGGGTGATGGGCCTCGGAGTACGTTTTCATTGCCCTAGAAGGCAGTTTATCGTTGATGCTGCTTGCCCGCCTTGAAAAGATCTCTGGTCGTAATGAAACGTGCTTGGGAATAGATATACTTTGCACTTGAAATGACACACTCGCGAAGTGGGATTACTTTGGCCAGCATATAAATAACTTTTCTTGTCCTAGCCCCAAGCCCTTTGAGCAACATCACACGACAAGGAGGTGTGCTAAAATCGGCAGTACAAATCCGGGAAGGCATTGGCAGATCCATATCCCACATACCAACCCCAAGTCACTGGGGTTCGGGTCTGCAGGTTGAATCTGACACCAGTCTGGCGGTGGGTCGGATCTTCGATGAACGATTGCTCAGGCTGAAGGGAAAGTTGGGATGAAAACCGTGCCATGCTGGTTCCTGGATGGGGTGTAAAATTGCCACAGGGGTTCATCTATCTTGGGTTGGGGAGAAGAGAGCCGCGGGTGTGTCTGTAAAAGAAAAAAGAAAAAGAAAAAACATCGGGCACCCAGAAACGTCCACTTGAATAACCTGTCCTAACTTGTGAAGTCATTACCATGTATGTAGCTTTATGAAAAAGTTCCTTGATTTATTTTATTTTACTTTGCTAAGCAGTATACCAGTAGCTGTACTGATCATGAAGCTACATCCATGCTTTCACAACCGCGGTTCTTGCAACGTGTGCTCAAAAGCAACCCCGTGTAGAATAACGGCAGCCGTGGGTACCCAATTTTACGCCCTTATTCCCGGAGGTTGATCAGGAGCAAGGGTGTTGAGTGCGTCTACGGGACATGTGTCCATACATAGCTTTGCTGTGCAATACAAAAAGGGGAAAGGGGGCGTGTGAGCTGGGACTCGGGAGTGCAAGTGAGAAAACCGCAGGACGAATGAGCGGAGATGGGAGGAAAGGGGACGGGTTCGAGTTCGACATGTGGGATATGTACGGAGTAATCTGCGCTAGCCCACATGTTTCTTCGGACTTTCTTCATCCTCCCTGTCCCGGGAACGACGGACTGAGATCCTCGTGCAGGGCCCCATTGACGAATAACCCAAGAACATGCAGTCCAACGGATTTGTTGGACATGCAGCAAGTGACTCAGCCGAAAGGGGAAGGTGGTACTTTCGCATTCTAATTTGTATCGAGAGGCAGCTCTTTAATCTCACGCACTGGGTAGAGTCTCAGTTGCCAAGAGACCCAGCCCTAGCACATACTTGCTTTATGAACGAGGGTGCCTGTGTCGTTTGGACGGGCTGTAATGTACTCTGTAGCCTTGAGCTATTCAAGATATCCTGCCGCCTAAAATAGCGCAAGGCCGGCAGTGCAATGCTCTCAAGAGCTGTTTTATTTTACTGCACCTAGCCAGAGCAGCCTGTGTAGCGAGATGTAAGGCTACAAAGCCTTATTAATAATAATAGTCCAGAGTCACAGATCAAGCATTATTAAATTACGGGCATTTATTTCTTCTTTAATTAAAGGATACTAGCGTAATTTAGCGCTGTTACTATTAAAATTCTTGGAAGCTAGACTGCCTAGCAGAAGAAGTATTGCCATGGCTAGATTGTGTTTCACGCGAGGTAACGTGTTGCGCGTCTTGACTAGTGCCGTTATGTTCAAGATTCTCTGGACTGCAATAGGTTCAGGTGTTCCCCAATATCGTCAGGAGGGCCCTTGTCCTGATCAACATGTAATGGGGTTAATGCAGGTTTAATGCATCGGCTTGGGAAACTTGAGGCCTTTGCCCGATAATCCTTGTTCCCTGTCTTTCGTGACATTAAACCCACCTTGATAGAAGACAAGACGTCTTCCTGGGCCGCTTTCCCCCCTGGTAGGATCAGGAATGGGCAAGCTAGGTTGATGGTCATCCCTGAAGCTGATGAAAGGCCGCGTGCTACCAAGCCGTTTTCTTGTTGCTTCTTAAGTTACTAACTTTTTTTTTTTTTTTTTTTTTTAAATTATTTATTCCCACCTGGCAATAAATCTCGTAGTCAGAACTGCGTCATGTCGTTTCTTCCTATGGGGAAAACAGAAGCCGTGGTTCTCGAAATTTGGGGCTGAGATACCTATCCATAAAACGGTTTATACATACGCCAATCGACGCTATGCAGAGCTGCGAGTCCCTGACGATCCAGCCTCGCAGTTTTCTGAGATATGGTAGTGTCAGAATATTGTTTGTTACCGTACTCACCCTTGGAGGGCGTGGGTCAATGCCCTATGCGACCTGGTGGCCGAAATCCCTTGATGCCGGCCGTGCTTGGGCCAGCGAAGCCGATTGTCATCTCATGTCTCGAAGAAGACTTGCATTAGCGGTGCTGGGGTAAATGTCCACCGAGACCCCGACAATTCAACACTGGAGTGCCAAAAATGAACTTGACCACCGGTGTTTGTTTCGGACGTTATATCTTGCATCAATAGAGTATAGTCTGATCCGGTAGGATCGGTGGTCATCGACGCTGGATAAGGGTTGTTTTCTGTTACAAAAAAAAAAAAAAAAACTTGCTGGACTGTCTCACCTGTGTATTGTCTGGCCAGATACGCCCTCTTTGGGTAACTTTCATGCAAATCAATGACTCCGGTGAACATATCGACACAAGCGGAGAAGATAGAAAAAAGCAGGAGAGATGATAGTGTGATAGGCGACAGTGTGGTAAAGTGGCAAGGTGGTATGTCGATTTTGTTGTAGGGCCTCTTGGCCAAGCTCACCAGTATTTTTCAAACCCAGAATTCGTCAACGTCAAGGCCACTGACTCGTCCGAGAGAGAAACGCCGCACTGTAAGGCGGGAGAGAGAGACAAATCAACGTCGTCAAAAATCAGAAACTGATTGGTGTGAACATCAGCCTGCTTTTGGTTATAGAGCCGAGTTCAAGATACGGGACCGGGGCCTCCAGCATGCGCTTCTTCCATGCTTTTGGGGCCAGATAGGAATGCCACTGCTACACTTTGTACGTGAGGTGCTTGCTCTGAGTAATATTCAAGCTGTGCAACCCGGCTTGCGTCTGATTTTTCTATTTCCTCCGGCTAATTGAAAAAGGAAGCCTTGCATTCTTGCATTCAGCCGGATCTGCAGCGTGCAGAACGGCCAACGTACGGGGATCAGCACCACCGTTTGAGCTGAGATAGTTGGCGCTTTACCGCGAGTGAGCATCTTTCACCTCCTCAGATTATTCCCCTTCTTCGGCTCGAGATGGAGGATGCCGTGTACTTATGGAACCCTGACCTTTCCGATGGCCCTGAAAATTAAAACCGGTTCACTGGGCCTGGGCCTGTGCGGACAATTGCATCTGCCGGTGCCACTAAGACAGGTGACGGGTGTGGGGGGCCGAGTGCCCAGCTATACGGGCTTACCCAAGATAGGCTTAGCCACGGGTACCTATGTATAGCAATCATCTTTATAGCATAAAGAGGACAGCCAATCATATATAAAGAGTTGCTTCAGGGCTAATCTCGATTTGGGACGGTGCCCCGGTACTGGGCAACAACGCGGCCCCCCGCACGACCTGTCGGACACCCCCAGGTGAGGAAGAGCTCTGGAGGGGGTGAAAAACGAAGCGAGTTGGATAGCCTGAATGCCCCTACGGCTACGATATGCTGAATCATGGCCAGAGCATACCGAAGTCGCCTTAAGTCCCCTAGCTCTGCAGAACAAATCACACCAAAACCGGGCTTTAATTGCGTGCGTCGTGGTTCGTGGTTGTTGGTAGAAAAATGGGGCCAGCAACAAGTAGACGGACAAGGGCTGCTTGGGGTGGTCGATTTATTATTAATCCGAAACCCAAGCACCGACGAGAAGGGTGTGCAGCGAGGATCGGATTAAATGGCCACCGCGTGGCAGCCTGACTGGTGACCCGGGCCAAATGAGTACTAGATGGGTGCTGGGCACCTGGTAGGTAGGGTAATTAGTGCCACCAAAAGCCGGTCGGTAAGTACATGTTACGTAAGAAGTTGGGGAGCCTCGGTGGCAAAACCTCGGCCTCGAATTTCCACACCGTTGTCTTGCTACCGTCCAGGGCTCGATGGGGAGCATGTATCTAATCCCCTATTTGCTATTTGTTGATGGGCCAAGTCGTCCAGTCGGTATTTCTCGAGGTCAAATAGGGGGCTCGTGATTGGTCAACCCGGCGCCCTTGTACAGTACTTTTGTCAAAGGCGTGGCGAGCAGGGCTGGGGCAGACGCTTGATGGCTTTGATGCTTCGTTGGTTCTTGACAAGCAGTCCGTACCTGGTATCTTATTAGGGCACCTATAATTAGCGTAGCGACCTCCTTAATGCGACGGAGGTCGGGATGCAATACATGGGATGCCAAACGAGCCAGCCCTTCCTGCAACAACAAGCAGGTCAGTCACAGTTCCCTCCTCCAGGTATTTCACTCCGTGCAGCGGAACTAGCCCTTTTTCAAGGCAACAATGCCCCGGACCCACTCTATATCCTTCGACCCTGGAAGGAACCATGGAGGGATCAATTAAATGCCTGCGCGGCTGGTGGTAACTGCCATCAGCTGCAGCTGCCGAGTCTGTCACGGAAGGAGCCGTGGATGGCTGGAGGAAAGCTATGACAAAACATCCCAAGATTGGACGTCCTACCTCCGCCTCCATCATCTTTCGAATTGTTGCTGAACAACTATTTTTTTTTTTCCTGTCCATCCTAGAGTCTAGACATAGGTAGAGTATCCATCCAGATGATTCCCGAGTCTATTAGAGCAGATCCTCTCTAATCATTTAACTGGCCGCGAAATCCGGACTGGATGCTGCTGTCCAAGTTTCAGTCTCCGGGGAGAAACAGGCCGACAATGTACGATTAAGGGCAGGGAACGATAATAAGGCTTCGTCCAGTGCTGCTGTCAGAATCAGATGTCAACCGGCTGTCTGGCTTGTCTGGCTTGTCTGGCTGCCCGGCCACATGCTCGTTGTGGATGTTAGGGCCGAGGGCTAAATGGACACGTATAAAAAGTGGACGTTTGATACTAGCGGTGGCCCGAAATAATGACTGAGCTGTCCTCATTCCCAATCGCTTCCTTATAGCCTGCGTCTGACGCTGATCAGGACCAGGGACTCCCTTGCAACTTCACGCGACCGGTGGATAGTCATCAAACAGCATTCCATACATAGCATGCTGGTATGACAACCAACCTCGGCCGTCACGGACCAGAGCAGACTGTTTATTACAGCAAAGCAGTACGGAGTACTGTATGTGCTATAGCGAGAGGTTGGTACTCATGACATCTCCCTTTCTGCCTTACTGTATCTTCTGTCTCCTGAGCTTGCAAAAAGAAATGACCATTTTTTCCCTCGCCTATCTATCCTCTCCTACAACTGCGGAACATATAGGGCCGCACATTCGATTGACATGAATACAGTCTGGTGTCTAGCTTTGCAGCTCAAGTCGCCATCCATTATTTTCTGTTTTCTTTTCTTTTAGCAGTTGGTAAAACGTATTTACTATGACGACACCAGACGGCTTTCTACCTAGCTGAAATATGTAGGAATGATTCTGACTGCGCAAAGAGGGGAGGTGTCTCGATATTAGCTAGTATCTGAACCGGATTAGATCAAGCTGCTTCCTGAAGCTGTCCCTGGACAATGTCTATCGGGCCTGCAAGCATTTCCGTGGTATGGGATTGCCTTTGCAGTAAAGTCGCGGCTTCTCCTGTATACGAAGGTAGGTGGGCAGCTTCTACGACAGCTGATCCATACGCGCAACAACCTGGTATGGCACTAATTGCCACCTGTACCAATAGAACCGTCTGAACCTATTGCTTCCAATGGTGGCTGCCTAAATAGAGGTACTCTAACTTGGTGGTGATATATGATGCCGTGGCGGGAGGGAAGGGTTTCCCATGCCACCACCGCCTGTCCCTAATGTTGCCCAACTTCATATATCGTCAAGTCCTACCGATCCAATTGGCCATCAATTCCATGCAGAGCTCATGAGGCCACCCTAACCATGGTGGAGGCCACCTGAGCAGCCAGTCGCGATTTCATGTCGCTTCAGCCAGCCCCTCACGGCCGGCTCCTTTGGCAATGGAAAGCGTCTAACTGACCCAACTGGAAATTTGCACGTTCCCGTTCTGCATCAGAATGGTTAACAACACGCCCAGCACACAGGGTTGCCGAGCTGTGGCTTCAGACCGCAGGTAACGGGAACTCACACATGTAGGTCTGGTAGGTCTGGGGATAATGCTCGTTATCATGACGCGATCTGGATACTGCACCACAGTGTAAGCAGGAAGAACTAAGGCGGCCAGCTCCTTCTTGAATACCATGCCGAAAGCCTGAATCACAGTTACTGATAGATGATAGCAATTCTGCTAGCTCGTAGTTTCTTCGTTTTACTATCTTGCCTACGTATGCAGGTAGTTATATGGAACAACTAGAAGCTACGACGTCTCCTGGTATACAAAACTGCTCGCCCTTTTAAGCTGCGGCCTGTCCCTTGACGCGGCTTCAGCACACATGTGAGTGGGGGAGATGAGAGACAGAAGTGCATTCGTATTCTTGATTAAAATAAGTGCTTTTTGTTCCGTCTGGCCGATTATCGGGTCGCACACGCCAGGCTGTTGAAAATACCAAGGAAGCGGTGACCGGGGCAAAAGCGGTAATCTCGCGGGCATACCAAGGATTTCCGGCGACCAAGCATCAACCCCGAAATCCGACAACTTACAGAAGCGAAATGAAGAGATGCTAAAGTTGTATTAAGGGAACAGCACATCCATGTACGAATGACAAAGTGTATCCTCGGGTAAGCTTTGTGAATTTCGTCTTTTCCCAAGTTATGCAGCCTTCAGCACTTCAAATACTTATCCTATGTACAGTTAGGACAACAAAATTTGAACATGATATGTGACAGAAGCACAGCCCTTTCCACCAATAGCGGCTCAGCCATCTGCAGCGACTCGGGCGATCTCCCCCTTTGGTGCCAACAACGCCTTACACCATGTCAAGCAAGATGGCTTGGTGTCATGCCAGTCGAGCATAGGCTGGCCTCAAGGTACGACGCCCCCTTCCAAAGATGGGAAGATATGTCAGCGCTCTGATGATTATATTCAAGGTGCCAAGATGTTTCTTGAGTACTGGTTGTGGGCTCAGCATTGACCCTCCCCCGGGAGGATCTTGTGGAGTCACGATAGACGCTTCGAATGTGATAAAGTACGAAACATTGTATTGTGGACAAGGCCTTCCTGGTCTCTCATATGATACAGAGACACTTTTGAGAGGATGAAAACAAATCCACCCTGAACATTATTGTTGCTTGTAAAGAAAGCGGGGATTGGACAATCCCGCCCTAACCCCAATTCCCATTCGACGTTGCCTCAGTCAGACGAACAGTTTGCACCTCGCCAAGGTTCCCACATTAAGAGATGTTTAATTATGGACCAGACTGTCGAAGTCATGGGTACTCCATTCCCTTGCCAAAGCGGCGAATTCAGAAATGGTGCGGTATTGGCCGCGCATACCCACGGGCTGCAAGCTAGGCGGCAAAATTGAAGGCTTTTGGGAAGCGTTGTCTCGAACCAGCATGCATCAAGGTGATATCACATGGCTGGGGATCGAAAGCGGCACTATTTAAAAAAAAACAGGTTCTGGTTTAAGCGAGACTCTGGAGTTGTGACAAAAGCGCAGCAGGTTACAGTAAGCTTGGGGCTTACAGCAGCGTGACAGTAGTGGCGTCGCACGTACAGTCCCAATCTATAATCTCAGTCCGCTGCTTTTTCCTGCTTTTCTGCATAGAAAACCCATGCTCAGCCATTTGGCGGAGAGCACAAACGGGCTTACGTTGTGGGAGGGAAAGACAACGCCAGCCGTTTACGATCCTGCGGGGAAGGCTGAGACCCCCACGACTGGCTGAACCACGGGGTTGGCAAGAGAGCCAAGACAATTGGCTCACTGCTATCGAGGGGGTGAGTCGCTTGCATCGAAAAGTGAGTGAGTCAACTGGTTCGGCGTTGTGTTGGATTCAAGGAGCCACATGCTTTGACAATGTAGCTCTCGAATCGGTCCTTGGGTAGTTTCTGATGGACCGTTACTTATTGGGGCTGAGACAGAGAAGAGTCGGATGTTGTCGAATTTTTCATTTTCTTCTTCCTACTTTGAGGGCGTCGCGGGATTTTTATAGGATTTCACACATATGCTGATATAATATCTGGGGTTGGTGCTGAAACTCTTATGACCTGGCGCAATGAGACATATCTGATATGCTGAGACATTTCAGGCGCTGCTTAATGCATGCTGGCGACTATCAGAAGCATTCAACGAGCTTGCTCCGTGCCAGTAGCTGCAGGAAGGGGACAGCTTGCTCCAGAAGAGACGGGTTCAAATTCAACGAAGTGGCATGAACTGGACGGGACAAGTTTCTGCACGAATCTCTCCCTTAATGTGGGTTCACAGTGGTTTCTCAACCAGGCCAAGGGATTAAACAACACGGGCCTACATCTAAAGGAATATCCGAGGCTCAAAAACTTCATAGAGTCTGGTATCAGTGCGTCTGCGAAATGGAAGAGACATTGCTAGTCCGGAATTGCAATTGTATTGTTTTGGAACGATAGTCGCTTGAGTGTTGTTCAACTTGCCAGGTTCTAGATATTGGCATCGAAAAAAGTGAGCTGGCGTCATGGGAAGCGATCTTTGGAGCCTCCAATGGACGGATCTCGAATTTATGGTTTTGCTTGTCGTGTTCAGTGTCGTTCGCAGATGCAACGAAGGAGTCCTTGTTTTTTTTTTTTTTTATTTGGCGTCGTAGGTCAAGTGTGCTGAAGCCCTGATGTGTTGATTGATTGGAATCGTGAAAGCGTTGCGGAGAAAATCATGCTTGCGATACGAGTGTTATCCTGTGATGACGAGGAAGAACGTGAGGGACTGTTGGTCCCATGGTCTTTTGCAGAGAATCAACCAACATGTTTATTAGTAGTTACGCCGAGGATAGTTAAGCTAAGGGACGCCTTTAATAATATAGAATTAGAGGATAATTAGTACTTTAGGAGAGAGTGAGAGTGAGAGTGAGAGTGTGTGTGAGTGAGTGAAATAAACGAAGACAGGGCGGCATGCGGCCGAAGCTGGCCAATGATGAGCGGCATTTCATTTACCGTGGGGCCGGTGACGCCTCCGATGTGGATGATGCGACTTGGCTGCTGAATAGGGTTTAGCGCGGTGGCCTGTCAACGACGTGCGCCTGCCAACTCCAGCTCCGATCAGGCCATCGCATCCAAGCCCATCCATCCAAGCCCATCATCCCAAGCCATCCCATACTCACACAGCCTTGAGGGAGTACAAGCAAGCACACGAGCCCTACCGTACCGTACCGTACCGTACCGTACCAACCAACCAACCAACCAACCAACCAACCAACCCCGGACCATGGCTGTCATGGAAAGAAGCTTGCTTTGTTATCAGGCATCGAGCGAGAGGGACAGGATGAGTCGAGGGAAACAAATCCCACCACCTGGACACTCATTCAGGCAAAAACCCAGAAACGTTTCCCCTTTCCGCCCCTATTTTACAAACCCTCCCCGTCGCTCGGCTTGTGCTATGCACGTAGTGCAGGCGGGCCCGCCAGGCTCCAGTGACTTGGAATTTCCCGATCCAGCAAAATTGTCGTCGAGCTCTGTCCTAGTACCGATCCCCGTCGCAGTTGCAGTTGCAGTCGCGGTTGCGGTCGGAGTCGTCGGAGTCACAGTCGGAGTTCCAAATCGCTGTCCCGGTCGCGGTTCCAGTCGCTGTCCCAGTCGAGGCCTTTGGGTCTCCGGGGGAAAACCATGAGCGCTCTCAAACCTCCCACCAAACCCTGCCACAATTGTCGCCGCCAGCGGCTCCGATGTGACCGCTCCTACCCACACTGCAATAAATGCGTCAACGCTGGCAGGGACTGTCTTGGATATGGGAGACTGTTTCGATGGACTGGCGCCGTTGCTAGTCGAGGCAAGCTGGCTGGCAGGACGTCGAGTGCCCCTCTGGATGCCTCTGCTTCTTCTTCTTCTCCATCTTCTTCCCCTTCCTCTTCCTCTTTTCGTCCCAAAGGCTCCGCATCCACAGGCTCCGCATCCACAGGCTCCGCAGGCACTGGGTCGGTAACAGGGTCTCTGTCAGAGACATCGCCCAGTTCGTTGGCAACCACACCGACCAGAGTCGATTTCCTGCCAAGTGTCACGCCAGCTACAGAGCCTGCCGATGTGGGGGGTGTGTGTTACGATGGGACGTTACAAGATGAGGAAATTCGGCTCGTCGTACATTCCCCATCTTCGACCTCTTCGGCCTCGTCCGGTCACTCCATCAACAGCCCGTGGGCCTTGGCAGACCCGTTATATCAGGACATGCAGTATAGCCATCGACATTACCTATCTTATTGTGAGTACAGGGGTCACCGCCTTTCCCCATAAAAAGCAATCCCCGCGTAGATGGAAAGCTGTAGCAGGAATCATGCTTGCTGACCACACGATCCGAGCACAGTTACCACCAGAGTATGCAAAGATCTAGTTTCTCATGATCTGCCTGATCGGAACCCCTTTCGTGGTTTGCTCCCACTGACAAGGGCCCAACCTCTGCTACAACATATCATTGTCGCCGCCTCGGCGGCACATTTGTCCAATCTTGTCCGAGCTCCTCTGACAATTCGAGGAAAGGATGTGGACGACGGGTTGGCGACCGGCGTTGAGCAGGCGTCGCGGCGTGCTCTCAAAGATGCCTTGGTTGCAAAGACCAAGGCGTTATCTCTGATGCGAGGTGCATTGGAAAATATCGACACGACTGGCGGCGATGTAGCCCTCGCTGCAGCCCTTTTTTTCATCAACGTGGAGCTTATCGAATCTGGTAAGCATGGGTGGAAGGCTCATCTCGAAGGAGCAGGGCGCATCATGTCGCTCTTACAACCCACCATGGTGGCGGACACTGCACTGCGTGACTATATGTTGTCTGACTGTTTCATGTAAGTGCTTCACTTTTCCGAAGAAGAAGAAAAGACATTCTGAAACACGCCAAGACAAAAGTTATACTTACATTCGTCACTCTGCCCGCAACAGATACTTCATTTTGGCATCTGCATTCATGCCAGCGGCCTCTTTCGACACCCAATCCTATTTTCAGCCCGCGCAGATCCCGGTCATTTTGCAACGAGCCGCGGCAAACAGCTATCTATGCTGTCCACCGGAGATTCTGGCCATTTTGCACTCAGCCTCTCAGCTATCGAATGTGTCTCCCGACTTCACTTCGGAGCAAGAGATCCGTTCTGCAGCCTTGACCCTCATCCAGGCGGCCCAGTCGTTTGACATCAACGCGTGGGCAAACAACGTGCGTAATATCCCCTACTTGCGAGATGCCCCGGTACAGAGCAGAGTCCATGCAGGATCAGCACATGGGCTCGCAGCCTGCCTCTATATCTTGCAAGCTATCCCGGCGATGAGCAAGATGAAGAATCACGATGAGGTCGCAGAGCAGCTGAGTCAGGAAATTTTCGAGCATTTGTCGAGCATTGCCGATGACGATCCCAACTTCAAAGCGACGACCTGGCCGACTTTCGTCGCCGGCGCAGAGGCCCGTTGTCGCGCGAGAAGGGAATGGGTAATGGACAGACTACAGCGACTTGTTATTCAATGTCCATGGGGCTTTTTATACACTGCCATGGAAACACTGCAAGTGATCTGGAATTCGGATATTGAGGGAAAGCGAACACGAAGTTGGGTGCAGACGCTAAAGGATACTGAGCTGAACTTTCTTATGGTGTGATCGTTGTTGACAGGATTCAGATATGGAGGGTCCAGGGTGTGCAAATACAGGGCAAGGACGCAAACAAATGATCAAAAAAAAAGAAAAAAAAAAAGGGCTACTCTCGACTAATGACTTGGATATGAATGCGCGGCATTATTTGGGGCGGCGTTTGGAGCGGTACATTTATTACCAGTTAGCTTGGGTGTTGAGATGAAGCGCATAGCTTCGCCACGACTTCGACGTCGCTGCGGGCTTACCGTCTGAACGACGCGGAATTCGAACATGTCACTCCATCCATCTACATGTAGCTTGTTGTCATAAATCAGATATAATAAAAATCCTAATTGACGCTTTTCAACTGATGGTGATGTTGCGATGTGATAATGGATATGAACTCATTCATGTGTACTCACTCTGCTTAGCTGTGGTTCAGTGAGGCGTCTCGGACGCACAAGGATGGCGAGAGCAGGGATAGGCCTATCCAACGTTGTGACATGTTCGTAATCGCTTCTACATCGTGAGGAGAAATCTCCATTGAATATAAAATGAGAACTTGGGAAAAAAAAAAAAAAAAAAAAAAAAAAACACTCTACACATGTTGTCTACGCCTCACCCATCCATTGTGCAACAGACTCAGGCGCTTTCTGTCTAAAGTAAATTCTTTTCGCCCACTTCCACCCCTCGCTCCCCAGCATGAAGGCAGCGACGGCAATGAGCACGACGGCCCACTCCCACGAAATGCCCGAGTGCATAAACACCACGCGGTTCACCACTGGCATGTACAGCGTGGGGAAGACGACGAAGAAGACGATGGTGACGGAGAAGAGCAGGAACTTGTTGCTCCAGAAGTGCATGGCCCAGGCGGGGAAGCCGGTGTGCATGTCGAACAGGGAGCGGCGGAAATCGATGAGCTCCCAGGCGAAGAGGAGGAAGATCCAGGTCATGGTGGTGAAGCTGGTGGCGCGGGCGCGGAAGACGCCGTCGCAGGAGTCGTTGTACTCGTTGTTGCAGTTTGTGCCGAGGTCGCCGTCTCCGAGGCCGAACATGACGACTGTGAAGGAGCCGGTGGTGCAGCAGGCCATTATGAGGCCGTAGATGACCATGTCGAGGAGGAATTCGGGGGTGAAGACGCCGTATTTGAGCTGGTGCTGGTGGGGGAGCCTGATTAGGACGGAGAAGAATGGATGACGGACGGAGACCGGTCGAGTTGGGGAAGAGGGAAGAGAAGAAGAAAAGAAAAAGACTTACGTCTTGAGGTGGTCGGTTCAGGATGTCGGGGGCTGCCTTCTCGAATCCCAGGCCGGTTTCGCAGAATGCCCCGGTGGCCATGAGCATCCAGAGAATCTCGACTGGCGTCAGGAGAAAGACGGAGATGTTGGAGGAATCCTTGAACGCTAGCCCCGTGACTAGGGAGACGACGAAGCCGATATTCGCAGCCAGGACGTGCAGGATGAATTTCTGGACATTGTCGAAGATGCGACGGCCTTCCTCGATAGCGTTGAGGATGGAGGCAAAGTTGTCGTCGGTGAGCACGATGTCCGCACTCTCCTTCGCCGCGTCGGACCCAGTGCCCATGGCGATGCCGATATCAGCCCGTTTCAGGCTCGGGCTGTCGTTGACTCCGTCGCCTGTCATTGACTCCGTCGCCTGTCATGGCGACGAAGCGGCCTCGTCGGTGGAGGGCCTCAATCATGCGGACCTTGGTGCTGGGTGCGCACCGGGCCACCACGAGGGAAAGCTGCCGCAGATTGTCCATCTGGTCGTCCGAGAGGGTGTCGAACTCGTGCGCAGTCATCATGAGCGTTCGCGATACGTCGGCCGAGAGCATCCGCATCTTGTCCTCGGACGGCAGGATATTAACCTCCTGCGCCATGGCGCGGGCCGTCTGCGGATGGTCACCGGTGAGCATATGTACCACGATGCCGGCCCCTTGGCAGGCCTTGACGCTGCGGCGAGATTCCGGTCGCGGGGGGTCGTAGATGCCGATCAGGCCGTGGAAGATGAGGTCATTCTCGATGTCGTCACGATCAGCGGCCGCAAAGTCGGCCTCGCTCAGCTGCTGGCCACCGGGGCGAGGGCGATGGGCGAGAGCCAGGATGCGAAGCCCTTGGCCTGCCAGGGCGGTCATGTTCTCAAGGACCTCAGACTTGATCTTGTGAGTCAGTGGTTCGATAGTGTTGTTGAGGGCGACTCGATTGCAAATGTCGAGCACTCGTTCCACGGCTCCCTGATGGTTTTTTTTTTTTTCCCTTTCCTGTCAGCACAAACCAAAAAAAAAAAAAAAACAAGGAGGGGGGAAGGCATAAAGTTCGGCTGGGAAAGAAATCTGATATGAAAAAAAATCAAAAATCAAAAATGCTACCTTTGTGAAAATGTGCGTTTTCCGTGTTTCGATGTTTTTGAACAACACGGACATCTTCTTCACGTCCGAGTCGAACGGGAACTCGCCCACGTACTGCCATGTCCCTTGACCTTGACTGCCCTCTGACAGTTGAGCCCTGCCCCTGTCGAATCGCGAGGCGAATACTTGCATTGCGATATCCGTCGGTGAACCGCGCATCTTCCATTCTCCCCGTGCATCCGAGTCATCAGCGGCCTTGTCCAGCTTGGCCAAGTTGGCCAGGGCGGCAATGTTGAGGAACCATCTGAGGGCGCCCTTGACGGCGACTTCATCTCGGGGCACGACTTGTGATAACAGAACCGGTTCCTCTCTGTCTGACCTGATAATGTCCTTTGGCTGCGAAGGAGTGTGAAAGACCTTGGCGGCCGTTGGGTCGTATACCCGACTGCCAGTCGTCACGACCGAGTACGTGCCGCAACCGGGGATCCAGGCGTTTCTAACAACCATGCGCCCTTGCGTGATGGTCCCCGTCTTGTCTGAGCAGATATCTGTATTTCACATTTCAGAGATTAGCCTTCGAATGAATTTCTGTATGAAGCGCACAGGGCCTGCCCAAACGCACCCGTCACACCGCCCAGCGCTTCGAGGCTTTGCAGATTGCGAACGACAACATGCCTCTCCACCATCTTCTTGGTGCCGGCAGCCATGGTGACGGTCAGGACGAGCAGCAAGGACACGGGGATCGTCCCGACAGACGTGGTGATGGCGTATAAGACGACGTCCTGCGTCGCCTGGAACTTGTTGGCGCCCAGAACGACCACGGCGCACACGATGGCGGAGCAGAACAGCCACAGAAACAGCTGGGACAGCTTTCTCTGCAGCGGCGTGCCGACCGTCAGGCCCAGGAACTCGCCCAGCCAGCTCCAGATCGCCCTGCCGGCCGTCCTGACACGCGCAGAGGCTGACAGCTGGTCGTCTTGGTCGTCAAGCACCACTTTCCCGTCGCTGTTCAGAGCGCTTGCGATGGCGCCCATCTCGGTGAACATTCCAGTTGCGAACACGACGCCTCGGCCGCGGCCCTTGGTGATGATTGTTGAGCTGTAGACGACGTTGAGGCGATCACCTGGACCTGTGTCTTCGTCGAAGCCGAGCTTCGGGGTCTTGGAGATGGGGACCGATTCGCCGGTCAGCAGGGCCTCGTCTGCTTCCAGATTGACGGCCTCGATCAATCTGATGTCGGCAGGGACGGAGTCGCCCGTGTTAAGGTCGACAATGTCGCCCGGCACGACATGGGCAGTCTCGATTCTGACGGTGTCTCCATCTCGAAAGACGTTGCAGGTTGGAAAGCCCAGGGTTCGAAGCGAGTCGATTGTTCTTTCGGCCTGGAGGGACTGGAAGAATCCGATGAATATGTTGACCAGGATGATGCCGCCCAGGATACCGCCTGCAATCCATGCTTTGATGCCGAAATTGGCAGCCAGAGCCAGTATGAGAACCTGTCATGTGCATTTCCCAGCGTCAGCTCCCTTCCAGCCACGCAATTGGAGTGGAAGCCATCAAGCAGACCGCTCCCCTGCTGTCCGTCATTTTCGTCTCCTTCCGGTGCAGGATAACTCACCAAAGTCATGGCATTGAAGATTTGCTCGACGAGGATTGCCAACGGCTGCACGCGTTTCCTCTCTGCCAGCTCATTGAGGCCGTATTCCTCCAGTCGTTGGCCCGCATCAGTCGCAGACAAGCCCCGGGAGAGACTGGTCTGGAGCTCATCCAGCACCTCATCGCTGGATAGGCTGTGGGCAGGTCGCGACAAGGGCTTGTTGGACTGGCCGGAAACGTGTCCGGCCAGCCTCTGCTGAGCCGCGTCGGCTGCCATGATGGGCCGAAGATGGCAGCGATGTCCCACATGGACGAACAAGCAGGTTTGAGCAGCGAGACAGAGTGCTAGAGATGGCTGAGGAAGACATGTGTCGTGAGCTCCATAACAGCAGCGGCGTTCTATATAGAATGCGAGGTCTCGATTTCTTCAAAGCGGGCAGTAAATGGCGTTTCCAGAAACACATTGAGATGGCGGAGGAAAGACTGCACGAGCTCCGGGCAGTACTATCTCATTCTTGCCGTCTTGAGGGCTCTACTTTGGGCAGAGATCCATCTTCTCGCCCGTTGACAGCCAGGACTCCGCGGTCTCGATGCTCGATGCTCGATGCTCGATGCTCGATGCTTCGATGCTTCGATGCTTCGATATACAGCGGACGGGATCCACACATCCACTACGTTGCTCGGCTTATTATCAGTCTTTCTTTTTATCAGCATCCATGCAGCGAGGACACGATTACGGGGGGGGACCAGGGGAAGGCTCCTTGCTCCTTTCCTTGCCTGGCCGCGTCCGGCTAACTCCATCTGGAAGCTAAGACGCGAAGGTCGTCAACCGGGCTGGAAGAAATGTGGAACTTGTCCAAGTCGAGTCGAGAAGGTGCTTCAACTTGGCCTTTGTGAATTGCCTCGATGCGGGAACGGGCAAAGTGGTTGCGGGCTGGAGTCGCGGTTGATAGGATAGAGAGCAGCCGAGCCTCACCTTGTCTCACGATGGTGATGATGGGCATGATGAAGCCAGCTTCTCTGTTTCCTCGCTTTCCTACCTACGACCCTGGTAATGCGTTTCCCGGATCAATTCGGTACGTCAAGTTCAACGGACAAGAGGCGCACGAAACTTTTACTCCGCCACCGAGGTTTTGCAACAGGCACATTCCAGTTTTTCTTTCTTCCCTTAAAACGGAGATGGAGTGATGCACCATACCATGTTTCAGTTTGCAGTTCCCCCGATGGTCCGTCCGCACGCTGCCTTCAGTTTGCTCGCAACAAAGCAATCAACAAGCCCTCAATAGAAACGAAACAGCCACCGCACCATCGGCTGCATCTGTGCTTTTGTGAGCGGGAAAGAAATATATCTAGCAGCCACTCCGTGGGAAAGTCCTGCAAATTGCCACCGCACAGCTAGGGGGGGAAGTGCGTAGATTTCCACCTTGCTACGATGCTGTGCAGCTACTTTCCATCATATCTGGAACTCTACTCTCCTTCAACGTATGAAAGTAACTCGAAATATAAATGACGGCAATTTTCGTGAATGATTGGCCCGTGTTGGCTTTGCCTTGTTGAAACAAGGAAAGACGGGCTTTATCACAGAACGCGTGGTTGGTAACAAAGAAAGTTTTGACCACGGCCCAAGAACGGTGAAAGGCCTCGGTGGAAAGTTTTCAAAATGAAAGGAGCTTTCAATAATCTAGCATCTTTTTTTTTTTTTTTTCATTTGTCCTGTCTCGTCTCCTTCTTCAGTGTCATATGGCATTGACGTCTTCTTGCTTTGGGATTGGTGCGCCAGGGAAACACAGCCGTGAGCGAGGTTTCATTCCCTCTTTACGCCCAGCCAACGAGCAGAGGTGTTTGCAAGAGACTCCAGCAAGGGCTTCGTTTGCAATATGTTCCTGCTTGGCATTGATATCAACTTCGTCATTCACCTTCCGACTGAGAGGCGGCATGAGCAAGAATGAGTGCTCCTCGAATCTCCCTGAAAGCAAGCCACTAGCTGCCTAAGAATTGCTTTACGGAAGTCCATCATGTCCTTGTTTCGCCTCTGACTCGGTACTGCGTGTCTGAGCAGTAGCATGGTTTGCCAATCATCGAGTTCATGTGGAAAACATGACCTCCTCCAGTCACGCCTACGATCAACCACCCTGCTCGGGACGGGGAAATTACAGATTCCATTCACTCTTCAGATAAAGATTTGGAAAAGGGATAGTTTGACCAAGTGCTGTGTTGTGTCGACGGCTGCCTTGGTTGTTTGTGGACACGGATCTCGCCGCGCGTCGTTCGATTTACCTTAGGGGCTCGATGAACCACACACACACCATGGGCAGTGAATTACGACACAAAGTGATGAGAAACATCCAGCAGTAGATTCCTGGTAAATAGACGGGGTACCTGTCCTGGAAGTGACCAAGCACCACGACAAGCGGCACATATGCTCCTGGTTCCTCACAAAATTTGACAATTGCTGCCCCAAGTTGATAGCTAGGATCAGCGGAGAAGCAAAGTCAGAGTTGAATGAGCTAGCCAGTAAAATCATATTTTCATCCGCAGGTGCCATGCTCTGCGAAGATTTGAAAAGGTGGCAGAGCTGGCCGGTGATCGCCTCGAACTAGCGCTTGGTGCCGTAGCAAGTGAATCAAATTCCACAGCTCAGACACATCAGACTTATACCACCATCAAGAAAGAGGCAACGGATTTGCCAGAAGGAACCAGATGTGAAGCCCTTCTCAGGGTGTGTAAGCTGCGTGAGCCTCCCATGCCACGTGGGACAACCATCCAGCCCTGTCGTGTACCTTTAGCACACCACGTCGTTCCTCCTTTGTTTACAAACGCCCCCTGGAAGCCTACTCACCTCATGTGTCTTTTCAGATTCACAAACTCATCATTCTGATGACAGCACTCACCTCAAAAACTGGTCTTTCCCACAAACTGCCATACTCCCATCTACAAGGAATTCACGTAAGTTTACATTCATTATCACTCGAGCTCCAGCCCGAAATTACCTTGTAGCCATCCCAGGAGTGTCTAAAACGAGTTTTATATAAGAATGTAAGTTTGTTCCGTTCATACTCCTCGCAACGTCGGGCGGGGGGGGTCCGTGAACCTCTCGGATTCATCATACAAACCCGTCCGTGCCATGTATCTACTTTAGACCATTGTTGGGGAAGTCACATGGTCCATTCAGCTTCGTTTAGACTTGGACTGAAAACAGACAGCCTCATGACGAAAAGCATTTTGAAACCGTCCCCTCATGGACAGGCGGAGACGGCCATCCCAGACAATGCCGGACCAGCTGTTAACCAAGAACAATTCTGTGAGTCAAAACGCCTACGCTAGATGTCTTACATGCCCACGAGAGAGATATCTCTCCTCAACACAAAGTGGCCACAGAGCTAATCTTGGCCCTCTGGACCCCGACCAGGGAACCTTACGAAACGCTGCTGCGCCGTGGAACTAGAGCTCGTGCGGGCCAGAGTATCGCCCGAGGCCCGCGTCAACCTTCTCAAACACGAAAGAGCAGTATGGAGACGCCAGCGACGAGACGAGCAGTTAAAGCCGTAGAGCTGCTTTAAGGAGTTCGTCCGTCGAGCGGAACGTCAAGGGTGGAACCCGCGCTACGAGGACGGAAGACAAGAGGCCGTGGTGAAGTTCACCGAGGCCACCATCAAACCTGCTTCTCCTAACAAGTGCCCAAGCGAGGAGTCCCGGAAGCGCGGCAGGGAGAATCCGGCGGATAGCGCGCTCTCGCTGTCCCTTTCATCCCTGTCTCTCCCAAAGGTAAGTCCGTTCTTGCTCCACAAGACTTCTTCAGTGCCCGTACAGAAAAGTTCACCGAAAGAAAGTATAGCACGGCTCGGCCCCTTGAGGGACGCTCGGCACAGGACCGGTCCTCGCTGCTGCGAAGGGAGAGCTTCAAGCCCCCTTATACCGTCAACCTGACGCAGCTGGATGTGCTGGTGAGTGCCGAGGTGGCGGACCATGAGCGCAGAAAGGCGCAGGCGGTTGCCCTTGCGGCGAAGCTCAATGACCTGCCGAAACGACGTCTGCCGACGCGGGTGAGTCTGCTGAGACAACATGGCGATGCGGTGGGACAACCGGCCCAGAACGTGGTTGACCGTCGCGGAGTCAGTAGCGGGCCTGCTTCCAAGGCCGCTTGGAGGTCGCAGGAGATGTTGGAGAAGCAGTTCGATGCTCTCATGTATCATTGCGGTCGGGGTGCAAAGGGGGAAGTGGCAGAAAGTTGGTTGAACAGGTTCTCACGATGGTTCAAGTTGTTGTAGTTGTTGGGATTTGTGAGATGTTTGAGTTACCCGGGAGGGAAGAAAGGGGGGGGGGTCTTTGGAAAGCCAATGAGTCTCGTTTTAAAAACAATGCTGTTTATATAGTGCGTTTGTTCGTGTTTCCTCTGTCTTTGCGCGGTATAAATGCCCTCATCATCATCTCAGATAGATTCCTGCTTCCGTTTTGCAACTACACGAATACTATGTGCATGGCTGCTATCCTGAGCAACTCAGCTCCCATGAACTCTTGCCACTATTCCCTGGCTTCTCTCAGACATTGTCTCAAGCGGGAGTCCGACATTGTGGTCAGTCCATTCGTCTCAGCGTGCCTTGTTGCATGGTGCCGGTATACCCCTATACGAATGGGAGACGTCATTTCTAACCGACTCATCCATCCCAGATCTCGCCGTGGGAGGGAGGCACTCATGGGCAGAACCTGGTTTCACTCCTCACACAGTGTCAACAGGACTTGGATGCGCCGTCACAAGGCATGGATTTTCGATCATGACCCAAAAGCTAGATGACGGGCTTTTTAATCGGGTATAAGCAGCCCGAGGAAATGCAAGTTCTTCTCCAATGATGCCCATACACATGGTCCAACAACTGGGGTTGCCACAATGGCAGGCCTGCTCTTCTTGACAACAACATCATTGACAACAGGCTTTCTTTCTGTCTTCCCTGGCTGCTGACCCCCCTGACTCTGATGCGAGCCAAGAGCACAAGACTCGAAGGCTGCATCCAAAAGCACCGCGGGCACCCATTAGGGCGTCCATGTAAGTATGTATATGTGTAAGTAAGCATGTATGTAGATATGTATGTTCCTTCACGACTTGACACGCCCGATGCACGTCTGGAGATCATTCCCATTGGTCTACTTCTCTACTACACCTTGTCGCCTCGCAGCTTCACCGGCAGAAGTATCATGGCAAGACCTTGAGTCTGGCATATGCACATTGAGCCTGCGTCATGCTAAATATATAGTTACATGGCGGCCGCTCCAACTGCAGCCATCTCACTGCCTGCACATGTCCAGTATCCTGCAAAGAGTTTACCGCCGCACAGCAGACCGAGACTTTGAACCGTGAAGGGGGCGTGACGAATAACAAAGAGGCTGCTCTTTTCTCTTGCCACATGCAGAGGGGCTGGTGATGGACGGAGACGGGATGACGAGGGGATGATCTTTATTCAAAACAGATCATTTCATCTCGCCATCGTTATTCCTCCCCCATGTCCAGAGAAAAAAAGGCCGCAGCCGTGAAGGACGGGGGAGGAGGCAACGGCTCTCATCACGCCGATCTGATATCTCGAACCTACAGCCAGCCACGCGGCTTTGACGCTATCAACAAGGGTAATCTTTGCCATTTCAAGAACGGAACGGATGACCTTTGGCACACGTACTTCCCCCCTTTTCTCCCCGCTCTCGAACTCGAAGCCAAAGCCACAAGAGGTGCAAAAGTGAGGCGAGCTGATAACCTGCGCGTTGATTGGTGGAGGTGGGTCGGATAGATAGTTAACCCGGGACCCCGACTGGGCTCCACACCACCGCAAGCCCCTATCCCCACGAGCCTCCTGCCCACGAAGATGGCTTCAATCAATCAATCATCATCAAGTCTGTTACCCGTAAGCACTAGTGCGTACAACCTGTTCCCTTGGTCCTCCCAACAGCAAGTGCTACAATAGAAATCCTCCCAGAAACCGTACAAGTATAACAGGGCTTAGTTTGGGCATATATGGTCGCATTTCAAGTGTGGGTGACTATCCGGACACCAGCAATCAAGATAAAATCAACCGATCTTCGCAATGGCCTTGTACGCAATCACCAGCGTCATTTTTTTACATCCCACTCGGTACGAACAGAGTGTAAAAGGCTGGCAAGCGTGCTGTGCCGCAGCGGCTATAGCCACTAGGGCTGCAAGAATAAATGGACAAATCATAACAATCTACAGATGAATAGGTGGTTTAGTTTTAGAGACACCAAACACTTGATAGAAAAGCGAGCTTACTGGTAGTAACAGTAGTATATAAGCTCTAGTTTGTGACTTTCTAGCAAAAGTGTTGGCTGGAGCAAGGCAGGTTCCGACCGTACGCTGACGGTATCAACATCACACTAGTGCAGTAGTAGTGGTAGCAAAAGGTATATAATTCATCGATGATCGAACTAGCTAGTCGAAAGAGGCCGTAGATATACCCCTGATGTGGATGCACAGACTAGACACACGCGAAAGGCGCGGCAGACAAATCAGGCAGGATTTCATGACGAATAACAATAGTGGCTTGACTCGGCGAGTTGTGCTCGGATGCACCATGGATGGGGCTGCCTGGGGTTGGGTTGGGTTGCTCCTTCCTGCCTTGGAGTGGGCAAAAGCGGCCCACGAGCGTCTAGACTGCACCACGCGTTTCCAACGTGGCCAATGTACAATCCGTCCCCATCCTTGTTAAAACAAGAAGAAAAGAAAAACAAAAATGGAAATGGAAAACAGCAATGCAGCTCTCACTCAATAGCCAAAATGGACTTATTTCCCGCATGCAAGGCGTCCGACACAAGACCCTCCTCCGGCCCGAGCACTGCGCAATCACCTCCATCTGCCTCTCCGGACGAGGCAAGTCATGTCTTTCATTTCAAACCTTTCCAAGCTCAGCTCCAAAACTGCCGTCTAGTGACACCGAGATCCTTCGAGCCAATATATTACAGCTCCCCCGCATGCAAGGGGCTTTGAACTCAGTAAGAAATTGGGCACTGGGGGTCTTTTGCTGGTGTGACTCGTTTCTGCCTCATTCTTGGAGCCATATATTATCGTATCGTACCTCGTAGTGTAGTAGTCTAAGCCGTCTACGGCATGGACTAATACGTGCCGTGCATATGTACCATACAGCACTTCCGGAGCGCCAATTCGCCGTCAGATGTTTCCTGTCATTTCTGTCTACGCACCCATCAGAAACACAAACTGACATTTGTCGGATCTGCATCTTGGTCCACAGCTGCCCCTCGAATGGTGTCGCGGCTGACGTCATCTCCGAGCCGCAGGTGATGACGAGCTTTGACTTGGGCTTTTTTGCT
>KQ061715.1:27719-110354 GCA_001008035.1 Atkinsonella texensis | reverse complement strand
CGGACTCATGTCCAGACTTGCAATGCTTGCTGCATCAAACCCTCCCTTATGCAAGCATCGATGGCATGTGGATGTGGGCATGCGGTTGGATAATCAAAACTCGGCCCCGAATTCGGGCTGAATTTCTTTTCTACCTTGGGAGTCCGAGGCCTTGAATTCAGTGCTTGTACTCCATACACTCACCCGTATCTTCTCATCTTCTCCGTACTCATCATACAAGGACGCCTTCCGTAATACACACCTCGTCATCAAAAGAGAGCCCTATTGGCTTCAGTTTCTCTCATTCTTGCCATCTTGCCGATGGGCCCTTCCTACAGCCCTGAATATCAACTTTTGTCTCGACATGATCGGGTCCAGCAAATGCTCTTACTATATTGCATCCTCCGAGGACCGAATTCCCGTGCTTACCGCAGGCTTACGAAGATTCGTGCTCGCCCCGCCCTGCTGACTTCCAAGCGCTCGTCAACGCCATCTTCACATTCGAACCAGGCGTAATGAAGGCATCAAAGTCTCATTAACTCCATCCAGCTTTCAGCTGAGCTCATATACCACCACAATGCGCCGTTGGACGCCCTTCGGCTAAGCCGTAGGTCGTACATGGCATGCTCCATATGTTTCGTCAATACAGTCTTCACATCCATCCCATTCGTGCCGGGGTTCCTCGTGAACCAGCTCTTTCTCGGCAGCAACTAGCTGGTAGGCCGTGGGCAATCGATGCCTGCTGATCTGATCTGATCTGATCTCACCGGCGTGGTCTCCCCTGCGCAATTTCGCAGAGTCTGTCGTACAATGATCCAAGGTGAATACAAAGTAGAATGGACCAGTCTAGTTCAAAAACTAGTCGCCCGACATTTCTATCCTAAATGATGGTCTAGTTGTAAACATAAGCTCGAATGAAAATGAATTGAAATATTGACTGCCTTAAGGTATTACTGCAATGGCAAATTGGTGCACAAGAAGAGAAAGGAAAAAGGACATACATCCAGATACTCCACCAAATTTGCGGGGTGAAACAAAGTAGCTAACTAGTCTAGTCTTGACTAAAAAGCTCCTCCCCTTGCCACCTCAACTTCATGGTCATATGTTGTCGACCAATGTCGTTTCTGCCATCGTCCGAGAGAGTCATGGTCGTCTAACCAAGCATGGTCAGATAAACGTATAAGACAGGTGAGACTGGCGTAGAGTTCGCCCCTTCGCCAAAACCTGCAGGATAATCTTGGTCCTGGAATCGAGGCCAGAATTGAATGCTATAGGAACAACTGCATTCAACGGAGGGGGTCAGGTGAGAAATTGCCCCCAGTCTGCATGTCTGACAACATCCTCAAGTGTTAGCCCTCCAAAAAAGTTTCCCATTGTCTTTACCTATTCGCCCATAGTCCAGTGCTGCCACAGCAATGTGGAACCACCTGGAGATATCCAATCAGCGAAAAGATCCCACGTATCCTCGCCAGGCATATGTAGCATGCATCCTAGTGTTCATGCATCAAGCCAGCTGTCGGACAATACATAGGCTGCAATGCTTCGCCGATAGCTCGCAGGATCATATGCACCGCCTGCCATTCGAAAGCTGCCCTTGTCGCCCTGGGGCGAGATGAGCCTTGCTGCGGTTTCCCAAATTAGTGTGGTTAGAACGTATCTACTCATTCAGTTGCCTCGCTCGACTTCCGCATCAGTTGATGCCATAGCATCTGTCAACAATGTGGACGCGGCTACAGGAATGTTTTGAATTTCAACGTCATACTTGGCCGTGACGGTGAATTGCCATGTAGCTGCGTCCCAGACAAGCCATTTCTCATGGCGAGCAATCATGCGTCCTATCCAGAGTATTCTCTCACGGCGCTTGAAAACAGTTGAAGCCGGTTCAAAGTACTTCTCATCATCGTCAATCTTATCATTATCGAACCAATCGCGTGGAAAGTAGTCTTCAGTGTAAATAAGACCTCGCATAGCGTAGTCTTCTGGAAGGGGATGGGGTGACTCGTTCTTTTCCGGCCCTGGAAATTCGCTTGTATCAATCCGCGGCGCAAAGTCGCAGGTTCGTAACAGATAATTAAGGAGCACAGAGGTAAGCTTCCAGGGGAACTTGTCCTCTAGGTACTTCATGGCAGCGGGCCGTTGCGTCATGAAATAATAAAATACCAATGTAGTATGAAGACAAGGCAACGTGTTTTTATCACCCCAACGCTCAATCACGATCTTGTATGTTTGTTGGGCAAACGAAATTGCTGTATCGAATGTGGAGTTGGGCTCGGCAGTTGTCTCGGAGCTGCCACTCATAGACGTGTCATCCTCCCCATCATCGTTCTGGCCGGAGATTGCTCTCATCAGTGCATTTGATTCGTTGCCAAAGCCCAAGAGCAGACAGCTCAAGGATATTCCCACGTGGTATCTACATTACCTTTGTATTAGCTCGACTGTATCATGGCTATTAGTTGGCATGACCTGCTGGAACCTACCCCGACTCTAGCCAGTTTCCGTGCTCTCTGCCGATGCGACTATCCAGCAAGCCAAGAAATTGCTCCATGGATGAGTCCAGTTGATCCATGGCTTTGCCAGAGAAAAGAATTCCATGGACGCGAACAAACGCGGCATCAACAGGCTCCAATCGCTGGTTAGAGGCAGAATTAGGACTCAGTAACGGGTCAAAAAGAGTCATCACGCTCTCCCTCGCGCTTAGAAAGGGAATCGGCACACATAGAGATTTGGCGTAGTAGTAAAGTTGGCCAAGAGCATTGGGCCGTGCCAGAATCGCCAGGTGGTGGTATAGCCGGCCTGTTGTTGGTGCATTGTCAGAGGCCTTTGCATACCAGTACCTTGATACGCCAGTCCAGATTTCCCTATCTCGGATATCATCGTCCTCAATCGCCATTCTGTATCTTCCGAGATCACCCAGACATTCAATCCAGGTGTCTTTAAACGCAGGAACAGTTTCATAAAGTAAGGCCATCATAGAGTAGGCAATGCAAATAAACGTAAGCATGTGCTCAAGAGACTTGGGCAATTTGTGTCGTAACAATTCTAGAAAAGAGTGTATTCCGTGGCGCCACATCCGGGCTGGCATGGCGTACTTGGAAGCGAGCCGTCGTAGTGCGTCGCTGGCAGATGGATGTTGGCTGGCTAGGAAAAAGTCATGGTGCTCATGGAGCAACGACCGATGGAGTGAGTTCAGTGCATGATACTGCTCCTCGCTTAAATCAGCTGACTGTTGAGACGAGTCATATTGTATGCACTTGCTCTCGAGCAAGACCAGTCCAGCGTAGATGCCCTTGACCTCCGCGACAAGCTGGTCAGACGAGATTGGTCGTGTATCAGGCTGACGGATCATCTCTGTTGTCGAAGAAGAAGACTCCGAGAACGATTGTGTTCTTGCATTGCGTTGTTGGCGCCGATGCGACCTTTGCTGCGGCGACTGACGATGCGCATGAGATCCATTCGCGAGGCCATGTCGCATTTGAGGTGTCTTGGGTCTTTGTGAGGCATGAGAATTAAGATCGACTCTGCGGTCGTCCTCGGGTATCCAAAGCTGGCGTGCGCTTGGTTTCCTTTGACTCAGGCCTCGATCAAAGTCGTTGGGACTGTCACTTGGCCGCGCCCGATTACGATCGGGCGTTGGTGGCGATGAGCCACGTTGCTGCGTAATGGATGCAGGGGGAGAGCAGAGTTTTTTGCTTCCGCGACGACTGCTTTCCGTGCCATCGCTTGCCAGATTGAGTCGATCCAATTCATCTTCGGCAGCCTCTGCTGTGCCTGCATTGCCAGACACAGGCCTCTTTCTCGCACTTGTACTGCTTGTGTAGGTGTCTTGCGGAAAGGTTGCAATCAGAGTCCTATGTTTAACAACCGACGTGGTCAATAATCAATCGCATTTCTACATAAGATATGAAAAAAGCCTTACGGAGAGTTTTTATGATCATTTCCTTGTAAAACGATCTTCTTGAAGGTTTCCTCCATGACGGAGTCATCTGATAAACCAGGGTGCTTCATCGAATCGGCAATAACGTGACCTCTGAATGAATCAAAGTTGGGCTGGACCTCCGCCTTGCACAGCGGACAATGGTAGCCGCGAGCGGGCATTTCTTGACGGGATGCATTCCGAAGGTGCTGGACCCATCCTTTGGTGAGTTTCTCCATCTCCAAAGGGTCAAGGTCCGGAACAGTTTGATCATAGGGGCAGACTGGCCAACAGTCTATGCGGCAGTCATTGGGGGTTTGGTGCCAGCGAACCGTTCAAGAGTGCAGGGTTGATCTTGTCAGCCAAAGCGAAACGACCACGTTCATTCGACAGCCACCTGTCAATCTGGGTGTGGTTGTGTAACACGGTGCCAGAGCCTCGGAAAATGAGATTGACGGGGCAGAGGCTGTGGCTGACAGGTAACGTTGCTATTAGAGATTAGAAAGTGCACCGCGAGAAGAGCCGAAATAGGAACTTTAAAGGAGAAGTGTGTGAAAAGGAACAGAAGGGAGCAGAAATAGAAGGAAAAAAGGGCAATTGACGAGCAGCTGGCTGACATGACGACAATTCAGACGTGCCGCAGGATTGAATCTTCTTCGCCCACACAGCTAACAGGAAACACTTGAAACCAACCAGCGTATTGAGCTCAATGATTAGACAGACTCTCGCGTGCAAAATAGCCACATATGTGACGCGAAGGGTGAAGAGTGGACATCGTCAGAGATGTATCGCGGAAACGCATAAGCACAAGCGGAGATTGCATGGCTCACAGAACCGTGTAAAGTACCGGGGGGCTCGATCTTACCGACTTTGGCTTGCGAAGTACGTGTCTTTGGCCCAGCAGCAGTTGAGTCACCAGCAGCAGCGATTTCTGGAGGAACTGGTCAATGTATATGATCAATGATGTTGAGAATTCAGCCCTGCCCAAGTCGCCGCGTGGTTCGCGTGGTTGCCTTTTGCTCAGCCAATCATGCCCCCCAGAAAGAGCCGCATCTTCTCAGCGTCCTAGTCTAGAGTAGTTCCTCCCGCACCAACTACGACAACTACGACAACTACAACAACAACACTTTGAATCAGCCAGGTTTTGCTTATACAGTACCAGCCAGTATGACCGCGAGATTGACGATCACGAGCTTGTGGACTGCCTCCTTGGCCTCGAAGATGTATATTTCCTGTCCGACAAACTGACGGGTGAACGCATTGCATTAGTCGACAAAATGAAGCCGATATGTCAATATGCGAGCCTGCTTGCCAAAAAAAAAAACTCTTCATCATCTTGAACAAGGACTGCGCAAGAGAACTGACCGCCAAACGAGCTTGGTCTTCGGCAATAACTCTTGTAAATGCCTTTGGAGCATTTTTGGAAAGAACGCAGCGGCCCGCGACAACCTGAACTTACCGACTGAGAGTCACGAATGATCCGACTTCAATATGCGGCTGAGATGGTAGGCGACAGATGTGTTGACTCGCGGAACGCCGACGTTTGTTTCGCATCCAGCATCCAGCATCCAGCCGTCGGACATAGCTACCGCAATGGGAAGAGTATGGCGGAATTTATGAAAGCAGCAGCAACCGTAGGTACATTTATAACTGGAGGAGAGCGCTCAACCACTCCTTCATCTTCTGTAGTTAATTTTCCAGCTTCCCACGAGACGTCAAAGCCCAGGCAGTAGAAACATTGTCTCGCCCAGCAGCTACATACAACATCTGCGCGTCATTGACAACAGTGGTGACACACTGTTCCCGCTTGGGCTCTCGTAAACAGGCAGCAGGCAGGTATTTCATGCCCTCAGCGATAGTTGTTACCGTATTATGATTCTTCTCAAGAAGTCCCATTCTCTGCTATTCTTTTCACCCAACACGAATGATTACCAACATTCCAGACGCCTTTTGGGAGCTGACGCCTGCCGGTGAATGCGCTCGGTCTTGGGGGTCTGAGCTTCAGGATCGCACAAAAGTCGCCGCAGGCGCTCGAATAGTCAGATTTGTCTCTTTCATCTGTGCACACTCATCTCGGTTCTATTGTCACTGATGTGTCAGGACAGGTAGATCTCCGTCGTCGCTTATGCAGGCAACAGGAACTTGATGACTTCACCGCTCTTGGCAAGCTGACGGCGTGGCCTTCAGCTGTCACCTTGACTACGCGTTTTGGCAGTGATTGTTGTCTCCGCGACAACGAGATTCCCTATGCACGAACCAGTAGACAAGTCAAGCCCCAGTCTGGTCGATGAATAGCGGCATATTGGTCGTAGTGCAGAGTACCTACCTACCTAATGTAGGTAGTAGGTATGTACCTTAGGTCGTCAAAGCAACTGACTCACAAGGACGTACGTTATCAAGTCAACGTGTATGCGCCACCCACGATGGCTTATTAGCCGCTGATCTCCTCACAATCAACAGGCACCTCGCCTTAAGCTGGAAACAATCTACATTTAGTCATGGGTGCATTCCGCATGCAGTTTTCAATTGCGCGTACTCGGCGAAACGCCATCCACTTCTTCGGTGAGCATCAAGAATCGGTACAGCCTTCCGGCCTCAATTGCCAGCCATTATTTCGTAATTCAGCTACCGCCTTCGCGCCCCGAGGCTGACTGGGTCTGACAGGCCCTTGACTGCCATTCAGCCTGGTGCTTGTATGCCTTTGCGTCGCCTCGACGTTCAAATCAGGTATATTCATCACCTGGATGTGTCACTATTTGCATCTATTGATTCAAATCTGGCCACAGGCAAACTACTGGTCTGGTGCCAATGATTCGATAAGGATCTGGTCATGGGCTCCATGTCAGCTCTGGCCAGCGTCGCATTCTAGTTCGCAAAGTGTTTGCCTCGTACATACATCAGCCTCAGTATTTTAGCAGATTGCAGTGCCTAGCCGAAACCTGCAAACCAAACCAATTTCCACCAACAGCGCATCAACACTTTTTGTGTTGTCCTCGCCCTCCATGCTGATTCTCGTCTCTTCTTTGAACCGATCTCCCCATGTTACATGATCTGGGCCGAAATGCATTGCAGCAAGGGGACTATCCTGTTGGGGGCGAAAAGGCGCCAACGAGGTCACAGGGCCCACATCACACATCACCTCGACACGTTTGAGATATGTGCCTCTAAACTGTGAGGTAGCTTTTTGTAAATCCGGAAATTGTCAGAACTTCTATTGCAGTGAGATTCCCAGGGTAAACTGAAGTACCTCTGTTGCCCGCTAGTCCTTGCTTGACCCACAGCCCAATTCGTGACCTGGTTGGCGCCTTGAAGGCATAGAAAATCAAGTTTCACACTTATCGGTCTGCGAGAGCTTCATTTGAGCGCGTGAGCTTGTGCAATGTCTGCACGTATCTCTTCATGGCTGTGTGTTAAAATAGCTTGCTTCGCTGTCTACGGCCCAAATAAGTCTCGTCTTGTATGCAGATTCAGCAGGGATGGGACAAGGGCTGCAGATCCGCCTGCACGCCGCCTGCAAATATTTTCTCGTATAAAGCAATAGGCTTGCAGATCTAGGAACAAATTCGCATTGGCTGAAGATCGCATACGACGTGTGTTTCTAACCCCGGCCAAGTATCCCGACCTTCGTGGCAAAAAATGCCCACCACATTTGTAGAATGCATTGCAGAGACGGCTCAGAACTCGTAATCAGCATGTTCCCACGATGGTCTTGCCATTGGGTGATCTCAAGCTTGAATGCCGTGGTACCTGTATATCGATCATATTAGGGGGGGGAAACGATAAAAAATAAAAAAAAACAGTGCCGCGACCTGTCTTTTGATACGTGAATCTACGCGTCGGTCGAAGAGGAAAACATTTTATAACAAAAGCGAATTATGGCTGCAGCTGCGGTGATGCTGCATATTCCGCTTTGTGAGAGCGCCCACGGGACGGTTTCCCAATTCCGCCAGCGGCAGTTGCAACCACAGGACATACCTAGAGGCGTAATGCGACCATCGCCGATGGAACCAATCTCGATGGTTATGGTTCCCGGAAGCAAGATTAGGAGAGGCTAGGACATTGGGCAAACGCCAGCCTCAGAACTTTTCTGTTGTTATGTTATCTCGTCGTTTCAAAGGTCATTGTTACAGTATACCCAAAAAAAAAAAAAAAAAAAAAAAAAAGAGCTATCGGAATTGCTCGTATTTGGCGGCTGAAGCCAGCTTCGTCTCTACTCGCTCAATGGTCTCCTTATCATACAGATCCTCTACTTGCCTACGCGCCTTGAAGATTTCCCGTTCATGTCTGCTTGCCTCCTCTTTCGTCATGCAAACAAGATGTCGTAATTTCACAGTCGAGCATTTCTGCACGTCTTTGCCCTCTCCTATCATGTGCATGCTTGATCCCTCAGGCCGGCGCCATCGAATCAGGACCAACTTGGTAGATATGCCGCTGATAGCGCTCCGTCCGTGAAAAAGTTCTTCTGACAGAAACGCCACGTCACCGGTTGTAAGAGGAGTTTTCAACCCAACTGTGTCCAGGCCCAAGGTTCGAGCGAGGCGGTCCTCTGAGCCTTGAACGTACGTCAGTATGCCTTCGTACATCTTCTCCCTCCCTTTGGCAGGAACATAGCCCAGCGGATAACCTGCAATGCTGAGTATCACATGATTGGCAGCTGTCAGGCCGAACACGGCAGGCATGGTACCCAAGACGGGCAGGATTCTGACTCTGAAGTTGGGCATGACACCTAGATCTCCCACCGAGCCCTTTTGAAACTCCTCTTCTGGCAAAGGGAGAAGCTCTGCTTTGCCTTCGCCAAATTGCTCTGTGGAGTACACCACTGGAATGCCCCTGGTGATACCAAGCAACTTGAGACGACGCCGCGTGGCTCTCGATAGACCGTCATCATGACTTGCGCCAATGTCTCCAACAACGATCCTCGTAGGATCACTTTTGCATCCTGCTCCCATGGCACTAATTACTGGTAGTTTGTTATTGTAGCAGTACTTCAACAAGTCCACCTTAGTATCAATGTTGTCGATTGCATCAACGATGAAGTCTGGCCTCTGTCCATCTTCCCATGGCCCTAGAAGTCGCTCTGCTACCATTCCGTCAAACTTTTCCTGTTGCAAGTCGAATCTGATCCATGGCGCAATCGCAATTAACCTTCTTTGCAAGCAGTGGACTTTGGAAGTGCCTACGTCGGCTAATGTCGCAACAGCATGCCTATTCAATGAGCTGAGTGTGACTTGATCGAAATCAATAAGACGAATCTTGACCACGCCGGAGCGTGCAAGAGCTGCGACAGCGTGGGATCCCACGCCACCACATCCCACGGCAATGACAAATGAGTTCCGCAGCTTTGCCAGGCCGTCGGGTGTGAGAAACACCCTGTTGCGCGCCAGTTGTTCCAGAATCAGTTCCTCATCAAAGTCACCGGCCTGCGCCCGCTTCGCCAGTGCTTGATTTCTGGCATCTTCTTTATCAGCGGCCGTACCAGAAGAGGCGCCGATGTCACTGAGCTGAATACCTGTGTTAACTCCAGATGAAGACTGAGAGGTCAAGACCAATTCACAGTGCTGGTGGGAGGAAGAGGGAGATCATGTAGTTGCTTTACCTTGTTGACTTGATGACTGCCATCTACGAGCTTAGGGATAGAGCTTTTCAGCTTCTCAAGTCTTTCTTCCCTTTCAAGAGCTTGGTATCCCAGAATGAGGGATGCAACAGTTGCACCCGAAAGGACCGCCGTCGCAAGCAACTGGAATCGCGGGTTCGCGAGTGTCTCCGCAATAAAAGATGGCATATTATGACATGATTTCAAATGTCATGCTCCTTACACCAGAAAGTCTCGATGAAGTGAGTAAAAATGTTCAGTTCTAATGGTCTTCTGAAATTTGGTCTCGCGCGTAAAGCTGCGCTTAGTCACCAAGCCAACTGCCGCTCGCCCCACAGGTCTGAGATGATCCGCTTAACGTCAATCGAGTTCTGCTTTTGCGCCAAGCAAGGTCAAACCAACAAATCCGAGTAGCAAGAAACCTCGAGGCAACAAAGATTACTGCGATATTTGTAGGCGAATAGCCGGCCCGTTGGGCCTCCGCATTTACCATGCGTGCTAAACTGGTTGTCCGACGTCAGCAGCCCATCATTCCCAGCTTGGCGAGCCCTCACTTCGTCTGCGTACGTTTGTTTGCATACCAGACAAAATTCACCTCCACAAAATATCGACCCTGTCTTCCGTTCCTTGTCGTGCCGAAAGCCAGCCAATCCATTGCCCGATCATTTACCTCTGAACGAAAGGGCTGGCTCAAGCATGAAGCCAAGCTCGTGGCCCGATACACCTTGACGCTATGGGGACTCGCAGCATGCGTGCTCGTCATATTCTTCGCCATCAACGAGGAGATCACTGAACGAGAGCATCCTACCCCGCACGAGTGGCACTATCTAACGAGGAAGTTTTTACGAGATGCACATTGCTTCAAGGATCCCAAGAATGGGGAGGTTAATTGGGCTCGATGCCTAGAATTGGCGAGGGCCGTGGTCATTCGACTGGAAGACCCAGAATTAGGCGGCGACAAGGTTGTGAAGCTCAGTGATAAGGTTGATCTGGCTCTCGAAGTCCCCGGCGAGTTCATAAACTGCGATATCTCAGCTATGTCTGAAGAATGGAGGAGGGGCTATTTTGAAGCCATCATGTTGGCTGCCAAGGCTGCGGAGCATGTGGATGGTTGGGTACGTGACACAGAACGCAATATCGTATGCGCGCCAGAATTTGTTATCGGACCTTCAAATCCTCGACCGAAGCCCATCCCGCCTGGACAGCCGCATGCGCCGCGGGAGGAGGTATGCGAACCTGCGTATCCCTCAGCTGACCATTGGTATACCAAGATTTTGACAACGGTAGGCTTGAGCTCCCGGCAGAAAATGGAGGCTGCGATAGAATATGCCCTGTTCATGGGATTCAAGCACATGGAAGAAGGCGTCGATGCACTATACAGCCTGGCGCTCAAAGAGGCGTCAGCCGGGACTGAGCCTGCGAAACTACCATACGACCCCAAGACCTTGGTAGTCAAGGCCAATGGCCCAGCACCGTCTCTTAATATGCTCGAAGCTCTCACGGCCATTGCAAACCACAAGGCCCGCAAAGGCGACGTCCCATCCGCACTCCCCATCTACATCTCACTTCTTCAGGCCCGACGCTCACTATCGGATGCCCCTCCGCCGAACCCCAGCCATAAAAAACAGCGCCAGTCCCTATACGAGCAATTCATCGATTTCGTTGGCCCTCCGGCCTACCCTCCGCCCGGCCCAGACGGTACGGAGGTGCCGTGGCGCAGCCCATATGAGCGTTGCCAAGAAGCTTCACTCAATTTGTACATAGGAGAGATTCTCTACGCAGCGTCGTCCAAAGACGATGGCCTGGCATGGACCAGAGACGGTGTTGATCTTGCGGAGCAACAACTGCGCACACTTGGTACCGCCAGTAAGGATAAAGAAGCAAAACGAGTATGCCGCGAGTGTCTTTCCACAGGACTGGATAACTGGTCCATCATGGTCTCCCAGCTAGCCAAGGCAGAAGAGGCCAAAACGAGCAGTGGGGGCAAGTCGAGCTTGTTCCCGTTCTGGGGCCACTCCCCGGATACAGACGGTCGGTGGGCTGCGGAAGAAGCTGTTGTCCAGGAAAGAACGAGGCGGACCCGCGAACTCATGGAGGATCTAACTCCTCCTGGACGGGGTATCATGTCTTACTTCAAGGCATAGTGTATGATTTAATTATTAGCGAAGCCAACATAAACTAACTGTAGAGTAGCCTGCGAATTGAAATAAATAACACCCGTCCAACTTCTGGTTCGCACGAGGCCCTCAAAAATTCCTTCTTCCCTCTCATGACCTTCTGTGGATGCTCAGTTTTCATTCATTGTCACTCTCCGAGCTATCCGTGTCGGGAATCTCGCCCGTCTTGACTATCTTCCTCCATCGCCTGGCATTCTTCAACTGCGTTTTCATGAAGTCGTCGTCAACCACTCCGACACTGGGCTTCTCCCCATCGGGAAGTCTCTCCCAATCGTCATCGTCGAAATCCTGCCGGGGTTTCTCAACCACGACGTCACCGTTCTCATAACCAGGCGAGGTAGCTACGTCCTCCAGATATTGCAATGCCGGCTTCAGGGCAGAAATGAGGATCATCTCGGTGTAGAATCGTTCGGCAGACGAGTAGCAGGGTGATCCTAGAGCCGGGATTGATTCATCAGGAAAGCCTGTCGGCGGAGCAAGTGGTGTGTTGAGCGGCTCCGACGAGAGGATATATGCACGGCAACGCTTATCAAGCGACAAAAGTCAGATGTCTGGTCGGTGTCGATTCAAATTGGGTTACATAGCTTACATTGGCTAGAAAATTCTTGAGCTGCGCATTCTGCAGGTCGTCGATGGGATAGACGGTCCCCAGCAGCAGCATGGCATCCAGCTTACTCTGCCAACGGGCCCAATTCAGAGCGTTGTCCAAGAACTCAGTCAGCATCTCGCAGCTCTGCCCGACAGCAACAAGACTGACTTTTGCGCCCTCCTTCAGTTCTCGACCCAGGACGTGGTCAAGAACGTACGACACATGCTCTTCGGAAGTCTTGTTGCCCGGCGCGCTGTTCAAATGCTCCATGTACCGCCTACCAGCATGGACGAGACTCGGAAGCGGCACCCCCACGCTGTCGCCAATAGTGAGAGCTCTCCCGCCCTCCGGCCACCAGTACAACTGCCCAGGATTCGCAATGATGATCCCAGGCGGCGAGGTGTCCCGGTCACTCGAGGCCTGGGTACGCAGCTCCCGCACCACAGACACCATGCTGCCCTTGTTGATACCGCCGGGGCCATTGGCAACTCTGCCTGCCAGGAGCCCGAGAGATTTGGTGTGCTCGCCAAAAAGGACCACGATGCGAGATCTGGACGCCAGGTGTGGACTCGCAAAAATTGGAACATGGGGGTCGCGGGGACCTGCGCCGAGTGGGAGACGTATCTTTTGGAGGCCTTCGCTCGCTAGCCTTTCGTGAATGATGTCAGAAAGGGCGGCTTTTTAGTGCCAAGAAATCGTTAGTTCTTCCCCTGGGCAGACAGATGGCGGGATTCAAAGTGGCTTGCCGTCAAACTCGAATCGTTGCCGCAGATTCACTCTCTCGTTGCGATTCAGGTGGAACTTGAAGTAATTGTCTGGGTTTTCGATGGAGCGGATTTCATCGTCCTCATTGATGAAATATCTGGTCGAGTTAGAATTTCAGTATGAGAGTGCAAGTTTCGAGGCGTGACATACCCAAGGCCTTCGAGGCTAGAGGGATATTCAACATCTTTGGGTAGCCCAGACCAATGACGACGAAACATGTTGGGATATTTATCTGTGCGCGGGCAGATCCATCAAGTGTACTAAACTGCGGATACGCCTTAAGAAGTCTGGGCCAAGTTTTGCATTGACGGATAAGAGACTGCGTTTGTTCATCGACTGGATAGAGGATGTGCGGCCTGATGGCAGCTGCGACAGCTGCGAGCAGGCTTCGGGAGTGATTCACAGGCCAATTGGCAGCCTGGACATCTCTCCGACAACATGCATGTAACCGTTCAAGATTAATCACCAGAGCTTTCAATAAAGTTCAGGGCAACATTCGATTCTGCAAGACTTATGCTCGTTTCCTAACCAAAAAAAAAATACCCCATTTGCGACATGCCCTCAAAATGATTGGAATAGATAATCCACCGAGTACCTCGAGTGAAACGCCCGCTACCTTGAACTCCTGGTAACCTCTGAGAACCACAGGGGACTTCTTTGTCGCGACCTGAAGAATCTAACGCTGTTAGGATAATTCAATGAGAACTGGAGTTGTATCGACTCCTGAATGCTTGGCTTATGCTGAAGCGACTGCTAGCACCTGGGCGATTCATATGGCTAGCGAAAGCTTCTTCAAGGGCAGATTGTGTCACGGACGCATCTGCAAGCGTTCGTTAATATGCCAAGGCATAAAATCAGGTGAACAAAAAGACTTACCGTCTAAGTCACTGAAACTACTACCCATACTGGGCGTTCCTTCGCTCCCCTCTCGAGAGCTAGCCTTGCCCTTACCGGTTCCTGCCAGTTCCAGTGTTCGTCTGGGTGAAAGAGGCCCCGGCCGCTGCTTGGGTTCACGCAACTTGGGCTTCTGCACAGCAACTGGCTCTCCAGTTGATGAGTCCTCTGATGTCTGAGACTGGTGGTTGAAATCTTTCAAAGAGCCCCTGTGCGTTCCTCGCCCAGTTGCTCTTTCATCTCCTCTCAGAGTGGACCCCATGTCCTGAACAGCCTGATCAGAGTTAGGCTGATAAAGCTGGAAAGCAGGCTCAGATTCGTCGTCTCCGTCACCTTGGTAGGGTTCTGCATCTTCGTGTTGCTGGAACCGAGGTGGGCGGCGGATGATGCGAGATTGTCCAGGGCTGGATTCATTATCCGAAGACTCATTAGAGCTCGACTCTGCAAGATCAGGAGATGTTTCGTCATCACGAATCGGCGCCGCTTGCAGATCGGGAGACCTAGGAGTTGGCGAAGGTACCGGCAGCGAGGATAATCTCTTCCTTGCTCCATGATCCCCCGCTCTACCGGGAAACGATGTGCCGTGTCGATGTGAGGAACTGGCCCCGTCTTTAAGAACTATAGTATTGATAGATGTGCCACGACTCATATTGGGTCGGGACGGGATTGTCGCCGTTGTGCCACTTATTCCAACCTCTTGTCTTGGTATAGGCGAGTCACGTCTTGCTGAAAGAGCCGAAATTGTTCGCGGGTGAGCAGATACGGTAGGCTCGGAGCTCGGTACAGGTGACGGAGCACCGGAGCCCTTCGCGGCAGCCGTAGCTTTTCGCACCTGGGCTCGTACTTGGGAGGCATGACGTTCGGTCAAATAAGCAACTTGTTGTGACAAGAAATCAACAGGCACATCGAATTGTGCGGCACTATCAGAATGTTAGCTCCGTAGCAGTAGCTAGTCAATGGAGGTGTCATTCATGGCGTACACGGCGCTCCCTGTGGGTGCAGATTAGCATGTTTCCCCTGTCGCAATTTGCAGTAGAAGGAATTTGACCCACAATCTATTTCCTTCTGCGCTGCACCGGAAAGAATCTTCCACAAAGCTTCGTCGTCTGTCGACGAATCCCAGTGAACCTGAGGTGCGGATGAGCGGCGCTCACCCTGTGAATCATGAATGCGCAGGTTCATCTGAACTTACCGGCGGAGGATCGACGAAACCACCTCGAGGAATCGGGACTCTGATGTAAACCGTGTATTCCGGCTGGGACATGACTGCTAGTGTTCCTGGCTGAGAGGTACTAGGGAGCAAGAAGCTGCCGGGTCTGAGGATGGAGGCCCATTGTTGGAGGTCATACGTTGTTGCTCCTGGATTAGGCAGACAGCTGGGGTACATTAGGTCTTATCGATAAGCTTGCAGGGGCTTTAGGGCGCTTCCCTAGCTGCATTAGCGTGCGGGTCCGACTCTGCAGCCAAATTTTAGAGCACGTGGGACAATATTGAAAGCTTCGACCTTGAAGAAGCGCACATGTCACGTACCTAGGTACCTAGGTACCTAGGGTAACCCACGAGTGTGGTCTTATCATTGTATGATTTCCTTCTACAAGAGGGCTAGCTCGTTTGATTTTGATATCTCTTAGCTATATTCATTTTTCTCCTTTTTTTCAGAGTGGTCGGTCTATGCCTTTTTTTAATTCCCCAGATGACTTTTTAAACTCGAGCTTTCCCCCCTCCATTCTACTTATTCCTCGCCAACGCGAGATATAACAGAGCTGCCTACTCCGTACAACCCATCTCCATTGCCCCCCTCCACCTCTCTCAAGCTTCGCAAAGTCGTCGCTCCACTCACCACGCGTACGCGCAGCCACCGACCCAGCAGCAACTTAATATTCTGAGAATATGCGCCATTTCAACTTTGAAGGACCGTGCCCCATCGCTGACACCACTGCCCTGTCACCACTACTCTCAACCTAGACATTATCAAGATAGGTTTTGTCGTTTGGCGTAGCAGGGTATCGATCCTCATTAAATGTCGAGTTGAGCATCACCGCCCCCACAATTTTGCCATTCTCCAAGCGAATATGCGTGCCGACCGTGAAATTCTTCAACTCCTCCCGCCTGATGACAATCTGGCGGCCGCCGCGGATCCAATTCCCATACCCGCCATACCCAGTGTGCTGGCCAAAACACATATTCAGTCCATTCGCCTTAATCTCTGTCTCTGGAATCTCGGAAGTCCATTTACGACACCACGAATTGCCGTGATTGTGACCGAAGAACAAGCCCATAAGTCCAGTTGTTGCAACCAGGGCTTTCGTAAATGCCCTGTCATACCCACCAAAGGTGCATTCTTTGTCGCCGTAGTCATACGTCTCCTGGTTGCACCAAGAGAGCCCTTGATAAGCGACAGGCACTTCTCTGTTGATTCCGGGATTCGTGTGAGGATCGAGCTCGCGCTGGAGGGTTTTTGCACCTTTGACGGGAATGTGAACGAAGGCAAGGGCTGGGATGGGCCCTTGAGCAAGGTCGTTCCATTTCTGACTTTCCCTTTGGAACCACTGTGTGACGGAACTGTCTACCCAATTATGCTGCGGCACGGGTGATCCCTTGACGCTATATTTGCGATGTAGGTAACCTCCTCGACTGTCGAAGAACCATAGGAGAAGCTCTGGCAGGCAGGGAGCCGTTTCCGGGTCTGTGCAGTTCTCCGAGTAGACGGGAAGATAGTAATTGGATGTGCCCGCCGTCTTTTCGTGCACCATCTTTTGCGTTCGACAGCCGGCATGTCCACCTTCACGTTTCAGCAATTTTTCGCTGCTCAGGGTAAACGTGTGGTCGTGCTCGCCGTACGTGGAAGCCCAGGTAAGGTTGCGTTCTACAAGAGGCTTCACGATTTTGTCAATGTATCGGACACCGCGTTTGATAGAAGATGCCTCTCCAGTGATCAGGTCACCGTTTAGAACTACAAGGTCGGGCTTCTCCAAGTCGAGCACCTTCTCCATGACTTGTAGCGTTTTTTGGTCCTGCGCTGGGCCCTTGGCAATCATGGGTACTGCAAACCGCGTTAACTCATGACGAGTGGTTGAAGAAGGGGCATGGGAGGTCATATACTTACATTCGCCAAAGTTCAAGTCAGAGAAGACTGTGATCTGGAATGTCTTATCGCGACCAAATCTAAGCGGTGGAAGCTTGTCTTTGGCCAACACGATGGTTATTAGGGCTGCCAGAAGAAGGCAGCGCGATATGACTGCAAACATGATTGCGAAGGCTTTTAGTATGTTTCAAAGAACAGCTTCAAAGAACAACTTGATTTGATTTTTTCATGTGCTAAGAAGGGGCATTCTTATCGAAGAAAAGTAGCAGATGCTTACTTAAGTAGAAAATTAAAGTTTGCTGGTGCGTCCATCGTCTCATTCGAGTTTTTCTTCTAAGTGTAGTGGCGTTCGACAAGCAGGCATTTTTGCTTCAAACGTGCTGCAAATGCAAAAGGCAAATTTTGTTGCCAATGACAAAGGCATGGTAAGATGATTCAGCAGCTTGATACATGCTTTGTGGAACTGCTTGTCAACTGCAAGTACTTTTCCGGCCAAGGCCAAGGCCATTCACATACCACAGACCATCGTTGATAATTATCTGACCCGTGTCACATAAGCACTAAATTGCTTGTAAAGATATACTCGCCGCCCACAAGAATGGCCTCTTGCCGGACTTACATAGATCATTGACATCGTATTTCCGCGAGCAAGAAGAAGCAACTTGACAAGGTCAATATCAACTTTAATGCCAGCCCAAGTGACTAGTGTTTTTCCATCTATGTCGGCATAAATCGGCATATTTGGAATCAATACACGGCGATTGGGAGCAGAACGTTTAGTGCCTCGAAGCAGTCGTGCTTTCCCATCTTGTGATCGGGATCGGCAGCATGCCTAGCGTGCCTGGCTTGTGTCATTCTCTGCCTTCGCAGCATCTGGCAGAATGTTCAAAACTGGCACATGTCCCATACCAGCAGCACACAACAGAGGCGAAGCTCCCGACAGTTCCGGAGCGTATGTGTCAATTCGAGGGGCGTGGAGGAGCTTCACTGTTACTTTTCCAGTCTCAGCTGCCAAAGTCAACGGCGGAAAGGCGGAAGGTCGTCTGTTCCAGTTCTCATCGATGCCAGTAGCCACTAGAAGCACTTGAATGGTTTCGAATTTTTCTGGCTTGTAGCATGCCGGAGTGATTTGTGCCCAAATCTATGATCCTGTTGGTCGATGCCGATATTTCTGTCAAGGAGCAACTTGACCATTCGTACTTGACCATGGTGTCTCACAAATCCCTCTCACGTTCTTCCTTTTTCTATACCCATCTCGAGAAAGTGCTTCAAGATTAAAATCGACAGTGGCCCCTAGCCACTATAAGCACTGCAGGTCAGTAAGGTGACTTTGTCATTATGCAGCACGGGAGTGATTTTGGCGCAAAGGTGCCTGTGTGTGCGGGCGAGAGCATCAATGTATCGATCTACATCCAACTAGCGAACAACTCCAAGCGATAGTTCTACTGGAAGATGGGGCTGCATCCTGAAACGAAGTTGTGAATCCTCAAACAAGTTCTGTTGGACTGCGACCATAGAACTTGATCTACCAGGTTGACCCAAGGGCATTTCGTGGATTGAATCTCAAATGTCTGCCTACCGTGCCTGGGAAGACCATAGACAGCGATCGAGCGGGCGCTCCTGCAGTTTTACGCTGCAGTCACCAGCTCTTGCTTGTCAACACCGGTTCTTCTTGGTCTGGTCCTCGAATACAGACGCATTCCAGAATTTCACTCAATTCTTCCGCTTGAGCTTGAAATTGCTCCCTCCTTTTGCCTTCTTGACAGCAATAGTTGGTATGATTGAGTGGAGTGCTGCGAGTCAAACTGCACGGCTGACGATAACTGGCAGTTGCGCCAAGGATTCGATCGATCGCGGGCGGGGAACAGGAACAGGAACGCCGAGAACAAGAAAAACGACCAATCAGGCTGCAAATTGCATGACGTAGCTGGCCCAGATGGCTTAGCTCATCCCTTTGAGATATCACGAATTCGCTAGTTGGGCCAATCAGGACTGGGCAGGGCTAAACGATACTTTAATTTACCTGCGAACACGATGAACCAAGCCGCAGCAATTTTCTTGCGTACAAAGAGGGACTTTGATACACCGCAGCCATCATACCTGCTATGAGGTATCGCCGAGGCATCTGCTGCAAATGTGCTTCGAGCACTAAAAGGGTTACGCGCAGCACGGCGCTGAAGATCTAGGCAATCTCACTCCGACTCCTATGCAAGGCTGGTGATTAGGACTTAGGATGACAGGGAGACGAATGCTCGCGTAGTACAGAACGAGGGACTGAATAATGCCAAATCATCAAAACCCCCTCCTATGATCCGTCACCCCGTTCTTTGTTACAAAGTTCATTACATCAACCCCGAACGCCTCGACTGCGTAACGGGAGATGGCATCGTTAGTAGGTCGCGATGCGACCAAATTGACCGTTGACAGGCCTGGCATCTCGCTCGTGGCAACGAGTGACCAAGACAAAGCGTCGATCATGCCAGCGTCGGAGAAGGAGGCACGCCGTGTCGTGATGCCAGCCTTGCAAGGAGGCGAGATACCTACAACGACCAAATGGGAGATCCGGTCATGGTACATGTACTACATCGGCGCCAACGGCCTCGCTCTCTTCAACTTTGGTCCCACGGCCTTTCAGAATCTCCTGGCCCAGGCTGCCGGTGACGCAAACTTATTGTATTTCGCTGGTCGCGAGCGCGACGTCAACAGCATCGTCCTTCTCTGCAACGGCATATCCTTTGCCATCCAGGCGGCATTGTTCCTGGTCATTGGTGCTTATGCTGATTTTGGTACCGGACGACGGTGGGTCTTGTTGATCTGGTCCGTAATTGCGTACGGCATTGGCTTCGGGTGGATTGGTGTTCACGAGGCCGAGCAGTGGAAGGTTGGCATAGGGCTGTATATCGCAGGGTTGGTTTCCTATCAACTTACTTTGACCTACTGGACAGCAGCTTTTCCATCTCTGGCCCGGAACACGCAGCACCTAAAGGACTCCAGGGCCGCCTACGAGACCGGTGAGATCACTCGACAAGAACTAGATGGACGAGACGAATTGGAGCGCAGCAGGCTGAGCAACGTCGGATTCTGGATTCAGTCTGTGGGCGAAATCTTCATCCTTGCAATCGCTGTAGGCATCATGTTTGGCATCAAGGTCGACGAGAGCACCGCCAATAACAACTGGGGCTTATCTGTGCTCATCACTTTCGCAACCGCTTGCTGGCTTGCACTCTCCATCGCCTGGTTTGTTCTCGAAAAGACCCGGCCAGGACTTCAGATCCCACCCGGAAAGAACATTGTCACTGCCGGCCTGTGGCAACTTTACGAAGCCGCCACCCAAATATGGAGGCTGAAGCAAAGCCTCATTTACCTGGCGGGATACTTCTTCCTCGGGGACTCGCTCAACACCACCGTCACCGTTATCGCCACGCTGCAAAACGATGTCGTCAGCTACAACACCCTGACGCTGACATACTTGCTTATCGTTGGCATTGTAACGCAGGCCGTTGGCATCGGGGCCTACTGGATGATCCAGAAAAAGTTCAACCTGAGTGCAAAGACCATGTTCAATGCCGTCATGGTTTTCATCATACTACTAGATGCATGGGGCATGGTCGGCAACTGGACCCAGCACTTTGGGTTCCATAATGTCTGGGAAGTATGGCTCTACCAAGCATTCTACGGTCTCCTCGTCTGTCCCTGGTACAGCTATTCGCAGATCATGATCAGCTCCGTCACCCCTCGTGGGCACGAGTTCTTGTTCTTCTCTGTCTTCAACATTATTGGTAAGGCATCCAGTCTCTTAGGCCCGTTGATCAGCAGTGCCATAATCGATGCTACACCAGGTGGGACCAACAATAGCGCAGCCTTCTATTTTCTGTTTGCTTTAAGTCTTGTCAGCACAGTGGGGATCTGGTTGTTTTTGGATCTGGAGAAGAGCACGCAAGAGCAGGAGGATTTCCTGCTGCGGGAGAAATTACGGGTTTATGGCGAGACGAGCAATGCGTACACGAATAGCACCAAAGAAAAGTTGTCATCGGCGTAATGTGCCAGCATGGCCGAATGTACTTGACGAGGAAATGCACCTGAATATCGTGCATGACGGACAGCACGTTTGCTCGTATCACTCATCGTAATTTGACAGAATGTGTGAGAAAGTCACTCACTTTTATGTTAACAAAGGCAAATATCAAGTGTCTGTCCCATATGAGCGCCCTTGGTCATGCACGCATTAATCACTAACGGTTGTTAGTTGCACTCGCGTTGTTATGCACAGCGTACTCCCGACTATCATGAAAAACACATGCTCTAGCACCGTACCCAATGCCCATTTGTTCGCCATAAACTTCGAATGCCACCTAGTCTAATTATGCGCACCCATGCAATGCAGAACAAAACCCAGAGACTACAACCTGTGCTACACAGCCATCAAATCTTGGGCGTGATAGACGTTCTGCAGAAACAGGATGACTTGACTGGGACATCAGCAATCTCCAGCGCCCTGTTCAGCTGAGGTTCTATCTCCTTCGCCTCAGCCAACTTGTCCAATTTCAAAAGGCACTCATGATACCCATGTAGCGCCCAAACATTGTTGGGGTGCCAATGGACTCTGGGCAGGGAGTCGTCGAGTCCTAGATCTGCCTTGTACATGGCCATGGCCTCTTGGGCGTGGCCCTGCTCGAGGAGCAATGCCCCGTAGGCATGGCGAACCGGCTGCATCCATCCCCACGGCTCGTCAAAGGGTAGCCAGTCGTAGCGCAGAATAGCCTCGCGGAGGTGCGCGAACGCAGCATCGTGGTTCCCAATGCGGTACTCGATCTCGCCGTTCAGCAAAGACTCGGCTACATTTAGAATGTCGACGCACTTGTTGTTGAATAAGGTCCGGGATGGCTTCACACGGGGCACGGCTTCACGAAAGAGCTGTCTTTGGCGGTTGGCCTCATCAACAAGGTTGAGGGCCGCGTTGGCGACACCCTTGGCATAGTGGAGGAGGGCGGTAGTGACGCAGTACAGAGCCTGGTCTTGCGGAAACGGCAGGTCGAGGACTTCTTTCCAGTGTCCGAAGCGAATGAGGGCGTGGACGCGGATGGAAAGGAAGGCCTCGAGCCAGTCTGCCATGGGGGGCGACTCTACGCGCAGAAGCTCCTCGGGCACAGAGGCCTCGAGCATCTCGACGGTTTCAAGGGCAATCTTGGACTGGCCGGAGAACATGGCACCGTATATACGGAAATGGTAGTCGTGGCTGCGGTAAAGGGAGTAGAAATTGGTAGGACCCTGGCGCTTGAGGAACTTCTCGTCCGCGGTGATGGCGGCCGAGTTGGCGGCAACAGCACGTGCGTAGTCGCCTACGAGGATATCAAGATGGCTGGGCATGTGGTTGAGATGCCCCGAGTCCGGGACGAGGCCCCGTAGCTTGTCCGCCGCCGGCATGCCCGCCTCCGGCGTCTGCGACATCTCGACAAGGTGAATATAGAGATGAAGTAGACCCGGGTGCTGATCTCCTCCCGGTTGGGACAAGGCCTGGTCCAACACCCGCTTGATCTCTACAGTGCGCGCCCCCTTGCCAGGCTCCCCCGTCTTGATGTCCCAAAGCTGCCACGGCGTAAGATTCATCATGGCATCTGCATACAAAGTGGCGACATCCAGATCCAGGGGGAACCGGGCCGCCACCGCGCTCATCGCATCGGCATACTCACGGTTCCAGATGCAGAAATCAGACTGCTCCGGGGCCGGCAGCCGAGGATACCGAAAGTGGATGGCGTCAATGAGAGCCTTCTCGATGGGCGTGGCATTCGCCGACAGGGCCTTGGCCTGCTCCACGGCCCTGTGAGTCCTCTGGGCAGTGGTGCTCAGCTCACGCTTGCCAAACAGCTCCCAGGGCTTGTTGTAGTTTGGGCCGAGGGCATAGGCGAGCCCCCAATATGCGATGGCGCAGGCTGGATCATGCGACAGGGCGTTTTGGAAGCAATTTGCCGCCTCCTCGTGGTTGAAGCCGTAGCACCAGACCAGGCCGCGGTCAAACCAGGTCTGCGCGGCGGGACTGGAGGTGGTGATGGGACGATGGTATGACCCGAGATCATAGTAGGTCTCATCGCTGTTGTCGCCGCTTAGCGAGGTCACGTCCTTTGACACGTTGGATACTGACATGGTGACGGATGGTGACGGAAAATGGAGCCAACTGGTAAAGGGGATGACTGACAAGGCAAACCAAGGAGAGAGATATCGGATGAAGACTGGAGTGCCCAATGTAGCCGTGTTATAGAGAAATGGCGAAGAAGTGGGGTTCCAGTGCTGCCAGCTGGCGGCGAGGCGGGGCCATGCCGAACTTCACCTTGAGCAGCTGGCGAGTGCAGGGCTGGTCCGGGCTGAGCTGAGCGAGCCATGCATGCATGGGTCAATGGGCCAATGGGTGGCAGTGGGGCAATTTCGCAGTGGTACAGTACTGTATGTACTTTATTTTTATCAATTCACAGCAGCCTAGGAGCGACTTTAGCCGCGACTTTGCCATTACTTTGGGCATGTGCCCAGTATATCGGCTAGTGAGTCATGACTTTTGCTAGCTCGCACAACCGCATCATGACATCGTCGCATCTCAAGGCGGGGGGTTCGAAAACTTAGGTATACCTGTGACCAAGACCGACGTGCACTATACTAACAAGTGTCCTGCAAACTTAACTTGGCTGGTACAAGCTGCGTTTTTTTTTTATTCGGACAGCGCCTCTGTGGCAAAACTTGAAACGACCATTTGGGACGACCGCTGACGCTGAAGGATAATTTGAACAGCTAGGTCCAAGATTTGGCTCGGGGCTCGCGGGCGTCGCGGCTAAACCACATCGTATTCGAATGCATATCACTTATACTATGCATCCGGTCGGACCGCAGTTCACCTAAACACCCCTCTAATACACATATCTGAATAGCGGAATCTCCTTATCCGTCAAGTCACTCAAGTTCACCACGATGCCATGACTGGCTTCGTCAAAGACAGCCACCTCTTCTGCGCTAACCAGTCGATCGCGTCGTCGATTCTCCCATATCAGATAGAATCGCATCACCCAGCACATGATGAATCCGATGACAAGACAGATCATGAGGGCCAGAACCCCACGATGATGTTGCCGGTGCAGTAGGCCACGAACGACTGTCCTCAAAAGTTAGTTCGATGTTTGCGGGACGAAGATGCGAAGAACGTGTGCTTTCCGCTGATACGTACCATGGCATTCGCTGTAGTTTTCTTGGTAAAGCCACCAAATTTGCCGGACATTAGAGACATAATCAGTGGGAAATTGGCAGCATAGGCGACAGTCAATATCCGCCGGTCTTCCTCCGGACTAAGCGTCTTATTGAGGCTCCCATCAAATTTGGCGTCCAGCCTGCGCGACGCCATTATCCCACTAGATGTCAGTTTTCTCTACTGCTGTCATATTTGCTGGCGTTCTTTTCATCCAGCTGCGGGAAGAGGCGAAGGAAGGAGATACCACCCCCTCCCGATGCAGGCCCGACGGAATCAACTCCAGCCGTGCTGTATCTTCAATAATGCTAATTTATCTACGAGGCAAAGCGTGGGGCAACCAGTTGCATGTCCTGCCGGCGCAGTCGATACCAATTCGATAAAATGTCAATTAATATCATGTCATTCTGTTTCATAGATACCAAATTGATACAGAGCGGGGACTGTGCAGCCCTGCTGCGTAGGTGCGACGCGATAACGACGGAAATGCCACTGCCACGTGATTTTGAAACATCAATTGATGGCTATTTCTGCTCGCTGTTTGCTGCGTGATTTTCTCCAAGCCAAATTGGCCAGAAATGCAGCGTCTCGTCTGGTAGAAAACGCGCTGCAGCTGCTTAGGCCATGGGTTTTCTGTAGGATCATCAGTATGTCACAAGTGTTGTTGGTGAACGGCAGCCGCTAGCGGCAGCCATGGTGTCGAGATACGGTGCCCGCAGCAGACGGGTCGGGAGTTTGCGTCTTGGCGTCCTTTAGTCCCGTTGAGGATTAGATCGGGGATAACGCCTCATGCCTAATCGGCCGCATTAGATCAGGATAGACTAGCCTGTAGTATATTGAGCAGACTTCACATACACTGAAGACATTGTGAGACAGAACAATAGCGACAGACGTCGCTTGCCATGCACCATGGTTTTTGCTGCCCGTCATTTAGCAAACACGCCAGAAGGGCTGCGGCGCTGCCGCCTCGCCTTCTTCAGTTGTGGTGGGGGTCGTAGGTGGTGGTTGGGTGAGGGGCTGGGAATGTGCGTCTAACTAGACCAGCCTGGTGACCCGGATGTTTTCGAAAAGATAACATTGAGTGGCTTTTGGTTGTTTATCGTTTGATCTGGTTCAGTTCCTTGATTTCTTCAAAACGTTTCCCTACCCAGTGTCTCATGAGACCGGGAGCAGTTCGCAAAGGCAAGCGCAAGCGCTGGTGTATTCTGCTTCCGTTCTGATATATCTCGATCTCTTTGTCTGAGCAAAACAGCAGCTTTCTCCTGTATCCAAACACACTCTTCAAGCTTCGTGCGGCTGAATCGTAACAGCTGACAGCAAAGTTGGCCCAACCCCGACAATCTCTGTACTTAGGCACTTCTCGCGACTCCTTCGGTAAATCGAGCGATACAGATGTATCCGGTGATCCTGGAAACAGAACGCCGGCCTGAGAAGATGAATCTCTGTTTGGACTCAGTGAAGGTTGTGACCGGTATATCAATGACATGCGCTTGCCGTAAAATAGTTAGCACCGTGCTTCGTAAAGCGTACCTCGTTCATATCGCGAGTGAAAGCAAATCAATTTTGCCTGCCGGACCCTGTTGCACAAACATATGCGACCCATCGGGAGACAGGCCACACACATCAGCGTGCTTACAGCTCAGCACAGCCGCCCGAATTTGAAAAGGCCTCCTCACGATAGCCCTCTCACGCCCCCCATTCGCCGACAACGCAAACTTAGTGACCGTGACAGTCTGCCCACGCGGGATGATGGTGCTGCTGACCTCCAACCTCGTAAAAATACCGGACTCCTTATCGTGCGATACGTGCGCCTTTCCGGGCGGCAGAACACCAACCTGCCACTTCTGTGACAAGGTCAACTCGGATGAGAACACAGCCACCATCTGTCCCAGCCGCGCGTTGACAATGCAAGTCTTTCCGGTCCCGCTGTAGTCCGGGAACGAGACGAGCCATTCATCCGCAGCCGGGAAGTGGAAGTCCGCCGCAAACTTGACATTCTGTGACGCGCTGTTGAATTTGGATGAACAAGCCAGGTTCGTCGATCGGACAATTCGGCCGGACTCTCCGATGCTGTAGACGCAGACGGAGACGCTCGGGGCTGCGTCCTTGACCTTCTTCGTTGGGCCCGCGCACGCAATGATATGCTTGTTATCAGGCGCGAACCTTATGCCCAGGCTCTGCCACGCAGCCGGCTTCGTGAACGGCACTTTCCACGCGTTGCTCTGTTCCCCTACAACTGAGAATATCTTGAAGTAACCGGTCCCATCCGCGGCACCACCGGAGTGGCACAAAACAACCATGGCGTTGTCGGGCGAAAAGTGAGGCTTATTCCCGTCCGTGGGAGACAGGGAGAATTCCGTCTTGACCCATCCTGACTCGGTATCCATGATGAGCAGTCGTCTCTGGTTCCTTCGAGAGGCGATGGCACAGAGCAGGCTCCCGTCAGGCGACGGCCTGAAGCCCTCTCCGAAACAAAGGGGCTCCTCACTGCCCTGAACGAGCTGCGAGGAGTTGCCGTGCAGTTCCCATAGGAGCGAGTCTCGCAGTGCATCGTAAACCTGGAGGGTGGCGCTTGTTGCCAGTGCCAGTCTGAGCTGTTGCGATGTAGAGTGGAAGCAACGTGTTCTCAGAATACTTTGGCCAGGGGCTATGCTTGGGGCAATGCTGGAGACGCGGCTTGGGGTTCCGCTCCATTTTTTACTCGCATATTTGGAACTGCAAATGTGAGCATGTGTGAGATACGGGAACACATCGAGACGTCGAGACACGTTGGAATGATATTACCTTGATGATGGCCTCCCAGCTTGTATTGTGAGACCACTGGCTGACAGTTCGCTGCCTGTGGTGTCTTGTCTGGTCCCCTGGGATGGCCTCTTGTCGTCGCTGTATGAGATGAATGGCCGTTGCTCACTTATGCTGGCTGGGGTATCGTTGTCTGTGGTGGCAGGTTCATAGGGCGGCGGCAGGTCGGATGGTGTTGCGGCCGACTCTTCAGCATCCGGGCCGCTTAGCATGCTGGTGTTGCCAGTGTAGCTGCGGTTTCCTGAATGCTGGAATGTATAGTCAGAGCAGTCCGGTCGTCATGTATAAATGTGCATGGCTGTTTTAAATGGTGGATGTCGAGGGCTGGCACCCAGCAATGCGGCCAGCTGTCATTCACATTCACGGCACACTCAAACCGTGCCACGCCCCACTTTTACGCCGAAACCTCCCCACCTACCTTGAGTACCTAGTACCTAAGTAGGAGGTAGCTAATAAATTAGAATTTCCATCTGTAATAAGCAATGTTGCATTTATGCTTAGGTTATATCATACTAAATACTATAACAAGCACGATTGTGTTATCACGCTTTACAATTGGAAATGCTCCACCTTCACATTATCAAACACAGCATCCGTCCGGAACACCCTGACGCCATTCATGCCGCTCGAGAAGGTCCCATCCGAGACATGGATCTGCGCGCACGTAGAATCGCACGCGTATACACTGATGGCATTCCCCTTGGCCTGGACTCTCACCTTGTACCTCTTGCCAGGCCGTATATCAGCCTTGGCATCTGTAAACTGCGTCCACGAACCAGCCAACGACTTCCCCAGCACAAGTCTCCCGCTTGTCCCAATGCCAGCGTAGTATCCGTCGAACGCATACGCGCCGGTGCCGGGCCTCGACGCCCTGAATACAAGGCCCGCGTGACCGCCGTTCAAAGTCGGCATGGTAACGTCTGCTGAGAAATCCAGGTCACTGAAGTTGGTGTTGAGGAGGGCTTTCCCGCCTGCCGAATGACCTGCTCTGAGGACGTTGGAGCTTGGATCCCAGTCGCCGCCGTGCACAGTCCAGCCAATCATGTTGCCGTCATTGAAGTTGTCGTGAACGAGCATTTTCACCGGTTGGATGGTGCCGTCTCTGTTGAAGGTGAGTCTGTCGTATGCGAGATGGCGGTCGTTTTGGTCGACGTTGTCGCCTAGTGGGTGACGGTGATACACAATATAGTAGATGTCCGTGTTGGGAACGTGAATGACACCGTTGTGTCCCGATCCGGTGGCTACGGCTGTATCCTGCTGCAGGATCTTGGCGAGCCGCTTGAAGGGTCCTATTGGCGACGAAGACATGGCGTAGGAGACGGCGTAGTCGGGGCCTCCCCATCCGCCTTCACTCCAGAAGAGGTAGTAGGTGCCGTTGCGCTTGATCATCTGGATGCCCTCGACGTAGTTTTCCGGCGTAATCTCTTTAAACACAGAGCCATCGTCGAAAGTGCCGAGGCTTTTCATGTCCTCGTTCAATTTGGCCACGTTGGCGTGGCTGTGGCCGCCGTAGTAGATGTAGGCTTGGCCGTCATCGTCGAGAAAGACATCCTGATCAATGGGCTGCGCGCCGTTGTAGTATTTCCCGATGAGCGGTGCGCCGATGGCGTCTTTGTACGGTCCTTCGGGGCGGTCTGCGATGCCGACACCGACACCGCCGAGCTCAGAGTCGGACTGGATGTCATTGGCACCAAAGTAGAGGTAGTATTTGCCGTTGCGTGAAATCGGGGCTGGCGCCCAGACCGCGCGCCTCGCCCACTTGAAGTCGGAGGCGACGAGGGCGTTGGGGTGCTTTGTCCAGTGGATCAGGTCGGGCGATGAGAAGGCGTCAAGGTACGTCTGCTCGTCATAGGCGTAAGACGAGGTCGGGTAGACCCAGTACTCATTGTTGTAGAATTCATTGTCTGGGTCAGCATAGAAGCCATCTACGAAGGGGTTGCCGGCTTCAGATGTGGCAAAGTTGGGTGTACGGGTGACACTGAGGATAGGCGAAGAAAGCCCTGCAACGAGAAAGAGATAGCATGTGGATGACTTCATGAGAATGTTTGATGATGTCGGATTTCATGAGAGCATGGCATGCGATGCCTGACGGTTTGATGGCCATGGACGGACGCAATGTGCAACCATCCCGCCCATGGGAGGCCGAGGTCATGTGATCAGTTCAAGGTTCTTCTTCCCGCATTCTGAGGTCTCAAACACAAACATCTTCCGTCATCGAGTACATCACAATATATCCCATATTATCTACTAATGGCCGGGCAATTTACTAAGAACTAACTAATCAAAATTAAAAACAACAGAAGATCCCTAAATCCACTAGAACGCTCTCAGTGTAAGCATATGCACACCTTTGTCACCGCTTGCTGGATTAGGATCAAGGAAGATGCTTTGATCAAGTTTGGATCCAAACACTTTGGACACTGCTCAAGCCCACTCTCTCAATGCAAAAATGAGACCAACTGCAACTTTGACATTACTGTGAACGGATGAAGCATTCCGAGAAGGTTGCCTGCAGATAGTATCTCTGGGTGAAGCGACCGCAGTGCAGGTACTTGCTCTGACGATAAGCCTCTGTGTCTTATCTTGCTGTGTAACCGCCGTCGATAATCAATGCCGTGCCATTGGCAAAAGAGCCCCTGCCTCCAGCCAGAAACAGAATAGCATCGGCAATCCGGACGCCCCAGCCGCTCCATAGGTGGGGGGGAGGGGGGCCCATTTAAAAAACAGCAAAAATTAACTCTAACTTAGCATCTAAGCCTAATACAAGCATTTACGCAGGCCTAGTTAAAAAGATACATTATAAATAAGGGCTACTTGTGATGGACTAAGTCTTAGAGACACCTAGTCTATAGCTCGCACGGGCGCGCGCGTGTGGGAAGGTTCCTAGTGCTTATATTGAGCAATCCTGGTCAGGTTGTTTAATGCGTACCCTTTTGCTATAGGGGTTGTATTAACGTACACGTGGACTTGCGCTAGCACTCGCTTGGGCTTTTGGCTAACTAGAGTATTTATAAAAGTGGATAACAACATTCTATAACTTTATACGAAAAAAAAAGTTCTAAAAATAGCTAGCGTGTCCTTTATGCTAGAATTATGCAGAGCGTGGATCAGGGCCGCAGAGCAACTACTCGTGCCACGCTCCACTTTTTTAGCCCGCGATTTGCTGTTGCACGGTATATAAGGGGGTCTAACCGACCATTTAGTGTGGCGTGGCCACGTCGCAATTTTTGCAACATTTGCGCTCACCATTAAAGATGGTGCTTATTAGTAAGGCAGATAGATCAGTGAGTTAGTCACTTATGCTTATAGCCGCTAAAATAGTATATATAAAGTGTTTTACTTTAGCATTAGAACCTTCTAGTAGCTAATAACAATGAGGAGTCTTCTTATATATAGAAGACTAATTAATTCTATGTATTTTATTACACACAGTCACTGCGTTGCCGACGCTCTCCCGCATCGCCCCCAACACCAGCCACCCACCCACCCACTTTAACCAGCGCTGCAGCCAGCTAGCACCCACGCTTTATGATAGAGAACGCACCAGTCCCGCTCCGGGGCCGGCGAGGGGCTAGTATAGTAGCACTTAGGTTTTTCTTCCCTGCTGCAGGGTTTTCCTAAGGATAGAGAGGTGGATGTACTAGCTAGACTAGAGTAAGTATTTAATTAATAAGTATTTTATTAAGTTACTAAGTTACTAATCTGTCTGCCTTACTAATAAGCACCACCTTTAGTGGTGAGCGTAAATCGCAAGCTAAAGAAGTGGGGCGTGGCACGGTTATTCCTGTGGCAAGTGCGAAGGTAGCAAGTGAGCTACGGGACCCCACCCAAATTTCGATACCTCGCAAGTACCAATGAGCAGTACTTCTCTTATAGTAAGGTTCGCACGTAAATTGAGGTATCTTTTATGCCCGCTAGTCCTGATTGGCCCACCAGCTAATTCGTGACTCAGTTGCTGCCTTCGCACTGCAAAGGGATGGACGCCAGATAGCTTATCACGAAATGGCCGAATTCCATACTTTTCACACAAGGCTCACAGCGGGCTATGACCACTCTCATGCCTTTCCTCTCTCACATCTCACAGAGATAAGCCATTCGTGCGCTAGTGCTTACACACGCATTGGCGTCTATTGAGAATCGTCGTCTGGCCGATCAGCTTGATCCCACCTCCCACCTCAGCCGAAGAGGACTTCCTCGTTTCTGATATAATGATAGCCAGTCGCGACGCTTACTAGGTCAACAACACCAAAGTCTCAAGACAGCCCGGTGCTCAGATCTCGTCATTGCTTGCAGTGGCATCTATGTTGCAGAGGATTGTGTCACGGCTGGTGAACGGCACCAGACATAGGACCGGGCTATCATGTCACGAAGTCGAGCCTTGTTGTTGGTCTCGTGCTTGACGGCAAGAGCTTCCCTTCGTGGGTATTGCTGAGATACGTCATTTAAGTACCCAACGACGTACTCTTATGGATTACTTGAATACCTTTTTCATGACTGACAGAATTTCTTGGCTGGAAATTTTAGCTCAGTTACGTCAAGAATTATGGCACAGATCTCGACAAGACACGGCTTGAAGTCGTGACTCGAAAACCCTCTGGCAAGTACAAATCGTGCTCAGCATGGGTGGTTGTTTGCTGGCGATGGCAGTCTAAGATCAGCGTGGCAACTGATTGAGCCTCACATCATCATTGTTTGCTGCGTACGTGCCTCAGGGTGGGAACTGGGGTCCGTGAGCCGGAGCCAACTGAACATTGCACGACGATTGAATTTGTTTCTCTTTTTCAACTCTGAGTCCTTATTTCTCTCCTTCCCCCGCTTCTTAGTTGACTAGCGTCCACCCCATCATCCAAACGCCCATTTTCCACCATGGTCAAACTCACGCACAAGTGGCATCGGTCGCTCGGTCTCCAAGTACAAGCCTCCTCGTGGTACAAGGCTCGTTTGAAAGAAGAGCTGACCGAGCGCCGCGACGCCCGCTCTCTTATTCATCAACTGAGCGAGACGGCCGATGTATTCTACACTCTCGGCAGGGCACAATGCGACGGCCATCCACTGAGAGGGCTCCCGAAATTCCATCTGCTCAAGCATCCGCCAGTCTATGTCTACTTGGTTCTCAAGTATTCTTCGAGGTGGCTCTTCTTCCGAACGGCCGCCTTCATGACTGGCTCGGCCGGGTATCGACAGGTCAGAGAAGTGGTGAATCCTGCGCGGGACTCCAAAATCCGTGAAGTCGCCTCCCGGCATCCCGTTGACCTCAACACTTTCGAGATTACGTGTCACAAATTGCGAAGGGTTTGGCCCCTCTTCCCGTGACAAACAACGACAACCTCTAAGGCGATTTGTTATTCTCCGGTGGCGAGGACTGTCACTGCACGGACAATGGCTGTCTTCGGACCTGCAAGTTGGCATGCTGTGAATCCAGTTGCAGGCCTAGCAAATGCGCCGTGGCCCAAGAGTGGAAAGACTGAGCCGATTCAGTGGTTTATCAACAAACGGAAAGACATGCAATGTGGCTTCCTTGGTCAGGGGGTTCGTTTGCTGACAGGCCATTGCAGGATGTACCGGGGCCGAGCAACGATATCTAGACAGGTGAATCGAACGAAGACCGCATGGTAAATCATAGCGATTCGTATTTTGTTGAGCATAAGGTCTTAGTAGTCAGTTCTCTTTATGGGGCCGCTTATATAGAAACCTTCATATGCTGTATGTGTATCATTTACTTCCCACAATCTCTGATGACTAGGCATAATTTGATCATCACATAGCGCACACCCTCTCAACATCCCTGAAGAATAAGCAACTAGAAACGAACAAAAATTTTCGAAAACTTTCCCTCGCGGAATTCCTAATGGATGGTCCCAAGGCTTGTCCTGTCCCTGCGCAGTCAACCGGCATCGCCACCAAATGCAAGAAAGTTGCCGTCATTGGACTCTACGGACTATCCGGCTCAGGCAAGTCTTTCTTTCTCGCCGAGTTGAAAGGACAATTGAGTCATCGCGAGTTCCTGTTCTACGAGGGATCCGAGGTGATTGCGAGCATTGTCCCTGGAGGACTAGACGCATTCCAAAGGCACGACGAGGAGCGGAAAAAGCACTATCGAGAGTCGGCAATCGAGCATATTGCGGAGACGTGCAGCAAGCATGGCAAGTCCGCCATTGTCACCGGCCATTTCATGTTTTGGTCTCAGGAGAGGCCTACTCGGGTTTATACCCCAAGGGACATGGAGATTTACACCCACATTCTATATCTGGAAGTTCCTGCGCCTCAGATCTTCGAGCAGAGGCTCAATGACACGCAAAGACGTCGCTCCAATCTTCCCAACCAGGAGCTGGACGCTTGGCAGCGGGCCGAAGTGTCAGAACTAGCTGTTCTCTGTCGAAAAAAACATATTCTTTTCTCGCGTTTGTCTGGCCCATCGACAACACAGCTCATGATGGCTGTTAAGTATATTGGGTGGTCCACCCAAGCTGTCACAACACACAAGGCGCGACAAGAGTCGATGCAGCTGTCGACAGCTCTCTTCCAGATCGCGTGCCCAAGATAGCCGTCGTGGTGGACGCAGACAAGACACTATCAACGGACGACACTGGCGTCAAGTTCTGGGAGGCCCTGGGGAAAGATTGCCCCCTGGACAGTTTGTTCAGCAGCCCTCTTCGTTACTCGGAAACCGGCCTGCTCCAGGCAACACTTCTGTACGAGGAAGCGGCGAACGAGGAAGATTTCGAGCGCATTTGCACGGCTGTGGCGTCGGAGACTAAGATGCATCCCGAGTTCACGTCCCTTTTTCGGCTTATAGAATCTTGTCCACATGCCATCGCCATGGTAGTCACCTGCGGCGTCCGTCGCATCTGGGAGAAAATCCTGGAGAGGGAAGGATTCTCCAAAACAGTCAAGGTGATTGGCGGGGGAAGGATCTCAGATGGCATTGTCATCACCCCGGAAGCAAAGGCGCAGATCGTCAAGAGGCTGCGGCAAAAGGAGCAGCTTCACGTAGTGGCCATCGGCGACAGCCCGCTTGACCTGCCTATGCTTGAGGCAGCCGACGAAGCAATTGTAATTGCAGGCGAGGAGAAGACCCGCAGCCGCAGCATGGACAAGCTGCTTCTGGAGGCCATCAAGGACCGAGGCCTCACCGCACGACAATGCCTGCTGCCGAGCTCGGCATCGCCGCGGCTGAGCAGCGATGTGCTGCCGCAGATGCATCTCAGTGACCCGGCCTTTCTCAACTTCCTGAAACCCCAGTCCGATCTCCTCCCGCGCCACAGAATCTGGCATGCCACGGACAGGAAGGCGGCGAGGCTGCTCACGTCCCCGATGCGGAATGCCGCCAACGCAGGTCCACTGCTGAGGAAAGCTCACGAGAACGCGGGCCTCTTTCTCGCCTGGGAGTTCCTCCCGGAGGTTCTCGGGGTCGAAGAGTTCCCGATGCAGCACGTGCAGGGACACCAAGTAGGCGGGTGCCGCCTCAAGCACGAAAGACAAACCACCATCGTTGCGCTGATGAGAGGCGGCGAGCCCATGGCGCTGGGGTTGAGCGAGGCATTCCCGCTGGCCATGTTTGTGCACTCCCGGTGCGCAGAGGACATCAAGAGGGAGCATCTCGAGAACCAGAGGGCTGTGATACTCGTCGATTCTGTGATCAACAGCGGCAGGACGCTGATACCGTTCATCGAGCATGTGCGCGGCCTGCGAGCGGACATCTGCGTCGTTGTTGTCGCCGGCGTGGTCCAGGCTGATGTGATTTCGGAGGGGCACGTCTTCGCTCGAGCAGCGGAGAGGCATCGAGTCTGTGTCGGCGCGCTGCGTCAGTCTGGTAATAGGTATGTTGGGTCCGGGGGGACTGATACTGGGCATCGGCTGTTTAACACGACGCATATGGAGTGATGCGTATGAGTGGCTAGACATGAGTAACTACGTCAAATGACCTGAGCATATGTAACTACATCGAAGTAACTGCATAAAATGACCTGAGCATATTTACGTAACTACACAGAAGTAAATACATATAAACAACTACAATACAGAGAAGCTACAGAGAAGCAAAGTCTAGCTGATATCCAAAGCATTGCCAAAATATCCTGCTGATAGATCATTGTAGAATATATATCTCTAGTAAAGCCCGTTTTACATACAACTGTGTTATAAGATGCAGAATTGATTCAGTGGCGATGACAAAAACCTGCCTTTGCAGAAGCACCACAGCTTAAAATACATGCATCGAATTACACAATAGTACGCTCTTCTAGTCTACGAACCAGACCTGCTCCTTCACCTCCTCCAGACTAATGCAGTGCGAGAACACCTTGGGAATCAAGACCCAAGCATACTCTTCCATGCCCTCGCCCATCGTATCCCTGATTGTCTGCCGCAGGTCAGGATTGCCCAGCCAGGCCTCCTTCATCACCTCCTTCATCTTCAGCCTCACCTTTTCCTCCGCTGCATCCCACTCCGCGTCGCCCGGCCTGAACGTGCCCTGTACAACCAGGTACTCCGCCGTACTCTCGTCAAGGGCCACCAATCTGGCAACATCCTTGACTACATCCATCATCCGGCATTCCGCCTCCGTCAACAGAGACATCACGACGGCCCGGCTGCGACGAGCCTTGAGCGGCGTCGATCCGTCCGGGCTACCAGTGTGCTGGACCATGCCAAGATCGCGCGCAGACGCCTCTTCCACCTGCAAAAGGCAGGCTGCTCTTGTGCCGTCCTCGAGAGCAAGCTTCTGGTCCACGAGAAGTGCGCAACGTCCGCTATCGACTGCCCTGCAAACAGGGCCATCTTCCTTCTTGTCATGCGCAATACGCTCCTCTCGCGTCCACGTGGGCAGTTTCTTGGCACGATACGAGTCGAGGATGCGGAACCACCGCCCTTCTGCTCCTCCATCTTGCAGGAGAACTTGGTCCTCCGCAGGGAGAATGACCTCCGGCCACGGGTGAAGAGGCAGCCCGGGATGCAGCGGCGCGGGAAGCACTCTATAGCCTGGGAGCGTGACTTTCAACCCTAGAGCCGTCGGCTCACCCAGTGCACGGGTTTGCTCGGTATGATGGAACCTCATGACCCTCTCATCCAGGCTCAGGATGGAATCATCTACAGCAGAAGCGAGGAGGCTCCTCGGCGCCCATCTCCAGCCAGGCACATCGATCGGCTCGTCGAGGTAGAAGAGAACCCGGTGGGATATGCCGCCTCTGTCCTCGGCGAGTTTCTGCCATGTCCTGGCCATTCGCTCGTCCGACGTGTCTGCCGTGGCGATGTACCGCGTGTCTAGCTTCATCAGCGTTGATATGCAGAGGGCTTCGTCGGAGGGGACTGATACCGTGCGAAAGTGCAGAGCGCGTTGGAGAATGCTGATCGAAGGCTGTGGCCAGGTCATGGTGTTTTCCGGGCCTGCTTTAGGGCTGAAGCCGAGCAGTTGGTTGAACTGGCATCGAAGTAGAAATCGTTAGCTGGCGCTCTTGCCATTGGAAACACCGTTCGAGCATGAGCGGCTTTTCCTCGCAATACCATACCTCCTGAGTCACATCCTGCCATATCCTCATGAAGCGTGCGTCTTCTCTAGCAATCGCGAACAGCTCCGTCAATAGAGCCATGTTGTTGACTGCTCTGTCGGCGAACTGGATCTGAAGAGCTCTGCTGAGCGCAGCCTCTAAGGATTTCATCGCTCACTCAGCGCACTTGTACACCCGAGGGGGGGTTCATCCCTTGACGCACCTTGTAAGGTCCAGAGTCTTCGCATCCACGGCGAACAGATAAATGCCCGGATGAGCAATTCCGCGGGGTGCGTCCCCTCGTGCTTGAAGGCAGTCAGGGCGGTGTCTAGGACCAGGACGTGATGCGCTTTCCGGTACACATCCGCTATGCGCTCGAGAGAGACGAGCTTCGCAGCCCGTTCGACGGGACAGCACAGCGTATCGAGCCAGAAGCGCGGAGGTCCCGTCGCGCCCGGCGCAAGCGGGAGTGCGGCGACGAGCTTGGCGATTCTGGTGATTTGGCATTTGGGCAGGGCGTTGCGCTTCGGATTGCCCAGACCGTTGGCCCAGACCTGAACAGAGCAGCCTGGTCAGCTTAACCGGCTTTGTCTCGAGGAGCAATGGGCTATGGCTATACATGAGACAAGGCGACAAAAGAAACACCCTCTCGGTACATGTCCATGCGCATCCTCACGTCTGGCATGGCCCCGGGGCTATCTATCTCGACCGCGATGACGGGAAACGAGTCCGAGGACATGAGGACATCGGAAACAAGCGCTGCGTCTGCTTCCATCAAGGCACAGCCACACGTCTCATCTACATGAGAGGGCTCGTACGTCGCAATGTCCAGCTGGAAGGCTCTGCAGACATTCCTCGAGCATCTCGAGTGGTCCAGCCACGGCGCCGACCTCCTCAGCCGGCTCGCGTAATGCACCGTGTCAAGCCCCTGCACCTGCGACCGGATCTTCTCAATCTCGCTGGGACACCACCCGTTCCGCAGCATCGTCGCTTCTACCTGTCCGCCCTCTCGCATGTAGCCCCTGGCCCAGTTGTACCCGAGGACGGGAACGTCGATCCGCGGCTGGGCCAGAGTGCAGCGCGCGTAGATGCCCGTCGTGAACAGCTCGCCCAGCGCGGCAATCGAGTATCGCACGCCGTGGTCAACGTGAAGGTCAATCGAGTTCAGCAACACATTGCCGTACTGGAGGCAGTGGCATATATACACCATCCTCTGCAGCCTGTCCGGCGCGAGCGCCAGCCTCTCCTGGAAGAGCGGCCCCCATGAGAGCACCTCCTTCGCCGTGACGACGGTCATCCCGTCCTCAGCACTAGTCAGCTTGCTCGTCAGCTGCGATATCTCCGCCTGGGCAGCCTCTCGGTCCATGAGCCACGTGCCGCCGGGCTCGACTTCGTTCAGGCTCAGCATCTCGGCGAGAGTCCCGAAGAACAGCCAGGTCTGCAGAAACGGCTGCAGCTCGTCGCGCGGCGTGGGATACAGGCCCTCCAGATACGGCTGGTCCGCGGGCGGAATATGCGGCACCTGGCGCAGCATGGCTGGTATGACGCTCGTTTTGCCCTTTCGATGGGCATATGTGCGGAAGAGGCCGCCGTCCCATGCTTCCTCGCATACGTAGCCTGTCTTTTCAGGTGCAGCGGAGATGGGGTTGCTCGGCTCGCAGAGGATATCCATCCTGTGCACTACACGTAGCCAAGGGGTGTTTCTTGATTGCCCGGCCGCTGATTATCTGCTGTTGTTCGACGCAAGGTCCTTTGGGGCAAGCGCTGCGGCTGAGCTGGGAGTAACGAAGTACACAGGGCAAGACACCGTCTTCTGGCCGACACATGCATCGCTTTTGCAGGGAGAGAACGATTCCACAGACAGTTTCTCAAATTTTCGAATTATACAATTCGGCTGTTGTTGGCGGTGGCTACTTACTACGCACTCCCGTGCCAACATGACTTCTTCCGCAGAATGGCCCTTGACATCGCCTAGGAGAATACCCGAGGTTCCCTTCGTGAAAGAGAGGATATACATAGTTCGGCCACGATCGGATCATCGGGATTCGGAACGGCTCGCCTCCCCTGGTTGCCCCACACTTCTCCGCTCCACCGCCTTCGGCTTCCACCCCACATCTGCAAAGCCAACAACAAAAAAACTCTGCAAGTCTACCCCGACTCACCTCCTCCCATACGGAAAACCCAACCTCGTCGCCCTCTGCCTCCGCCGCCACGTCTCCGATTCCATTCCATTCATCTCAACTAACCCTACGACCGCCAATCCAATCCAAGGAATGCCCGTCGACCCATCTCACCTCCTCCCCCCAACCTTCAAAGCCCAGATAACAAGCTGGCTCGCCGAAGACACGCCCTCCTTCGACTACGCAGGCTTCGTGGTAGGCGACGCACCCCGCACGGCAACCCTCTGGGCCAAGTCCCCCGGCACCCTCGCCGGCCGCCCCTTCTTCGACGAGGTCTTCCGCCAGACAGGCTGCGCCGTGGAATGGCACACGGACGAAGGGTCGCGCCTTGACCTGTCGTCGGCGCCAGGCCAGAAGGTCCGGTGCGCGACCGTGAGGGGCCCCGCGCGCGGCATCCTGATCGGCGAGCGCGTCGCGCTGAACGCCCTCGCGCGCTGCTCCGGCGTGGCCACCAAGTCGTCCGAGCTGGTCGGGCTGGTGCGCGAGGCCGGGTACACGGGCGTCCTGGCCGGCACGCGCAAGACGACGCCCGGCTTCAGGCTGGTTGAGAAGTACGGCATGCTGGTCGGCGGCGCGGACGCGCACAGGATGGACCTGAGCTCCATGATTATGCTTAAGGACAACCATGTCTGGAGCAGGGGGGGCATCACCGATGCTGTGAGGGCTGCCAGGGCCGTTGGCGGGTTCAGCATCAAGATTGAGGTCGAGGTCCAGAGCGAGCAGGAGGCTGACGAGGCGGTTGCTGCGGGCGCCGACGTCGTCATGTTGGATAACTTCACGGGGGACGCGGTCAAGGTCGCGGCCAGGGGGTTGAAGGAGAAGTGGAAGGGGAAACGGGAATTTCTGTTGGAGATTTCGGGTGGCTTGAAGGCGGACAATGTCGCGCCGTACGTCTGCAATGGTGAGTCATTCCCAATGTCCAGAGGGATGGGAGGGGGAAGGGGTGTTAAATGGCCGAACGGTGGCGAGGATGATTGTCGCATCGCGTACGCTAACGACTAATCCCCAGATGTGGACATCATCTCAACAAGTTCCATTCACCAGGGTGTGCCACATGTGGATTTTTCGCTCAAGATTGACCATTAATGTGCACAGTTGGAGTACACAAATAAAGCGCGTCCAATGCCAATGAAGGACATGTGTTCCTGACGCGTAACTGTCTGTCACATCGGACAGCACGGGTAAATATCAGGCGTTCTTACGCAATTATCGTGATTTCAATCTCGCTTCTACATATAATGCAGTCTTCGTCACACGTTCGAGCATGACAAATCTCCCCTATGCCACATGAGCACCAGCAGCCTCAGCGTCGATGCCATTATCGGCTCCTTGCCCATGTGTGACGCCATCTTGTTGCACTGAACCGCAGCAAGTGCCGTCGCTATTATCATTACTATTGGAACCAGAACATGAGACCAGAACGCTGGTCTCGTTCTTCGTGGAAGGGACATCAAGCGACGGGTTGGCCTCGAAGAAGTCGGTGGGTCGGAGGTGAATCTGGTACATTTCCATCGGCCTTTCCACATCGTCAGCGTTGGTCGTGCTTGGAAGAGGATGGATGTGTCATAGGGGGTCCAAACTTACATGACCGGCCAGTCTTCGACTCGAGGGTTGTGGGTGAAGCCGTATACAGGCCACAGTACAGGGGAGCTCTTGGCTCCGTGGGAAGCATGCCCCTTCGCTCCATTTGAGCCGTTGGTCTCTCCATTGGGTTTCCCTTCTGCCGTAAACCAGTCTCCCCGCCGTACCATATCGCCGACGCCACCAGCTTCTATACGACTCTGGTTGGTGAATTCACCTGCTACCCAGAACTCACCATCTCTGTAGCCAGTAACCCAAGCATTGTGTTGAGCAAATTGCGCACGCTGCGCGAGCGTACTGTCCGGGTCAGCCAAGATCATCTGTGTGGGAGGAGCCACCATCTTGTATGCAAGGTTCTTGCCCGAAATGGAATTCTTCTTGTTTGGATTTTCCAGCTTGATGGTGCGGTTCAGTCGGGGCTCGGCATCTACATAACAGGGCTTGTCAATAACTTGACGTCTAACTTCGTACAAGTTGCCATAAGGGTTGATCGTCGGGTTCTTTTTCACACCGTGACTCTCTTCAACAACAACTCTGCTGTGCCTGTATGAGTCGATGGCGGGATCGATTCTCGCTGCGAAGATGTGTTGATGGTTTTGCGCGAGAACACCTGGTGCCACCAAGTTGCCATAGTTGCTCGTCTTGCCCTCGTCGATGGCGACAACACTGACTATGCCGGTAGCGCGAGTCTCGAGGGTAACTCCGCCTGCCAAATCGAGCTTGAAGGCAAATATATACTCATAATTCGCCAAGGTGCAGATAAATTGCACAACCAACTCCCGCGATCGTACGACGACGGCGTGTCCGGTTCTGTAGTTGGTATGCTTCCAGAGTATGCCGTTGTCCTGCTCGTGCAGGCAAACAACCGACTTGGCGAGGGTGGGAGAACCATCGGGTCCCGCCAAAAGAGAATCGAAGTAGTGAATGGCTCCAAGACAGTCGCAGCCCAGTCCTAAACTGTTGGCCGTGCGTCCGGCGCCAATATCGCCGAAGTCAAAGGCCTGCTTGCGATGAAAAGGTGGTCTCGGATCGGCATAAGGAACGGTCAGCTCCGAGAAGCTGAGACGGTAGAAGACAGGGCGGTTCTGATAGCAGACATCATGGAGCACGGCTCCTTCACGGGGAGTAAAACCGAGACGGAATCTCCATTTCTGCCATTCAATAAGCCCATCTGTCTGAACCGTGAATGAGGCGCCCTCGGGCTGAACAACATTCAATGGCTTCAAGTCAATTCTCACCGGTTGCTCTAGAAGTTCTGGAACCCATTCTGCCGGCTGAGACTTCTCAAACAGCTTCTTCGGCTCATCGCCGCGGGGGGCAGGCTCGAGACCGTTATCCGATCCGCCCGTTGCTAAGCGATCGACGCGAACAACTTTCTTGGCGACCCAGTCGAGAACAGGGATAATTGGGATGGGGTAGCCGTAGTGGTTGGTATCTGGATGATTCTTCCTGGCGTCACGGGCAAACACGAGGCCCTGCATACATCTGGTGTCATCCAGGTTGTCGGATCCACCATAGGGCCAAGGATCAATGGTGAGCTCAAAACCTTCCGGCAAGGCAAACTCCGACATGGCCTCTTTGAACAGATCTGATGAAAGGCAATGGTCCAAGAACTGGCCGAATTCATGGCTGCGTGTGTAGTCAGTGTGATGATGCATCTGTGCGTGACAAAAAGGTTCATGATGTTCCCAAACAGGATCAGGATGTATGCTGTTGCGGGCATCAAGTCTCACTTCGTATAGTATGGGTTAGAGTAGGCAGAGGCAGTGTTGCTGCTTACCAACTGGCCTGTGTTCAAATCTACCACACATCTGACAACCTCATGCTTATCGGCCTTGATGATATCATATTCTACTCGAGCATGGCGAGGTGGACGGGATGTTTCTGCAGTCAGGGTGCCAGCATGCTCGGCTTCCAAGTAGGGAATGAGAGACTCTTTGTTGGGTTCTTGAAGACAAATTTGCCGAAAATAGAGTGGGTGGGAATCTCGGCACAGCTTGACGACGATATCACGAGCCTTCGTGAATTCATCAACAGAGAGCTGTGTCAGAGGGTGAGGAGGTCCAGCAGCCATTGTGGATGATTTGTTGGCCGAAAAGCGTCACGGCAGGCTTTATCGCGATAGGGCTCAAAGTTGCCACACGCCGGCTCGACGTACGTAGTTGACTTTCTTCAAGCATGAAGTAAGTTGGTAGTATATCAAGGCCGAAAGGTCCCCCAGAGAGTGAGGGGTGTGAGTGTGACGCTTGTCATGAATTCAAAGCAGGGAAGGAGAATATTTGTTATTTATGCAAAGTAAGTGGTTAGTTATGCAGCGCGGGAAAAGTCGGGGTCCGGGGGTGGACGTCTGGTTCAAGAAACACAACACCAAGTATCGCAGGCGATTAGGCGCTTGAGGTTCAGGATTTCAAACTCAAAGGACCCGGTGTGCCAGGGAATCCTCGGCGGGACCTGGCCTGGCGGTTTCAGCTTTTTATATACTCCGTGCTCGGTAAAGATGCGTCCGAGGGAGGCGCACCTTGATCAACTTGGGAAGGCGGCTTGAGCCTCATGTTCATGTTCCTCGAGGTAGGGGCACGTGACAAGAGTACGTGAGTTACTTGAGTACCTAGGTACCTGGGTAAGACCTGGGTAATATCTGGGTAGGTAGATATCATTCTGCCCCAGCCCGGGCTCACAAGCTTGTCACAAGACAGATTCGCCAAGGTTTGGTAAGAATGCCGCAATACTCTTGTTGAACTGTCGTGTAATTGATGGTGTGCTGAAAGTTCCGATCGATCGGGGATGGAAACGTTTCGTAGATGAAAACAATAATAAAAATCATCCTAGCAAACACAGAGGGCGTCTGCATCGCTTTCCGGGGAACCGCATGTCTGGCGAGAGCTATCAAGCTTCGCAACTACATGCCTGGTTGGCCTTGTTACCTTGCGTGCCTTTGGTATCTAGAATATAATGTCTCTTCCTTTGGAGTCTGATTCTTCCTTTGGATTCCTGAAAGACAGTTGAGTCAAGAAACAGCGACCGTTTAGCAGGGATGCACGGCCAATCAGGAGCCAGAGCTGGTACCTCGGGGAAGTGGAGAAGTGGTGGGCAGTGCTCAGGGCGCCTCCTGTACCCTTAGGTACCTACGTACACAAGTCTTATCGACGTTACTGCCCACTTTGCCTTTGGCCGCCCCACCCCACACACGGATAAGAATCACGCGCCCAAACAAACAATTGATCACATGGATGGATGAGTTGCTCACAAACATTACTTCCAGATTATCTTGGGTGTGATGTTTGAACCTTGGGTTCTGTAACATCCCTTTTGACATGTGTATGATTAGCACATGACGATTGAATTGAAGTGAATTGACCGCAGACTGTACTGTGCAGCACAGCACAGCACAGCACAGTTCACTTCCACGAAACCAAAAAAGATGACGCACTTTGGCACTAATAAACGAATTCAATAATTCCAGGTTCTCTTCGCTGTTGTCTAATAATAATAATTAGCCAAGGCGGGACCAATAGCACGACGCCACTTCAGCAATGTGGAGTCCAATACCCGTTTGAGCTACTTCGGCACGAAGGATATCTACAGACTCCCATGCGGATATGCAGGGGTCAGAGCTTTTTCTATTTGTTTGTCACAAATAGATGTCTCATGTCTCTCTCTCATCTCATCACTCTCGGCTAACGAAGCAACCGGTGGCCCGGTGCAAAGGAAGCCCAGTCGTCGTTACTCACATTATAAAATAATTAAAATAATAAAACAAAGCAAACCCGTCCGCCGGCCCGCCGATCCTCATGGAAACAATGAATGAATGCCCTCCCCTATTCCCCTCAATCAATCTCCTTATTCACTCCCCCCTGGGCATGCCCCCAGCCTGTTTATCCTCATTCTCAATCTCATCCTCATCCTCATCCTCATCCTCACTCCCATCTTCACTCTCACCCTCATTCCCAACAACCTTCATTCTCATTCTCTTATCCTATCCGTCGTTCGCTCACTCGTCGTCAGTCCAGTCCTACCTACTGCATTTCCCCGTGTTTTCCCTCCGAGCTCTCAAGTGCTCCTCTATCATATATGTACTCCGTAATATGATTTATTATTATTCCATCACAGACAGCTGGCTCAGCCCCCTCACTTTGGCCTAGTCTAGTGGCGCCCTGCCTCCGAGGCTAATAAGACTTGCAAGCCCAAATCCTCGAAGCCATCATTTGCATCCCAGCAATTTTCCGGATGGGCGAGCCTTTAGTGCGTCGTTCCTTGGCTTCGTACCGAATTCGTCGCACCTCGTCGCACCCTTGACCCTTGAGGCAGACCTCGTGTCGTGTCGCCAGCTGGCACACACAGCCCGCCACTCGGCCAGCATCTGCCGTCTCCACCCCCCTCCGAGGTGGGGACACTGGCGAAGAGACTGACTGGGAGGTGACGAAACTTTGCCCCTGTGTCTCTGTGTATTTGGGTTGACGCAATCAAAATAATCCGCGGAGCTTGCAGCTCTCTCTCCCTGTCTCTCTCTGTGTCTCTCTCTCTGTCTCTGTCTCTCTTTGTCTTTGTCCTTCTATCTTTCTCTGTTCTATCTCTCCCTCCCTCTCCCTCCCTCTCTTTCTCTCTCTTCCCTTTTTTTTTCTTTTTTTTTTTCTTTTTTTTCGTCTTCAAAATATTTTGCATTTCTTCACAGGCCATCGCAGGCGATTGAGCTTCTCGTTGCGCTAGTTCATGCTAATTCGTACACCGGGCATTTTACTGCAACACAATTCAATCCAGCTGGCGGCCCGAGGGAGGTCTTACCCATATCTAATTTCGGTCCCAGGAAGAAAAAGCAGAACGAAGCCGGACCCAGACCCCTTTTCTCACAAAAACTGGAACCACGGATCCATCTCGACCTCGACCGCTCGACCTAGTACATTTCGCATCAACTACCATCGACCGACACCTTCTCCGTAACAAGGTGCAAGGAGCTGCATCGCACTTCCGGTGCTTTGCTTGGCAAGATGCTCACTTCGCGTCGCGCGTTGGTCGCGGCTGCTTTCATCATCACGGTCTTCTACCTCGTCCTGAATTCGCATAGTTCATCGAGCAAACCTGCAGTCCGCGACCACGTTGCCAATAAACCATCAGAAGCAAATGTCCAATCCGCGCAGAGCAAACAGGCCATTCCTCAAAAACCCATGATTGACATGTCGCACATGTCAACATACGACAAGCTCGCCTACGCTTATCCCTACGACATCGAGTCCAAGTTCCCTGCCTACATATGGCAGACCTGGAGGAAAACAGCAGAAGATGGTGGCTTTGAGTTCCGTGACCAGGAGGCGTCTTGGACAATCCAGCACCCCGGTTGGGTCCACGAAGTCATTACCGATGACGTTGCCGTGAGCATGCTCAATCTGTTCTACGCCTCTGTTCCCGAAGTGCTGGAGGCCTATGACGCATTGCCTCTCCCCGTCCTCAAGGCCGACTTATTTCGATACCTGATACTCCTTGCCCGAGGCGGCATCTACTCCGACATAGATACCTTTGCAATCAAGAGTGCCCTTCACTGGGTGCCCTCCCATATTCCCCGACAAACAATTGGCCTTGTAATCGGCATCGAGGCAGATCCTGACCGCCCCGACTGGGCGGACTGGTACAGTCGCCGAATCCAGTTCTGCCAGTGGACAATTCAGAGCAAGCCAGGCCACCCTGTGCTGCGCGAGATCATTTCTCGAATTACCAACACGACTCTGACGTGGAAGAAGGAAGGCAAATTTGCGTCATTTGACGGAAAGAAGGTGGTCGACTTGACGGGCCCCGCTGTCTGGACAGATACCGTCATAGAGTATATGAACGACGCGAGATTTTTCGATACGAAGAACGGCCAGGGCAAGATTGACTGGCACAACTTTACGGGCATGGAGGCGAGCAAGCGGGTGGGTGATGTTATTGTATTGCCAATCACAAGCTTTTCTCCCGGCGTCGAGCAGATGGGATCCAAGGACTACGATGACCCAATGGCGTTTGTTAAGCATGATTTTCAAGGTACGTGATAGATTTGGCTTCCGTGACCTTTGATTACTCTAGCTTCCAGGACCTTTCCGGTTTTTTTTTTTTTTTTTTTTTTTTTTCATGCATTTCGGTCAAGACAGGCATCCACTAACATGGTTCCTGACAGGCACGTGGAAACCAGAAAGCGAACGACATATAGGCGAAAAAAAGAAGGAAGAAGCACAAGCTAAACAAGAATCCGCCAATTAAGATGTTATCGTCTCGCCAAGTGCCCATGGACCGCCATATACCATAAGTTTTCTCGACACATTTGCGTCAAGGAGCTCAAGGAGCTCTCCGTATTCCCCGCATTGGGGTATACAACAACCGAATTTTAGGAACGGCGCTGAGGTGTTTTCCATGGGGGATCTTTTTTTGGTTTTTTTTTAAAATCCCAGCATGAGGTACAAGTGGCAATAGACTTTTCTCCTCCAACACGAGCGGGCCGCATAGATTTGGAGTCGGGGATTTCATGTTTCAGACATTAGCTGGCACGGGGGTTTTTTTTTGGGGGGGGGGGGGTTAAGATAAATACCAAGAGGTGTGGATAAGCTATTAGCTACATACCTCCGGATATGGCCTAGACACACACATGAGACAAGCCACCTACTAAGTACCTTTTGTGGTTAGTAGAATTGCATGGCTAGTGAGGAAGAGCCCCGGCCGAATTTGAAGTACGCCACACTGTGCCGCGCTTCTTTCCTTTTTTTTTTTTTTCCCCAAAGGTTGCAGTTCGAAAGGTGGGTTCTACCGTATAGAGTCCGGAGGCACGCGGTCTGACGGCCGATAATTGATAATGTAATACGCACAACTTGCAACCAGGGAGCGGCTCGCGTGAGATTCGACTGGCACTAGACTGCGCCATGTGGAGACGCCATGAACAGCTTCGACCGCGGTGAGGGGAAAAAGGAGAGGGAGGAGCTGGGCTGATGGGCTTCATCCCGCAACCGCACATCTGCCAACCTGGCGCCCTGCAAGTGAAGGAGCCGTTTCTCGCAAAATAAAAAATTTCACCTTCCTCGCCCGCAACGCGGACACAGTCCCCGATGCGCCTACCACTTCGCGCAGGCAGCCGTGCCAAGCCATGGCCCCGACGGACGTATTCGAGCATCCGCACAGGACCGAGACAGGTAAACGAAGCGCCCCCCCCTTGCGATGCTGCTGCGCCAGGTCTTGCTTTTTCTGAATCGCCAACTCCTTCTTTCTAGCCCTCGCTGTACGGCGGCACCATCCCCGAGCACTTCGCGCAGACGGTGTCCCGGCACGGCGACCGGGCGGCCGTGATCGCGCGGTCCGCCGCGCCGAATGCCTCCGAGACGAGCCTGACGTACTACATGCTCGACATCCTGTCCAACAGGCTCGCGGCGTCGCTGGCCGCGCTGGGCGTCAGGAAGGGCGACCGCGTGGCCGTGTCGCTGGGCAACACGGCCGAGTTCGCGGGCCTGACGTACGCCTGCTACAAGCTGGGCGCCGTGCTGGCGCCGCTCAACCCGGCCTTGAGGGCGGCGCAGGTGCAGGCCGCGCTGCGGCATCTCGGCGCGCAGGTCCTTATTGTCGGGGCCGTCACGGACCTTGCGTACAGGCCTGGCCGGGGCCGGAGCAACGAGGACATGCTGTCCGCCGTGGTCGGTGATCTTAGGGGCGCCCGGGTCCAGAGCGAAGGCGTGCCGACGCTCAGGACCGTCGTCGTCGTGGACAACCGCGTGAGCCATATGGATGTGCGCTTCGGGCTGGACGAGTGCAGGGCCGTGACGCCGTACCGCTCGCTGCTGGATGGCTCGGAGCGCGCCGTGACGCCGGACCAGAGGCTCGACGCCGACGACATCATCAACATCCAGTTCACGTCCGGGACCACGGCCGCGCCCAAGGCCGCCATGCTCACGCACCGCTCCATCCTCAACAATGGCATCCTCATCGCCCACAGGATGGGGCTCGACCCGTCCGACAGCATCGTCGTGCCGCCCCCCTTGTTCCACTGCTTCGGCTGCATCCTCGGCTACATGGCGACCGCCACGACCGGCGCGGCCATCCTGTTCCCCAGCCCGGCCTTCGACCCCGTCGCCACGCTCAACATGTGCGCCGACCACGACGCAACGGGCCTCTACGGCGTCTCGACCATGCTCGTCGCCATCCTGGAAGCCCTCGACCGGGAGGACACGCGCCCGCCGTCCCGCCTCCGCAAGGGCATCGTCGCCGGCTCCTCCGTCCCCGAGGCCCTCATGAAAACGGTCTACGACCGCCTGGGCCTCCGCGACCTCGTCATCTGCTACGGCATGACCGAGACCAGCCCCGTCAGCTGCATGACCGCGCCCTCCGACCCCTTCGACAAGCGCTGCGCCTCCGTCGGCACCCCCATGCCCCATACCACCGTCAAGATCGTCGACCCGTCCGACCGCTCCGTCATCGTCCCCTGCAACACCCGCGGCGAGCTCGCGGCAGCAGGGTACCTCGTGATGCAGGGTTACTTCGACGACGCCGCCGCCACGGAGCAGGTGCTCGCGCACGAGGCCGACGCCACCTGGATGTACTCGGGGGACGAGGCGCAGATGGACGAGGATGGCTTCGTGACCATCACCGGACGCATCAAGGACCTCATCATCCGTGGGGGCGAGAACATATACCCCCTCGAGATAGAAAACTGCCTCTTCCGGCTCGACGGCGTGAAGGAGGTTAGCGTTGTGGGCGTGCCCGACGAGAGGCTGGGAGAGTGCGTGGCCGCCTTTGTGATTCCCCGGCGCGACTGGACGACGAGCAGCTCTGCCGACGGCGTGCCCCGGCCATCGGGGAAAGAAGAAGAGGAGGAGGAGGAGGGGAAACAAAAGGTCTTGAGTGTGGAGAAAGTCCAGGAGTGGGTGCGGACCAACCTGTCGAGCCATTTGGTGCCCAGGCACGTCTTCTGGGTGGATGAGTATCCCAAGACGGCGAGTGGCAAGGTTCAAAAGTTCAAGTTGAGAGAACTGGCCAGGGAGCTGCTCAAGGGGTAAAACTGGGAATTAGGATTAACTTGGGTTTTTTTTTTTTTTTTTTTTTTTTTTTCCAACTTTTCCTGTAGCGTAGCATGGCATCATCTTGGATGCATTTTTGAAGCTGATCATGCGACCTGATCATCTCGAGTATGAAACACATGGTTGCGAAACAGCTTGTAGACTGAACCCTTAATGTTTGTGCTTGTTGTCCATCCTCGTTGATCTTGGCTGCGTTAACTGAACCCGTATGCTTGACCACATCATGACATATTGCTGGCATGGCCGATGTTGTCCAGCACTGGATTTGGGTCCAACTAGCACAAATGCACCCTGATCAAAAACACAATCATTTGGTCATCACGTCCACCATCGCATTTGATCCGCACACTTATGAACTCGTGTCTCATAAGAGCTGTTCGCAGCTAATGCAATCGGTAGTCTAGGAATCCCCGCCTCTCATGTTCTAGACGCGCAATCTGAATATCCTCATTCTTTTTTTTTTTTTTTATTCTTTTCATCGCCTGCACCAATGCATTCCCAAATGCATGAGGTGGCCATGTCTCAAGCTGCACGACGAAACAAAAGGCAGCCGGATCATCGGACCGTCTGCCTCTTCCCGTGTCTACACAAGACCGGTTGGGCGCAAGAATTGATAGGCTTCGACGAGACAGCAGAATGACAACCTGCCAATTACCAAAGACATTGTAAACAATCTTGGACTATACCGAGCGGTCAGTCTGATAGAAAGACACTAAATCAAAGAGGTAAAGCAGGATGAAGAAGAGCCCAGGTACATCTAGACATTTCACGTCGAGTATCAAGCAAGAAGAGAGAGAAAAAACCGGATCAACGCCTTCAACTCCGCTCTTTTCCGTAGTCGAGCCCTTCTTTTCTTCTTCAGTCAACCTGCTTCTCACATCCGATACGTCCAAGCAATTCTTTGCGATCGCTATGACCTGGCAAGCTAACGCCAGAGCTGCTGGCCTGTCGCTTAACACCGGTTCTGCGTTTCCAGGTCCGAAGATCGATCTCGGCCACATCCACCTCCTCTTCCAAGGGCTCAGCCTCTTCGTAAATGTATTCATCTTCTTCCTCGCCAGCCTCGTCGTCACTTCGGGAATCCTCAGCTCCAGCGCCACGAATGACCTTCATGGCTACTCCCACAATCATTGTGAACCAATAAATAGTGATGCCCTGCAGGGCAGCCAGGGGCACCAAAAAGGCCCACTTGACCGTCTCGGTGGTGCAAAGTCGGCCGGTGGAGCTGAGGAACGGCTCAATGAGCCACATCAACCCCGGCGGTGTTGGTTCAGGTCCAATCAGGTCATCGTTGGTGCCCCTGAAGCAGCCGTTGGGCAAAATTTCGAGCGCCTGGGCATATATCGACCAGCAAACCATCATGTAGATCACATGGCGAGCCAAGAACCATGAAAGCATGAACACACCAAACATGACGTCGCAGATGGTGTTGTATCCAGCATACTTGAGACACTTGGCAGCCTGCATATGAGTATTGAAAAATTAGCATTGGCAAAGCTGAGGTAAGCTTTTGTTCATCACATCTAGTCATCCAATACGCACCGGCAAGAAAAGATCAACCACATCCATGATTACCAAGATCATGTTACCAACACGGGTATGGCGATAGAAGTAGCAAGACGATATTAGGATGGTAGTAATGATATGGTGGCTAAACATTTGCCAGTGGTCCTTGCGGCGCTCCTCAATGTTGATGACAAGGATTTGCTGCAGCCAAAATGCCCATTGAGCCAGAAGGTAACCCTTCATCAGCCCATCCATTTCACGATTGGGCCAGTCGGTCCACATTTCTCGCAGGTTGAGGTAGTAAGGGGACTTGCAGTAAATGTACTATCACAGCAGCGCTGGTCAGTCTCTGAACGTCCTCGAACCGTCATTGTTTTATTAGGGATATACAGAGACTCTGCCGGGAGGTTGTCTTACCATGCCTGTAGTCCAAAACACGCTATAATACACTAGCAGCCAGGCTTGTTCCGTAAACCGAACCTGGTGTTTTTTCTTGGTTACGCCTTGCATTCTCGCAAAAGGGGCCAGGATGTACTCCATGAAGCCAGCTCTCAGGAGTGTGAAGACGACGACGCAGAAACTGATGAAGTAGGCATCTTCAGACCCAATGCCATATTGGCCAGATTTCCCGTTATAGTAGGCGAGTTGGAAGTACTTTTGTGTATGTGATCGAGCTTTCGGGATGAGGTTGTGGCAGAGGAAAAGTAGCGCGAGAAGGTTGGAAGAAAGACCTGAAGAAACGCAAGCATGTTAGTGAAACAGGATAGCAAGCAAGACAGCCACAGTCGTCTGAACCACTAATCGAGGCCAATTGGCAAGATGGCTTATAACTCCGTGCATTGGGTCTTCATTGTCCCTGCCACTGGACACAAAGGGGCTTTGAACGTACTGATTTGGTTCTCAACAAACCAGCGGGCGAAGTGTTTCCACGACCCGTCCTCCTTTTTCCTTAACCTTCGCACAAGGATATGTTTGCCATCGGAGCTCTGCATATATAGAGGGCCTTTGGCGCCAAGGGAAGACGGCCCAGGCTTGAATTGGGGTTGTGACAGTTCTCGAGTGACGCCATGATCTGGTGATGCTTTTTGGTCGTAGTCGCCCATTATTGCTTGACGTGCGGGAGCGGAGCGAATTCGGCTTGGGGGGGGCACCAGAAAAAGGAAAAAAAAAAAAAAAACAAAGAGAGAAAAAGGAAAGACCCTACTGGTCGAAAACTCTCCGTTGTTCGATAATTGCGATCAAGTTCTTTCTTCTTATGCCTAGAGTTCGCCCTTCGTCGATTGTCTCAGTTGCTCGAGCTCTCCGTCAATGGCTCGAGAACATTGACTTTGAGGCAGAGGAAGAATTAAAGAACGAGTGACAGGATTGCTGGAAGGGCACAGCTGGGCCGGGGGTGCAGAACCTTCTCAAATGGTGGTGGTCGTGGACTACTCCGCCGAGGGTAACGGGCGGTGGGCAAGGTCAAGATCCAGTCACACGCAGAGAAAGGAGGTAAAATAGAAATAGAAATAGACATAAGAATAAAACAGGGCCAGGGGTGGTAGGATGGCAGGATTTGACGCCGGCCAGATTGACAGGCTGTTGGTAAATCGTCCCGCGGCGTGGTACAGTCAGGAACTCGGTACTCCTTGAACAGTGGACGGTGGACGGTGAGGTCAAACTTGATTGACTCCAGTAACTCGCTTTAATATTATTAGCGGAGCTGAAGTTTGTTTTCAGAAGAAGCACCAGACCAGTACCGCACCACCCCGGTAGCCTGCAGGTAGCCTGTAGGTACTCCTGTAGGTAACTGTACCTAAGGTCCCTCCCTCGGCGGCCCCAGCTACTCCGTACATGAGCGCAATGGCGTGAATGGGATTGGACCGAACCTAGCTTCAGCGTCGGATCTGACCAACCATAAACGAGCAAGCTGTAGTGGTCGCAGCCGCGGCGAAGGAGGCTTGCAAGCTTGCAACTCCCCCAACCTCAATGGCGCAGCTGATTGGTACGTCGGCGCGGGCCTTTTTGAGGACAAAGTTGAGAGTCGAGCACAAACCGCTTCGCGGATCGATTGGGTCCCTAGGGGTATTTGAATCAGATGGAGCACGAGGCTGACAAGGCAAGGCAGAGGATGTTATTGTAGAGGGAAAAAGAAAGCAGTGGGGAACGGTGGAGGACGAGTTGAGAGGAGGCAAGGGAAAGGAGGGAAGGAGGGAAGGAGGGAAGGAGGGAAGGAGGAGAGCACGCTACGCAAAGCAAGCAAATACTCAATTCTACTCTACTACCCCGGCTCCAGACTCCATACAGTATTGTACCTCCGTTCGCGATGGCTTCGGAAACTATCCATGCGCCCTCGTTCCAACCCAACGGACTGAATGGAAGGAATGCTTGAGCTCACGGAGTCCTTCTTCGCCCATAAGCCCTATCTGTTCCGCAATGTCTGTCGGGGAAACGCAAAGCTTGTTTCGCTCCGTCTCATTCCTCCATTCCTCCATTTTCACTCAGGGGAAGGCACGCATTGCAAGCAAATGCGCATCCCAAGTTGGATCTCAGTCCAGATGCTGGTGTGTCCTGCGTCTGCATGATATTGATGGCTTTGCCAACCAAGCTGGGTGAATTGAAAGGCGTACCGGGCCAGAGCAGATGGCAACGACGCTCCAAATACTGATGTGCCTTCTCATCTCACGTTTTGGCCTGATCATGTTCCGATCCCCCATTCCCGTGCCCTGCCGTTATTGCTTATCGTTCCATGTTTCTCGCCCAGGATCAAGCTCATCTCCTCTTGTAACATGGACTCATCTCAGTCCGTCTCTATAGCCGCTTGCCAAGACAACTTCGGCGATAACAGGGTTGCCGGGGTGCGCAAGACAAGAGACGAGACGACATTGATGAGCCGTCAGGATTGAATGCCTGTAGTGTAGCGTGAGTGGCCCGAACTCTCCGTACACTCCTCGTTTTGGCGGCTGCCGCCAAGCGCGCGTTGCAGCTCGCCTAATAGATAATAAAACAAGACCTTGTCGAAGGATGAAGGCGGTGACGGAGAGCCAGGTTCCCTGTGCCACGGAGGATGAACAATCCGACCGTAGCACGCGGGTGGGGAATCCGACGAGCCCATGGCCAACCAGGCCTCAACTTGGCCTCTGCAATTAAAGAGCCCGCATTCATCCATCCATCGTAACAGATGCTCAAATTCCACCAAACTTGCTTCAAAACGCTACATGTAATTAATTGCATCCGCTGGCGTTGACTTGGTCCATCTGTTCATAGTCTCTTGCAAGAGCTTCCCCCCTGGGCTCCTAATTCGGGATCGCGTGCTTGGGTTTGACATTGTAGCCACGACACCCAGAGCACCGTCAACGTGTCAATATGATTGCATGTGCGCGTCTAGCGCGGGTCCACTCTCCTCGTTTCGGAAACCAAGCAGAATTCCGTCGAAGGAACCAACCCCGCCACACCGTTTCTGTTCTGTGATATGGCGCAGAATCACCGACTTGGAGGCGAATGGATTCAGAGCTTCGTATGTGTCTGTCTATTGCTTCCATGTAGAGTTGCTGACCAGTTGCACCATCCATCAGACCTGTAGCCTTCTCGCAACTGCACCAAACTACCCACCAGCCTCGCTTCAAAAAAAAGACACGAAACAGGCAATGCATGAAAAAGGACAGAAATCATATGAACTCACTCCTACCCTGCCCCAGCTGCACCGCCACAACCAGGCAACTCCACCTCCACCTCCCCACATGACACGCTGCCGTCATCATTACCACCTGACTGACGACAACCTCAACCGATTTCACTCCTATATTCCATTCCTATCCCGCCGTCGTCACCATCGTTTTAATAAATACCATAGCCGATCCACCTCATCGCTTACCAAGAGAGCAACGGAACGCCCCCATTTTTAAATTGCGCCGCATCGACGGGATCAAAAAGATGGCCACTCCGAGCACCAACCCAAAGTACCAGCCCGCTCCGCAGCACGATCCGGAGGACTACACCCAGGCGCCGCCAGCCTACGCCGAGGGCTCACGACGCGATGAAGAGCAACACCTCTTCGGGCCCCCTCGGAGCAGCGAGGACAACCTGCCCGATGACTTCAAGGTGCGTCAACCCCGCTGTCGTGGTTTTCAGTGCGGATCTGTGATGGACTCACCGTGGCTAACGTCTAACCTCTAGTTTGGCGGCTCCGTGGCCGAAGCAACCCTCGACATCCGCAACCAGTTCGTCCGCAAGGTCTACACAATCCTGACCCTCCAGCTGCTTGCCACCGCAGCCGTCAGCTCCCTCACCTTCTTCAGCGACTCGTACCGAGCCTGGATCCAAGCCCGTCCCCTCCTCGTCTGGGTCTCCGTATGTTGACCCTCCCTCTTCTATATCATCAGTCACAGCTAACTGACGTCACCAGCTCATCGGAGCAATCGTCTTCATGGGTCTAACGTACTGGAAACGCAAATCGTACCCCACCAACCTGCTCTTCCTCTCGCTCTTCACCTTCGCCGAAGCATACTCCATTTCCGTCATTGTCTCCTTCTACAAGACCTCCATCGTTCTCAACGCCGTGGTCCTTACAGCTGGTCTCTTCGTCTTTCTCACCCTGTTCGCATGCCAGACCAGGTACGACTTCACGTCATGGATGCCCTACCTCTTCGGGGCGATCTGGGCCCTCATTCTCTTCGGCTTCGTGGCCATGTTCTTCCCGTACAACTCTACTGCCGAGCTCATCTATGGGGGAGTCGCCGCCCTCATTTTCAGTGCCTACATCCTCGTCGACACACAGCTCGTCATGCGTCATCACCACGTCGAAGAGGAAATTGCTGCCGCCATCAGCTTGTACCTCGACATCATTAACTTGTTTCTTGCTATCCTGCGCATCCTCAACAGCCAGTCTAACAACTGAGTCACTGAAGATGGATCGGCCGATATGGGATCAAATGCAAAGGTGTGGAGTGTTCCATAAGTGGAAAATTGAAGGAAATCGTGTCAGACATGTTGCCTTACTGTGGATGGCTTCATTTTGGCAGGGCATGCTGGAATTGGGGGGTTCTTTCCCTTCATGGGACGGCAATTAGGAATGGGACAGGCGTTCCTTGCAGAGCATTTGTTGTTACTGGATTGAAAATGAAATCTCAACCCCTAGTTTTTTTGATTCTTTGTCTGCCCCAGATGGCATTTGCCTGATGCTGTGTTAGTAGAGCTCATTAGTCCAAGTTATGCAAGCACTGTCTTATAATTTGAATCCCTATTGTGTGAAGAAGTATTCGGTATCTGCATTATAAGTTCACTAATGGAGAACTAAGAAAACAAAACAAGGGGAATATCAACGGGTCGACGCGGTACCAAGGCTAGGCTACAAATAAATGGGGTTACCAATACAGCTGAAAGAAGATGTCACGCCGGTTTTAACCAGTCCGTCTACCAGGAGAATGTCGACCACACATCATGTCCCTTTTTGACCATTTTCGCCTCCGCCACAGCATCAGTTGCATCCATTGCGTGCCATCGCAAAGCACGCCAACGAGTCCAGTTACAAGGAACCGGTACGAAATCGAGAGAGCACAGGGGTCAACGTCGTGAAGGTGTGTACTCAAGAGTACATAGTCTTCCAAGTCTCGCCCAATTTTCGCAATATTGGTCCCCCCCTCCCCCCTCATCTCAATCATAGCCAGCTTTTTATATTGAAATACGAGAATGCGCAGTGGCGTGGTCGGAGAACAAGAGTCAAATCGATACTTTTTTTTGTTTTGGCAGCCCAGAGAAAGGGGGGTGCTCCGATTGTTCTGGACTTCAGTCATCGCAGGTGGGAAAAGAAAAAAAAAGAAACCAACGCCGACAGAGATAAATAGACCAACGTCGCATATCTTCTTTTTGTTTTTCAGGGTATCGCTGAAAGACCTGGTGTCATGCTGAACCCGAATTAAGCTTCGTGATCGCCATTGGCCTCGGCAGGCTGGCCCACAGTAGTAGCCGAAGCCTCCCGCTGCATACGGGCTTCGATTTCTCGGAGCTGTGACTCGCGAGCCAAGAGCTCCTGTCGCTTTTCGTTGATTTCGCGCTGGACCTTGAGTTCGATCTCGCGGAGTTTCTCCTCTTCTCGTCGAAGCTGTTCTTCCTTGAGACGGACGGACTGTGAGGCAAGATCCTCGGGGTTCATGGAGCTGTCGATGCTACAAGTAATTAATAAAAGCACCAGACCTTTTTATTCAAAATGGCCAGTATCTCGACTTACTTTCCGGCAGCACCATCCACGCTCTTGGAGAGCTTCTCGGTACGATAATTCTCATACAGGAAGTCATGGGTGATTTCTTTGAGGTCAGCCAAGTGGCTGTGAAGGAGGGCGGATCGAATAGCAAGGAAATCAGAGTGACGAGGATTGTCAACCTCTACCACGCCCCACGGATACTGGCGAGCGCGAACCTTGCGGCCACCAATCTCGACGACATCCTCAGAGCCGACAATGGCAAATGGCATGAGACCTCGGAGCTCAGCATTTTCCTCAACGGTATCCTCGTCATCTTCCTCGATATCGTAGGGGAAGTTGTAGACGGGAATGCGGTAGTGCTCGATATCCTCCATGACAAGCTTCTTCGATTCGGCCAGTTCAGCGGGGGTAAGGGAATCGGCACGTCCAATGACAGGAATGACGTTGCATCGGGGAGCGAGGCGCTTCATGAGCTCGATGTCAAGTTCTCGAAGGCTGCACACAACACGTGTTAGCAGGCCTGAATTCTTGGATGGCGTGCGTGACAGAAGCAAGGTGGAAACACTCACCCATGACCAGTGGGAGTGATAAAGTAGAGCATGGCATGGACACGATTGTCTCTGAAGCGGGGGTTACGCTTGATGCGAGACTCCTCGGCCAAGATGTCATCGTATTGTCTCTCGAGGTATCCGACGATCTCTGAAAAGCTAATCAGGGTCAATATAGCCCATCGGCCAGTTCTACATCTGGCTGTGCCTAGCACATAGCGCAGCATACCTAGCTTCGTTGTCAATTTGGTCACCGAACCCTGGGGTATCGACAATGGTCAGAGAGATGCGAGTACCCTCCTCGTCGAGTTCAAGCTCTACATGATTGCGGGACTGTTAGTCATTCATTCTTATCCCGCCATCGCCCAGGACCACCAGTCAACTTTCAACTTCCATGACATACCGACAGTGACAGGTTTGATCTTGACACCATCCTCAACGTGGGCATCGGTAGGATCATCGGCGTTCTTATGCGTAAGGACATCCTTGTTGCATAGAGTATTGACGAAGGTAGTGCGACCTTGATGATGAAAATTGTTAGCTAGCTGGAGGCACGGAGAGGGTATTGACTCGAGGCAGAGACTCGTAGAAACCGATGACTGGCGAGTTGACAAATGGTCGGTATGGTGGTGAACGTACCGGTTCCAGAGGCACCGCAGACCATTAAGCAGAACTGAATGCCCTTCTTAACATTCTTCTTCCTTCGAATCATCTTCTGTATACGATGGTGACTGTCAGCAACTTTTTCTCGTGTCGGTCTCAGTTTGCAAGAAGCTTGCTCAGCCGGGCAGAGCACAATTGTTGGGAATAGTGCCACTGTTGCGGCTGGGCAGATATGCGTCCAGGGGGTGAGTGAGGGAGCTTGTGAGACACGTACAGTAGCTGCGGACGACATCTTGGGTGAGGCTGAGAATTATGAGGAGATGGCGAAAGAAAAAAAAGATGACCGACGGCGATAAGGGCCAGTTGCACAGAGTTGAGGAGACGAAGAAAGACAAGAATGTGTGGGGATTGCAGAATGGGAGAGCAACTCGCTGGATGAGGAAAAAGAAGACGGGGAGAGATACGCTTGGAGATGGCGGCTGTTGGGACTGGTGGAGTCAGAAAAAGGCGAGGCAAAGGGGGTCGGTGGGTGGGAGGAGGAGCAGGTACGAGCACAGGAGCCCAGCCACTGGGCACGAAGCAAGCAAGCCAGCATGCGGGAGAGGGAGAGGCACAGGAGAGTACGGATGTTATGACGGGGCCAGGCGCAGATTGCAAGGTACCTGGCAGGTACCTACCTAGGTAGGTTAGGTAGACGGGCCAAAACAGCACACAAATGGATGGACACAGCGACAGGCACGCACTCAGGCATCACGCACTCAGGCATCACGCACTCAGCTAATAATTGCCAGAAACACGCCGGGGAAAGGGGGCTCAGCCGTTGAAGATTGAAGACGGGGGGCCACTGAACGGTAGCTATCGTGGCGAGTGGATGCCCCCAAGATGCCGAGTTGCAAAACAAAGGGGAGGAACGAACGGACATGCGATACGGGTAATTAGCTTGGGCAGTGGGCAGCTGCCGACGGGGACGCGCTTGAACCCATCTTCCCATCTTCCTCCCGCTTCCTCTTTCTTGATACATACCTAAGCAAGCAGCAGAAGCCAATTTCACGCCTGGAAAGTCAATCACGAGGAGACGTCGTCGACTGCGACGCGTCAATCCAGCTCGAGATGTGGCGCTGTTTTCTTCTTCCATCTCGTCTTTTCGTCTCCGTACGTTCATCCTCAGGTCACAAGTCACGACCCCTGGATATTGTTTGCCAGTCCCTGTGCGCGGCGCTAAGCCGGAATAGACGAATGCCTCCAGTCCGGTAGTTTCTCGGTAGGGCAACCCCACGACGACATCCAGTGAGCTTGTTGGTCCGTCTCGTGTGGCACGGCCCTTATTAATTTCTTATCACGTGTCTAAAGCCTGCAATATTGTACCCGATCTTAACAAGCCTTGTTTTCCCACGTTCTGATTATCCCTATCCCGTACGCTCCCGCTCCTCGTCATCAAGCTTTTTCACCTTCTACCACTCAAAGGAAAAGCATCAAGTCATAAGTCATCAGCCATTGGCCCCCATGGGAGGTGAGCATTGCCTTGATGCGCAAGACATGCATGAAAAGAGCAAAGATCTCAAGGCCTTTGCCTATCTCCACGTTGTGTTGTCGAAGGCGAAGTAGTTCAAGGAACTACATATAGTTCGACGGCTCATAGATAAGCGACCATGTTTGAGAAATCTCGCCATCTTCTTGGCGCTCATATTCACATTGTGCCATCTGATATTCTGTGATTAAGATGAACCAGACAACGCTGTTTTCTCGCTGACAAATTGAACAGTAGAATCATGTGTGCTTGCATTCCAGGACTGACATGGCTGAAAATGACTTATTGAGGTGAGGGTATGCCATGAATTCCTTGAAACATGATTGTTACCCCGACTTTACTTTAATTAATAAATAATGCACTTTGCTTTCTAGAAAAAAAAGAGAACAAAAGAGAAAAAAAGAGGACAAAAAAAAAAAAAAAAAAGACTACAAAAAGAGGAAAAATATTGGGAAGCACACGACGCGCTTCATACCTCGCCGAAATGGGCTAAGCTGCATTCGGCCTGGCTAGGAGATATGTACCTAGGTATCCATCATTTATGTACTCCGTACAGGTTAAGTCATGCGTGGCATTCCCCACAACGCCCCGACGCCGACGCCTCTGTTTCTTGTTCGGCGGCTGCCCGGATCACCACATCGTCTTGCCTGGTCTTGCCTGGTCTTGCCTGGTCTTGCCTTGCTCGTCTCCTTATGTCATCATAACCATCATCTTGTAGCGGTTCTTCTTCCTCACAACCCCCTCTTCGTCAATTTGCTCAACCTTTTCAGGTTTGCAATAGAAGAGAGCAACAGCCGTCACAACTGCGCATGAAAAGCTTCATGCTCAAGTACATCTGGCACGCCCTTCGATAAGCCAGGCAGAAACCGCACTCTCAACCCCGTACCCGTGCACACGTACTTATAACCTTGGATTCTCGTGTATTCAAATCTCATCCAGCATCGTTACCATCGAAATGCCGCACTATTTCGACAAATAGTGCTGCTGGTCTCGGGCCCGCGTGAGAGGAACGCATCGCGTCGCATCGCATCTCTTCTCACTTCACACACGTTTGCTCTCAAAGTGCTGTTCCTCCCTTGACATATCCTCCTTTCTCTCGCGGCATCACGTCCAGTCAGACGGATAATGAATGTCCGCCCGCCCATAGAGTCGCCGAATCCGACGGCTGTACTGTCTGTTGCATTTAATAGCGATTGCAGCTGCTTTGCAGTTGGTTTAGAGTCGGGCATATGCAGTAAGTCTGGCAATAAGGCTAAAGCCACGCCGACAAAGTCATTCTGGTTTGTTCCTGTCTTCTCATAGAGTCTCGCAGTTTTCCACACAAAATCATGTTTGATGAAAGCGTCAAGAGGTATGTCTGGTCAAGGTGCCCATTGAAGACAACTGGACAGTCTTGCTAATCAATCCCATTCAGACTTCAATGCTGGCATCGGCCTCGTCCAGATGATGGGCATGACCAACTATCTCGCTCTTGTCGGCGGTGGCAAGTCACCAAAGTTTGCCATGAACAAGGTACGCCAGTTTGCTTGCTGAACGCTTTCGTCAAACGCTACGGTGTCTAACACACCGAATTCTAGGCCATCATCTGGGATGACATGAAGGGCAAAATCGCTCTTGAGATATCAGCCCTAAGCTCCATTCGTGGCGTCAAACTCGGACGGGAGCGCATCGCGGTCGTCCTGCAAAATAGTGTTCGCATGTATTCCTTCACGAAGCCGCCCAATCTGCTCCACGTATATGAAACAGCAGACAACATGCTCGGCATGTGTTCATTATCAAATAAGAAACTCGCGTTCCCCGGCCGAACGGTGGGACAGATCCAGCTCGTCGAGCTTGTGACGGGCAACGTCAGCATTATCCCTGCGCATTCGTCCGCTCTCAAAGCTATTCAACTGAGCCCTGATGGAGAGCTTCTCGCAACGGCGAGCGAGACGGGAACCCTGATTCGCGTATATTCGACCAGCAATTGTGCGAGAATCGCAGAGCTTCGAAGGGGGATCGATCCGGCGACGATATTCTCGCTGGCTTTCTCTCCTTCTGGTGCCATGCTGGCATGCACCTCAGACAAATCCACTCTTCACATATTCGATATTCCCAACACAAAGCGGCAGTCAATACAGCGCAATCAGCATTTCGGGGCTGCTGAAGCCGAGTCTGGGAAATGGGGCATTCTCGGCAAGATTCCCCTCATGCCCCGCATGTTTTCAGACGTATATTCATTCACGTCTGCGCCCTTTGAAGCCGGCGATGACACTATGATTGGGGGGATACCCTTCTCGGAGGGGACCGTACTGGGAACGATGTGCCCTGCAAAGGGGGTTATAGGCTGGACAGGCGAAGACAGCCTTGCTGTCGTAGGAGCCGGAAGGGATGCCAGATGGGAGAAGTTTGTCCTCGTCGAAGGGGAGAATGGTAAGCGTGTCTGCGTGAGGGAGGGCTGGAAACGATACTTGGGCAATACGTGAACTTTTTTGTATGACTGGATTTGATGTGAAATCTGGACATGTTTGCATACCATTTGGGGACGTTGGCGTATTTCCATTTTCTTTCACTTTTTTCCCCCCCATCGTATAACATGCTGGGTGAGACTAAGCGGCGCTGATTGATGCGAAATACCAGTAACACTATCGAGAAGACTTGGAAATATCTTTTCATTTTTTGAACGCAGTGGTACCTGCACTTGTTATAAAGTGCGAAGCTTTGCCGTCACGTAGACACCAAGACAAGTGGCAAATCCCTCGGCCTCGAGGCGCGTATCGCAGCTCAATTCAGCTGCGCCGCACCGAGCTGGTCTTCTCTCCTCGACCACGACTACGAAGATCTATGCCTGCATATCTTCCTATCACGATCACGATCTTCATCTCGTTCGTGACCTGTCCTTGCGTCGCTCCCCATCTTCATCATCGCCATGTCTCCTCTCCCGTCGCCTCTCACCCCGATCGTCATTCCTATGACTGCGCGGCTCGCGGTCTCGGTATCCGTGCCTGCTGCAATCCCTGTTCCTATCGCGATGTCTACGTTGCCTGTCCTTATCGTCTGGTGAATCGTCCCTCCGCCGATGCGATCTGTGATGGCCATGTCTATGTCTCTTCTCCCTCCTCTGTGCCCTCCTTCTCGCCTGCTCAACCTCCTTCTTCTTCTTCTCCACCAGAAAGGCCTTCATTGGATCATCCTCGTCGTGGTCCCTTATTAAAGCGGCCAGTTCCCTCTCTTCTGGCAGGGGCGACCTCTGCACCTCCTCTCCTTGCTCGACTTCTTCATTCACAGGCTTCAATTTGCCTTGCCTCCGCATCATGGCCTCCCAGCTGACGTCGAACTCGGCGGGGTCTTCATCGTCCCTCGGCTTGTATCGCGCGTGGTCGACGCTGATGATGCGCCCTCCGACGTCTGCGCCGCCAAGATTGTCGACGGCGAGATCTGTGCTGCGCTGGTCTTCGTACTGGAGCCACCCGAAGCCTTTTGATTTGCCCGTCTCCTTGTCGCGGGCGAGCTTGAGGAAGGTTGGCTCGCCGAATTGGGAGAATATGGTGATGACGTCGCCTTCTGTGAGTTCATAGGGGAGACCTCCAAAGTAGATGAACGCTGTGTCGCGGTAGTCGACGTGCCATGAGCCTTCTGGCGTTCTGGAGAAGAATGTCAGTGGAGAGGGCCTCGACGTCACGAATGGCAGGTAACCCACATTCCATTCTCTATCTCTTTGTTATTGAGTTCTTGGATCGCTCTGATTTTGTTCATTGCCACAGCTTGGAGACTGCGCGGTCTTGAGCTGCGAGGACCTGGGGATGTTGGCCTGAAGTTTCGCAGCCGCTAGTCCGGACAGGAAGCATGTACAGTACCTAGGTAGGTACCTAATGTATGTGCATGCATCAATCAATCAATCAATCCATCAATCAATCAATCGGAATACCAGACAGAGGTGACTAACTGTCTGGTGTATGCAAGGCTGCGGTAGACTCCCCTTCAATTCGCTGTCGTGGTGGGTCCATTTGCGGACCGACGCTAAAATTGTCAAGCTAGCTCTACGCACGCCTGCCCAAATGCTTGAACCAAGTACTCCGTACCGATGGCCTTGAACGAACAACAACCTGGGCGACGCTAAAGCGCCTTGTCGATGCGCACATCCTCCATCCTTCTCGAGCACCTGAGACAAGATGCCTCGAGTCTAATGCATGTGCCTACCCGAAGACAAACGTTGACCCCTTCCCCTGACATCAATCACCACGCGTGTGTTCATGGGCCGGTTGCTACGCTAAATCGAGCAAAACGCGTTTGAGACCACCACTCGCATTGCTCGTAGCCGGTCGAATCTGCGTCCTCGTGTCCAGAGACTGGCCTAGGAGCACTGCACGATACAATCCATTGTAATATCGCACCGCTGCCCATGGCAGGCAGGAACGACCGGGTGTCAACATACACCTCCGGCTTTGGCGAAACGGACGGTCGGAATGGCGAGCAGAAGAGAAACCTATGGACGTCCATGCTGGGATCGGTGGCCAGCGGGAAGCGTCTCCCAGAAAAGAGCTTACTCGTGCTAGGTAAGCAGGCATTCATTCTCTCCTGATTAGCTAACAACCATGATCACTCCAATGCTAATCTTTGATTTGGAAACACTCGAAAGGCGGTACCCCTGAGACGCAACGAGACTTTATCGAATCGTTATCTAGCTCAGAAGGACGACGCAGCTTCGACCGACTAAGAACACCTCCTATCGCGAATAATTTCGCCCTAGGCTATACATACTACGACGTCCTAGACGCCGACCAGGATGGTGCGCATCAGCCGTTCGCGTAAAGTGTCCTTTTGCTGGGTTTCCACGCCCGTCTAACAGCATCCCAGATACACTTGCACGAGTATCGCTTTACTTGCTGTCGCAACCTTCGACCGAGTTCGCTTCACTCGTTTCGCCGCTACTCAACCCCGAAACCGTTCCTCATACAGCCATAATCATTCTGCTGGATTGGGCACAACCGCACCAATGGCTTCGCCAGGTCTGGGAATGGATCCATGTCTTGGAGGACGTCGTGGGCCGAGTAGACACCGAGTCGCGCAATGAGATGGAAGAGGTCATGAAGTCCTGGAAAGAGCGTGGTCGCGGAGGGGCCACCTTGAACTTGGACGGCACGCCGACAGCCGCGGGCTCGAGTGGTGATGGCGATGGACTCTTACCCTTGGGCCCGGGCGAGTGGTCGGAACCGTTGGGGTTACCGCTCTGTGTAGTCTGTCAGAATGTAAGATGCCACCTATCTTGCCAATGGGCATGATTATTCTCACAAGAACCCTTCCCCCGTGCTGACGTTGGCCTTGGCAGGCACAAAAAATGGATTTCCTTGAAAAGAGCAAGGGCTGGAAAGAACCTGACTTTGACACCGTCTTACAATACCTACGAACCATAATCCTTCGGCGTATGTCGCATTAGGTTCCAGGCCCCCTAATTTTTTTTCGCCAAGATACCGTGACTGACATTTCATCTAGACGGCGCGTCGCTCATCTATACCTCTCAAAACACACCCTCCCAGTTACCCCTTCTCATCCACTCGACTCTCGGAATCACCTCGTTATTAAAACGCCAGCCTCTAAAGCACAACGTCATCGACCGCGATAAGATTGTCGTCGCGCCAAACTGGGACTCATGGGGCAAAATCCGCATCCTCGGCGGCACGTTTGACGCCGAGCTGGTATCCAGAGGCTGGGAGGTAGACATCAAGCTCCCGCCCGGATCGAACCCGGGCGTCTCTGAAGACGCACCCCCTGCCGATGAGGACGCCCATGCACCTGCGACACCGACGCATCACGTACCCAGCGCCATCGCTCGGTATGAGGAATGGTGTCGTGACCCCAACAGCGGCGGCTTGGCCGTCGTCGAAAGCGCCATGAACGACGGCAAATCCATCGCTGTGGACAGCGAAAACCCCCAGGACTTTTTAGAAAAACAGCTCAAGATCCTCGAGGCATTCAAGGCCAAAGCCCCCGAGAAAGGAGCTGCTAATGGAGACCAACTTTCGCGGAGAATCGACTTCCCCGAGGAGAAGAGCGTGAAGGACCACATTGGTCCAGTGCAATTCAACATGGGCGGCATCCAAGTTGATGCGGACGACATGCTGCAGCGTCTCAAGGTATGGCTTCTACAAGACTACCAACCCAGCACGAATATGCCCAGGATGCCCATCCAGCTGCATCCCATCCCCAAAGCATTCTTTTTCTTCTTCTTTTTCCCATTCCCCCGACTAACACCCTGCAGGACCGAAACGCACCCGTCTCCTCCCCTGAAGAAGAGTACCAAGACGAAGAGGACGCAGGGCAAGCAGCCAACATGGCCACCAACTTTGACAACGAGCAGCTACAGAGCTTCTTTAGCAATTTGATGAACCGATCAGCCGGGGCAACCGACAGCCCGCGATCATAGCAGGTATGATAATTTTGCCAGAAGATGTTTGTAAGGAGGTATCGTCGACTTTGCAAGGGAGGTGCAGCTACTATTACAAAATAGATACCCATGAATCGAGGAAATTAAACAAAAAAATGGTACACATGCACTGGTGTTCCGAGTTGTAATCTCATCCTCACTATCATACAGTCGCATCGAATAAAGAAAATAGTGAATAAATAGATTTTCTCATAAAATCTCGGATATCTCACTCCCAAGTTACATGATTATGCCTTGTCCCGTCTCGTCTTAAACTGTACATCTGCCACAGGACCTCGACATCCCAGTCGCGCCGTGACCACCGCGCCCAGCAATCCGGGGAACAGCCACGGGTACTGCAGCATCTCCGCCTCAAAGGCGTTGACCGTCCCGCGCGCCAAAGAGGAGTACGTCTCGTCGTCGAGCAGGGCGCCCAGACGGAAGAGGTTCGAGGCGGCGACGGCATTGACGGATGGGAGGGAGGTGTCCATTCCATCTTTCAGGCGGAGGATGGCGTGGGGGGAGGTGCTCGATGTGGAGAAGAAGGCGCCGGCCAGGGGGTCGTGGAAGAGCTTGTTTTGGATTTCTGGCCTGGTCAGTCACGGATTCTTACATTGAGTGCGATGGTGTAGATGAAAAGCGTTGAAGAGATCATAGAGGTTGAAAGAAGGGGCGTTGAGAGATGATTGGAAAAAACACTGGTCTATAACATACTTTGAAGGAGGTCTGCGAACTCGAGGAGCGATTCATCCCCCTTGGCAGTGAAGAGGTCCAGGAGGCCGTTGATCAGATAAGTGTAGTCGTCGGCAAAGCCCTCGATGTCCTTGCCGTCGCGCCATATTCTATACAGAGTCTGGGAAGAGGCGTCCCAGAGATTGGACTTAATAAAGTTGGCAGCGGCCTGGGCGGCAGCAAGGTACTTCGCGCTCCTGATAGCCGCAACGTCCTTCAGCGCAATGGATGCTTGGGCGAGGGACGAGATGGCGATGCCGTTCCATGCTGTGATGACCTTATCGTCGAGCGTGGGCCGGATGCGCTCCTTGTCCCGTCGGGCTTTCAGTCCCTGTCTTGCCGTCTGAATGTGTTGCCGTATCGTCTCCACGGGCAGGTCGAACTGCTTGCTCAGTTCGTCGGGGGTCTTGACGACGCGCAATATGTTCTGGTTGATAAAGTCGTCGTTGGGGTCGCGGTCCTCGTCCACGTTGCCGTTCTCTTGGACGTCCCAGTGTGCGGCGGCAACCTGGCTGATTTGCTTATCCTGCCCCGATGCCTCCACTACAGAATCGAACTCGCGGCGCGTCCATAGATAGTATGCGCCTTCCTTCATTTCTTTGTCGCTGCGCCTTGTGAAGGAGTCGGCGGCCTCGCTGGACGCCAGGCCGCCGTTCGGGAGGACGATGGGCGGAGAGCTCAGGTACTCGGCCAACTCGATTAGCGTGTCGAAGAACTCGCTTTCGACTTTTTCGCCAGCGAGGTGCCAGGCGTCGAGGTACAATGTCAGCAGCAGCGCATTATCTACGACGAGTTTCTCGAAGTTAGGGATGCTCCAGTCAGGAGTGACGGAGCAACGGGCAAAGCCGGACGCTCCGACGTGATCGTGCAGCGCGCTGTCCCTGATCTTGCGAAGCGTGTCCATGGCCATCTTTGCAGCATGCTTGCATTCTGCCTCTCCAACCACGTCCTGCACAGCGGACGGCGCCGCACTGAGCTGAAGCAGAAAGGCCAGCTTAGGAGGAGTGAGAAATTTCGGCGAGAGGCCAAAACCTCCATGCACGGGGTCAAAGGTGCCTGCGATATGGGTATAAGCCTCTTCCAGTTGGTCCAGGTCAAGCTCGCTGGAAACTTGGACATTATTCTCTTTCGCCGCCCCTGCTGAGGCCTCAGGAATGGTTGGGATTGCCCAGCTTGGTGTTGCAATCGGGTGCTGACCGCTGAGGCTTCTGGTGCCCAGTGTGCCCTCGGCAGCAAATTCTCGCAACTGGCTCAGGATCTCAGAAGCCTCCTTACGGCATCTTGTTTCTTGGTCTCTCCAGATATCTCGGACCTTTTTGAAAATGGTTAGGGAGTCGGGCGATTCGTCTTCGTGCTCAGCAGTGACCCGGCGAGATGTTCCTGGGCCTGGCCAATATGTGCCTCCAAACACGGACTCCAAGTCTGGAGTTACGAAGACGTTCAATGGCCAACCGCCGACGTTACTCACGGCCTGCACGTAGTTCATGTACATGGCATCGATATCGGGTCGTGCTTCTCGGTCCACAATTACTGGAACGAAGAATGTGTTCAAGACTGCTGCGCATTCTGCATTGGAAAATGTCTCTTCAGCCATGAGCCGACAGACTATGACCCGTTAGCTGATGATCAAGGTCTAGTATTGGTAACGACGTCGGCGTGCTCATTTCAAAACGTACAATGACACGCATTGTAACCAATATGCAGGAAGATGAGTTTATTCTCTCGTTTCGCCAGTTCGATGGCGTCCGAGTCTAAAGTTTGCCATTTCACCAGGCTGAGCTCTGCGCTCTGCATAAAAGGACTCTTGCTCGAAGCCGCTCGATTTCGCAGAGGCATTGGTTCAACGGGCACTCCATAATCCGTGACTGATGGATCGGATCCCATTGCTCCTCGCACCGCAGCAGATGCGGTGAGTTCTGAAACAAGCATCATGGGCAGCAGAAAGGCGACGAAAAGCTGGATAAATACTCGAGAAAGGGCGCAGTCGTTATATCGAACGGCCCGCAACCAGCTAACCTAACCGCAACAAAGGTGGTGGGGCTGGCCCGGGGTGGGTGATACGAGATAAATCGAAGCACGTCGTAGTCCTTTGTAAACCAAGTTCGAGGTGCGTCGAGAGGTTGTTCGGTTCACAATTCACTGGATTTTCTCTTTTTCTCCGACACAAGGGCGCTCTTCCGGTGTGTTTTTTGAGATTTATAGTCCCTAACTCGGCATGAAATATAAATATGTGCGTCATGAGAGAAAAGACCCCCAGCCTTATTTGGTGGCGGATAGGACGAGATGGTGGTTGCAGTCGGAGAGGAGGTGGGCGAGACGGGCAGGTGGGGGCAGCTCATCCCCATCACAATTCCACAATTTGTGTTGGAGGGGACGGAAGCTTTATTCTAAGCTCCGCAGAGTTGCACCAGTTTCCTAGGGTTTCGGACTCGCTTTGCTTTGGCCTGTTCCTTAAGTGTTACCGCATCGCGTCGCGTCGCATCGCATCGTATCATCAGCCCCACCGAGGGGTGTCAATTGGGCATGAACGACTTGGAATCTGTTGTTCTGCCGGGCTCGCTAAAGGTTATCAGTGATCAGCACAGGGAATTTGATGCCAAAGTGGAAAGGTCTAACATGATTGACGATTTGCTTTGATGGATTGAGGAAAATCCATCCAACCCCTTTTTTTTTAACCCGTGCGTGCAGGCCCACCAAAAGAAGTCACGAGATCTCCTGACTATTTCCCCTTGTACGATTCAAACCATCTTCAACTCCCTCAAAGAGAGCTCCCTTCAGCTCCCTTCAGCTCCGGCATTTCCAACTCTTCATAATGCAGCTTGATACAAATCAAGTCCTTAGAAGAGCTCCTTTTGGCTCCAACAAGTCCTCGATGTTCAACACTGTCTACCCCGCTCATGCAGATACTCCATATCAGTTCTGGCCCCAGCACAGCCAGAATAATTTTTTGGAATGCGCGGCAACAAGAGTAGCATCAACAGGAATTGCGGGACCTTCAACATCAGTCTTGGCAGCAGATCCAGCAGCAACAGCAGCAAGAACGACGGATACAAGACCTGCAACAGAAGCTTGCTGCTGAAGAGGATTATGAGCAGTCAGATGACGTCTTCTGGGAGATATGCCAACCAGGATCCAGTCCTAACCGTCAGTTGGATCCCGACCATTGCCCTGACCAACACTCTGACTGTCTGACTGTCAGCCCGCTAGGTGCTGGAATTGCCGCTCGATTGATCAAGGTTCCGTAGCTGCTGCTGATGCTTCTATATAGAATTGACCAAGGCTCTTGGCTGCTGTTCATACCGCTGTTAAATTGATGATATTGAGAAATAGCAGGGTAAATTTGCTTACGATGAAGATTTGATTGCTGTAATAGCAGTGCCTCTGAAGGTAAAGAATCTTAGCATTTTCTGACTCTGAAATAGATATGAGCTTCTATCAGCTTGTTTTTGGTTTGAAATCGTTGCCTGTTTTATGCTGTAAATTCCTGTCTATATTTTTAGCTCAACTCTTGTCCCTTATATCTTCTCCTGTTCTCCGCCCTTGGAGAAGATCGCCAAAGAGCTACTGTGAGGCTGGTCAGTTTCCAGCTTCTGGCTAATTAAGGCACAGTGATGGCAGCATGCACAAGCCTCCTTTGACCGCAATGGTGAATCAAGGATGGAGGATGACTTTGTCCACTGGGAGGAAAATAGACCATGACCGAAGTCGGTTCGGTGTTGCTGACCATCCAACCCTTCGTACAGTTGTATCAAGATCAACATGGCGAATTAAAAAAATCTGCTAGCAACAACATAAGGCACAATATCGCGTAGCTATATTCAACATATGTGTAGTTGCAGTGCCCGAGATTTGAGATTTACTTCTGTAGGGTGGGTCGCGATGCACGTCATAAGAAGAAAGGAGTCTTGGCCAACTTCGGCCGCCGTTGTTACGTGCCTCATAATTAACCCAATCATTCACTGTAAGGCTAAATGTGGAAGTGAAGCCAGGTGAAAGATATGAGCCTACATTGTTCCTAGTCTCCTCATGCTTGGGACCAAGATTACTCGCAAGTTTGTCAAATGGAGGCGGCCGTCCTTTCTACTGCATTTCTGATTGGAACGATGTTTATAAATTGCGCTTAGTCTCAATTTATCCTTCATGCGATGAGACTATAGATTGGGGGAAGATAGAGCTTGATCTGATGGTGACTAATGGTCTCGACGTCTTAATGGTGTGAGAGTATGATGTGGTGCTCTAGGATCTCGATGAGCTGCCAGCTGATGGTGTTCTCACTGGTGCCGACAGGGCACTTTGTGCAAGCCATATTTTTAGATTGGAATAGAATTACTTTTCGGTCATCAGTGGCGAGAGACAGCAAGCCCACACCAAACATGCTTCACAGGTCAGGCGGCCACTCAAAACCGAGCCGACCCTGCCCGCGGTCCATTTGCTGATATCGAAACCCTCTTCTTCGTCGTCTTCCTACATTTTGAAGACCAATCACCAAGGTATTCTGGACTGTCTAGGAGATATTTGGTTGCGGCTGTTTGGTCTCATCCGAACAAATAACCAAGCTCACCAGATCAAGCCTGTCTCTCGCATGGGATCAAAGTGGTAATGGGACGGATCCTGCTTAGTCGCCCCTTGGTTCGTTTCATGAAACATCGGCGAGATCGATTTGAACTGTCGGAAATCATGTAGTATTGGCGACAAAACCCTCGATCCCGAATTGCACCTACTACCACTGATATTCTGTCGCGAAAGAAAAATGAAGAGACGACGCCAGATGTCCACGATAATGCTCAACCCCCGTTTGAAGCCTTAATGCTGCTGACTCCGGAAATGCTTGGTGAAGGTGGTCCGGGGCGTTGAAGCTTTTGTTGCGAGCATCAGATCCGGCAAGTCCACCGAAGATTCCAGACTGGAATCTCTGTTGACGAACGAGGGCGAAGGGGGCGCGTTGAGCCAGACAGAAACCGCGGATATGCACGTTTAGCGGTTAAGGGCTTCGAGCACTGTCCTGTCAAAACCAGTGTAATTTTTTGTGTTAAAGTCCGAGACAGTGATGGAATATCATATGGGCGATAAATATGCCGGGGTAGTAGAAGAACCGATTCGCTGGCGATGGAAGCACAGGAACCAAATCGCAGGCGACATGCCGGCCACTCTAAGAAAAAGGGTATATAAATTCGAATAAACCAGAACCTGGTGGAGTTGGACCTTCCAAACGCACTAATTTCTTGCCTTTTACCAGAGATTACCGTGGAATGGCCAAACATACTCCGTTCTCGCAATCTTTGGAACCTCCGAGTTCGACTCCGGTCGGCATCCTTTTTATGACTTTTTTTTTATGATTCATTTTTTTTTGTGATACCCTACCCAAGCTGCCGCTGACACAAATCAAAATCAAAACTTTGTTGTACCTATGCATCAAAAATTTAAATCAGATTCTTTGCAAGACGTTCTTCACCATCCACGCCTGCGCATGTCCTGGCCGCTCTATGCCGATCGTCGAGTTCTCCCACTGCCAGGAAAAAGGCCCTGCCGTAGCTATTATGGGCTTGACGTTCAGTGTCATTTTCCAAGTCATTTGATTAATCGCGGCAGATTTCATTCCTAACTCGCCACAGAATCCTCTCTAGGCAGTACTGAACTTGGTCGCGGCCCTCGGCTTCAGACTAACGGAAATCCGACCGGAGACCGAGTGACTCACAACGGGCGAGTAGAATGCAATGAGATGCATCTAATATAAATAATGCAAACGGACGCTCAGCATATATTCTGCCCCAGCAAGTTATGGAGTAAGCAGTAAGTTTCATTTTCTTTGGACTTTATTGTTTAATGCCTGCTTGCATTGGATGCAAAACAATTTGTGCAGTCACTTGGCAGCAATACCTCGCGTCAGCTTCATGTGGAACATCCCAATTAGAACGTCTACATCCGCCTAGCTTGCACTCGACAACAGGTTCTCTACATCGCATTTTCACTCGGTCCATGAAGCCCATCGTGTTAGACGGGCGCACTGGTGAAGGTGGGGGTCAGCTTGTACGATTGGCCTGTGGTCTTGCGGCTCTTACATCGCAACCCGTCACGATCCATCACGTCCGAGGTAACCGTGAGGGTGGGAGAGGAGGCGGTACGTTAAATGAAGCCAAACCATTAGAACGAGTCTAGTTTTATTCGCAAATATTTTCTGGGGACCTTCGGAGTACTGACAGAATACAAAGGTCTCAAAACTCAGCACGTCACCTCCCTGTCATGGTTGGCCAAAGTCACGGACGCCGAGGTCGACGGCCTTTTTGTCGGGTCCCAAAACATAACTTTTATACCCCGGCGCCCTCCTGTAGTACTTATGCCCAGGACCTTCAAGATTGAAGCTGAGACGGATGATGCGAGCGCATTACTCGTTTTACAAGCCATATTTCCATATGTTCTTTTCGCGGGGAACGACCCTCATGAGCCTGTGGTGCTTGACATACACGGCGGCACTAATGTGCATTGGTCGCCAGGGTATGAGTATTTCGACCAGGTCCTCATGCCGACTCTCGAAGAAAGGTTCGGGATCCACGTTCAGCGAGAGTTGAAATCACGGGGTTGGAACCTAGGGCCCCGTTCACAAGGACAAATCGCTCTCACCATATATCCAGTTCGCAAGGGTCAAACGCTCAAATTCACGCCCCCACCCAGATATACATATCCGACATCCTATGAGGTCCAAAAAATAGACGTCAACATCATCGTGCCCCGGCATTCTCATGGAAATGTCCAAGAGGAGCTGGTCAAGTCTCTAGGGCAATTGTATCCTGAAGCAGAGATTCATTTCCGAGTGGTAGAAGACTCGGGTCACGACGCGAGATGGTCAATACTCCTCGTCGCTCACTCCGCAGATGGTATTCGATGGGGCCATGACTCACTCTTCTCGATGCCCAAGACGCTCGAGACCACAAGAGAGAAGTTCGTACAGCTTGCCTGTTCGAATCTTTGCAAGGAGCTGTACAAAGAGACCTCCCTGTGTGGCACGGTCGACGAGTTTCTTCAAGATCAGCTTGTTTCGCTACAAATCCTCGCGGAGGGTTATTCCAATTTTTCAAGAGGAGGAGATAAACCTGATGAGTCGATGGGTGCCTTGGTTGAAAAGCTGGGTGTCCTGGAAGTGAGGGATGGGGCGAAGATGAGGATCGAGAAGTCGCATGAACCCTTTGGAAGTGGATCTACCCATACGACGACGGCAAGGTGGGTGGCGGGTGTACTTTTGCCAAGGGCAGAGTTTTACAGAGGAGGAGAAATTGTGAAGGGAGTAGGGTTCATTGCATAACAACGTGAAGACGATATCGTTTCCGGTACTGGAAATACGGCTCTAGTTACACAGATCAACATAGACGCCACCGTTCAGAAAGCCATCTTTGAGTATAGGCAAGACTACAGCCATCTCACCTCGAGCACAAAATTTCTTCAAAATGATACACGCGAAGAACCCATCCGGGTACGTCCACGTCTGCCGTCCCAGTCATCAAACGCTGCTCCAGCCGCTATATACACGGGCATCAACTGGTCCATGTGAGGATGCGCCTGCCTCGCATTGCGTCTCTCGCAGACTGTCGCCGTTTTCAAGCTTGGACATCCAGACGGGCAGCTACTCTGAACGGAAAGTCCCCAACATGAGTGCCTGCCTCTGCTCGCAAAGCCAGCTCGGCACCTTCCCTGTGGCAGTCGACTTCGAATAGCCAGCTGTCGACGAGATTGGCAACTGTACATCCAGAGCAGAATTTTCCATAAATTCTCTTATTACCCCTCTCATCCTTTGATCCCTTTCCTCCTTTTCTTTTCTTCACCTTTAAGCTCAGCTTACTCTGCAACTCTGGACCTCTGGAACCATATTTGCACACGACCCAACTTTTTTTCGAGACCATCGGCATCATGGCTCTAAATTTTTTCATCAATCTCCTGAGGCGATTCTATGTCCTTGCGACAGGCTGGTTGGGTTAGCTAACCCTGGACTTTGTCAAGCCTTGGGCTGATGATGTGCGTGCATCAGTCTCAACAGTCCATGCCTCTGCCCCCGAAACGCGTGTCATTATGGTGACCACGTTGACCGGCTTCAGTTTCGCTCTCTCTGGTATACTCGCTACTGCAATGTCTTTCGAACCGTTCAACACGGGTACGAGGGGCCTGATCACGTTTTCGTTGTTGATCAGTCTGCTTTTCGGGATGCTGGGAGTTCTGGTCTTGTTTTTCAATGGAATTGGTGGCACGATTACCTTTTAGGGGAGGATAATCGTAGGCATATCCATTGCCGTACTTGTCGGCCTAGTTGGCTTCACAGCTGCTGTGGTCGTGTACGTGAACAGTCTAGGGCTAGGAAGCGGTTGGAACGCCTTTCTCGCGATTGGAACATCCACCGCCACTCTAGTGTGTCTTTGGACACTGCTGACGGCATGCCATCGGCCACGGACTAGTCCAGTGCCTTCGGTTGCAGTTGGTTCAGGAAGCGACGCTAGTCCGCTTGCCCCCGAGGGTAATTCGCAGACCTAGCTGACCCTGCCGAGCAATGGTTGACGAGCAACCATGGCAGGAATGCCGAACAACTCTACCCTTTGGAGCCGTATGGTGGTTGGGTGGCCGGGGAGCCGATACCCCGGGATACAAATTAAACGACCTCGACAAGGATGACGCTTCTACGCAGCATCGAGGACAAGTACCTTCTGTCTTTCTTGGCCACTCTGTGAAAAAGGCAAAGGGAAACCAAGTTCATTCATTCTGAAACTAATGCAGCAAACGCGTGTCGGTGCAAAGTAAGTTTCAGTCAACAGGAAGACTCTTATACTTTTCTAACGCAAAGCAACTACAGGCCTACAAATTCTTCGTCTATTGCGTTTAGACATGGACAGCGAAGCACGCACGCATATATTCACATGCATTCCTTCAGTTACGACACACAAACATGTCGAATACATCACCCTCATGTCCTTGGTGCAATTCTGCACCTGTGTATTGGACAAAAAGCGCGCACACACACACACACATGCCCTATCATCACTGTCCGCATGTCAAGTCCAAGAAAAACTGAGCAGTCTGCATCCTCATAAAGTAGACTTGCTCAAAGCCACCCTTGCTCTCTCGAGCCCACCACAGCTCTCTTTCAATGGTCTCAACCTCAACTGATCATGACCTTGAAACACGACGCGACTCGCCCAAATCAACCCTCCAATCATGTTTACTATCAGAAACACATTACTGGCATCTTTGAGTCGCTAAATCCTCATTTTACTTCATCGCTATTTTCTTCCTTCATTACTTTACTCATGCCTTCTTCTACGATAACACGACGACTGCCTATGCTCGTTAACAACATTTTTTTCGAAACCCTACCAACAAACCACAAAGAGCACTAGCAAGGTCAGATCTGATAAGATATTATCGATTTTCTCCTTCCCACCGTCTCTCCTTTTCATGGAGTAAAAATCGGATTTCTTGCCTGTGAGTTAATCCAATGTGACACGAGGGAAGTGTAGCCATCACTGATCTTCTGTTTTTGAACCCTTCAAAACTAGACCACTTCGTCTGTTCTGGCAGAAGATAGCCTTATGTCTTCGGATTTCACGCCGTCTGGCCTTCCTTTGATTTGACTGTTCTTACAGTCAGCCACAAGTAATTGGCCATGTCAATGTATCACACTCTCGTTTTCCTCCACAAGAGATAAAAGAGCGTAAATTAGATGTCTTATCGTCAAGGCGGGCACAAAAATCTAGTCAAGTATTTTAGACTGCGAACTGTATTTCATTGATCCTACCGATGATGAGCACATGACTTATGATTCTTGTACTCTTTCAGTCTGTTTCTCCTCTCTATCACTGTTCACGTATATTCAGATTGCTAACCAGTGCGCATGTCTTGAAACCAGATTGACTTTCGGTACGTATAATCATTGTCACTCTTTCAGTCCGTTTCTCCTCTGTCACTGTCGACGTGTATTCAGATTGCTAACGAGTACGCATGTCTTCACACTAGAATGACTCTCGGCACGGGTGAAGCACACTATGATGTGCATGTTTTGCGTACCTGTATCTCTAGGACGCTGTATTCAAAGCCACATACTTCACAATGCCTATAAAGTACGGTTTGAACTTTATGTCTCGCTAAGGAGTAATGATGCATCAACCCATCCACTAATTACTCTGTAATCGATCCAGGCTAGATCGTCGAGAAGATTCCCCTTACCCACGATTTCACATATTGGACTTCCGGGAGGACTCTTCTGGAGAGGATGTATAATAAACAACGGCAACGAGGGTGACGTGCTTCGGGCTGGCTATTGTTGGATTTGTTCCGTTCGATCAGTGAGCAGTATATACAAGAGAATTCAATGGGACTCAGCTCCAAGAGTGCAAGATTCATGATGCTTGGAAAGTTATTGTAATAAAGCTATTGGCAGTCTAGTTGAAGCAAGAATCATCCATTATGACCCCTCTCGGCTCGAATCCAGCAGCTGTGGGCACCAGGAGGCGTCGTTAAGGAAGGTTTAGGGCAATGTTCTGATGTAAGCGCAAAGCTTAAGAGAGCCAATCTAAGCACAAGAAAAAATTTTCACTATTTCAATTTTCCTCCTCGCTCATTTTCTCTTCTACACAGTAATCAAGCTTCATCCCAAAACAACATCCCCCTCCATATAATACTTGTCAAGACTTACGAGGTCACATATTACTGAGTGAAGGCCGAAGGCTGTGGAGTTGTCGTTTGATAGATGCTAGCTACCTAGATATGGTCTAGCGCTTGAAGGTATGAATATCTGACTTCCCTCTCTCTCCCTGTCCTTTCCTCCCCCTTCCTATAGTCATGGTGAGTGCGCCGCCGCCCGGCTGCGGTGGACATGCTCATGCTCCATGACGAGTCATTGTGCTCGTCCCGGCCTGCAGATGCAGAGGCGCGCTGCGTTCGACCGTGTTGCTTATGACCATGATCCCAGAGCATACTGAGAACGCTAAAAGAAATGAGTTTAGACAGCATAAATTAAACGATCACCATGTGCCTTAAGTGTAGTAAAAGCGATCGTATAGTGCCCTACGACCCATTCTTTGGCCTGGAGCTCCAACCAGGGCTGGCTTTATGCTTCGTAAAGAAGTTTGGGCCAGACGAAGGATTGCGCCTGCTTGTGGAATATTATCAAAAGAAAACGGGTATATGGGCACGACATGATAACGCGTTGGAGATATCGAAGAATGCATCGTCTAGTCAGGAGCGGAGTGAACTTTACCTCAAGCAAATACATAGAGAGAGGTTTCACGCGCAAAGTGCTGCTTGTGAACGACAGCGCTTTGGTCTCATAAAAAGCTTCAAGCTATGTGGCAAGCAGGCTGCCGCAGACACGCGGCTGAAGAAGTTGCTTGCTCCGTGGACCAGACACAAATCATCGCAGACTCGCGAGCAGGATCCAGACGAGCAGATGAAGATCCAGCAAGCACTTCACAAGGAACTTCTAGAGTTAGAGGACAGTTACATTGCCTTGTTGGAACAAAAGGCGATTGACACAGAATTGGCTCAAAGAAAGGCAGCTGAAATGGAAACAGGGGTCGAAAAGGTGTGCACATGTGTATGACCGTGAGAACACCCTAATTAGGATTAGCTTGACTCAATTAACAACATGAGCCTGTAGTATCTTTCCAGCAAAGCATTCATTCCCCTGGAACCAATTAAGAAGCAGCGTTCCCTAGGTACGTAATCAGTAATCAGGGTGTTACTGTTTGCCAAACATGGTCTCCGAGTGAACGGCATTTTCCCAGAATTGATCTTGATCTTGGCCATGTTTCCTCGTCAGTACATGTAAGCAGCTGCCGCACCACCAACTAACTTTAAAATATACCCGTGGTATGTACCACCAAAAATGCCGACACGCCTTTCCAACCTACTTCTTGGCCGCTTGGCCGCTTGGCCGCTTGGCCGCTTGGCCGCTTGATCATCTCGCTCTTTCCGGCCCTTTCCCATGGCATTTGGAAGAGGTTTGGCGTAGGAAGGCATGTGTATATGTCCCGATTTGGAGGATTTGGAGGATTTGGAGGAGGCGCTGCCCACAATTTGTTCTACAGTACACTCTACGGAGACCCACTGTATCTGGCTGTTGCCCTGCCAGGCGGCTAGACCCGCGTAGCCCAGTATCAGCCAATCACAATAGCTCCAACTGGATTAGCCCAAAAGAATTGTGAATTTTGTTTGGTTTCTTTCTACTCAATCCCTGACAGACACGCATCACCATCACCTTCGTCGCATCACCGCATGTGAGAAGCCCGAGCATCGACCGTCATTGCAACTTGTGTTCTTTGTTGTTGTCTGCGAGCTCGAAATCAGCATTGGGTCCGCTACCCGAGGGGCAAACCTCCAATCTCCCTTCGTCATGGCCCCTCTCATCCTTCACAATGTCCCAGACGAGGAGTGCTACGTTGGCGACGATGGCATCAAACGTCCCTACGCAATGTATTTCCACCAGTTCGTCGCCTCCCATTCTAAACTATTGTATCGTCGAGAAAGTGGGGCTATTCCGAAAAGTTCTTAGCTTGCTAATTTCTTATTCTCAGACAAGATGCTCACACGGGGGGAAGCACGAGGTCGCGGCGCAATGTCGCAGAAACTGGTTCGTTCGGCAAATCCACCAGGCGCTCTCGATCGAGAACCGCCACGCCAGCTCGGACCCGCGAGAACCCAACTCTTGCTGCCGCAGACAAGCTCTTTGGCGATTGGGTTTCGAATCAAGCCGCTGCTGCCGCCCCGGCCACGACCAACCAACGGAAGAGCAGCGGCTTGTTGCAAGACGATTCTCCTCCTCAGCCGGTTATCCCGACCACACCTGTCGAGCTCATTCTTCGCGGCTATCGTTCGCCAGAGCAACAATATGCCGCTATTTCACACTACGAGGACCTTGCTGGTGCCATTTTGGAAGATTACCCGCGTCACCCCCCTGCCTCACAACGACGATACAAGTCGGAGCTGCGCGATCCTGCCTTCACGCGACGACGAAACCTCAACGCGGACGAACGGGCGCTTGTTAACCGCGCAGACGGCGGTGAGCATTGGGTCAAGGTGACGTTTGAGAGCGCCGAGGCTGCCAGCGCAGCTATCTATGCCAGTCCCCAGCGAATCCTGGGTTACTTGGTCTACGCCGAGCCCTACAGGGGAATCCCTCCAGCCAAGGACGGAGCTTGCCCGGACCTTGAAAGCATCAGGGATGTTGAGCACGAGCGTTCCCAAAGCATGCCGGCGGCGGTCGGCACTTCGCGTAGGAAAAGCACCACCGGCATGCCTACCGCTCTGCGCAGCCGTCTGCTGGATCTATCACCCTCGGATTCTAGAACATCCAGCCAAACTCTAGACTCAGCTACTCTCGCAACATCAAATTCTTCGGCCACCATGACCGACACGCCAAAGTTGTCCTCAGGTGTCGAGCCGTTGGAGCTGAAGGGCCAAGACAGCTTGTTCTGCCGACGGATCCCTACCGCCCGTCGCGCCCATCTTCTCCCTGCCGAACAAGCCCTACTCCCTGGGCAATCCGTCATGCAACGATTTGTTAATGCCGTTCCGTTTGTCAAATGGCTCAGCGGCAGCATGATTGGGAACGAGGTACCGAGGACCGAAAGTGGAGAGTTCGACTGGGGTCGTGCCAGCCTGTATTGGAAAATCATCTGGTGGCTCGACGCAACCTTTGGTCTCTTCAAGGGCGATGTATACAACATTGACAAGGATGACTAGAAGGACACCCATGTCAGTGGATGCGTGGGTGGCTTAGAGCAGACGTATCATAGGCGCAGCGAAGAACTGACACCCGCATGTCAACTTGCACGAGTTTTGGAGCAATTGCCATACTAGAGGGATACTAATCATGCAGTAGCAACATGGACAATGTTTTTATTCTCAGACCCCTTTCATCAATTGTTGCAGGATGGAGGTGGAACAAGTGGATTGCATATCTTTCAAGAGGCGTAATGGGAGTCCGGATAAAGGAGAGTGGGAACTCAGAAGCAGTGAAGATGATCCTGTGAGGACGGAAATGGTCACGCGCGCTTTTCCCGCGAGGAACGTACAAAGCTGGGTATATACTAGTGCAACTGATCTACATGAAAAGAACTCAACATATTCACACTTCCCTGCCATATACATGATGACTACCCGAGTGCTTTGCCTCTACGGCCCAATGCCACCTGCCAAGGGGAACAGTAATTCAACGACACGAACATCACGTCTGCCAAATGTGGAAGGGCAACTTTGCTCATGATATTTACTACCGCCGGCCGAAAAATATAATGAATCCCGGAGCACCCTACAACGCCCAGAGACAAGAAGAACGACGTGCCAATCCCAAACCTCACATGCACAGAAGCACGGCTTCAATCCCCCCATGCATCCGCCGAGCTTTCCCCCTCGCGTTGCGCCGCCTCCTCCGGCGACAGTGGCTTCTCCCTCCCTCTGTCTTCCTCCTCTGGAATCTGCTCCCCCGGCTCCTCTTGCGCTCCTGTTTCTGGCTCGGGAGCATGGTGCCTCGACGAGCCAATGGCGCCAAGTGACTCAAAGGTCACGTCGGCGGGGATCCTCCTGATGGGCTGTGGAGAAAAGGGTCTGGCACCGCGAGGTTTGTTGAAGTCAGCAGAGAAGACGCTGTCTGCGTCGCCGCCGCCATTCTGCCTCGGTTCCGTCGCCAGCGCAGCGAGGGACTGGTACCGGTCCGGATCCACGAGGAGGCTATCCCCACGGGCGTGTCCCGGCTTAGCGGAACCGGCGTCGGATGCGGAATCAGCGAGAATGCTCTTGGGCGGCAGTATGGAGAAGAGCTTGGCCGAGGAGTCGCCCACGGTGCCGGCCAGGGCGCCGGCGGCGCTGGCCCCCTCGTCCTCGGTCGCGAACAGATCGGTCCCCTTCTCCAGCAGGTCGTCCAGGCCGCCGCCGGTCCAGCCCTTGCGCGCGAGGCTCTCGAATATGTCGACCTCTGCGCGGACCAAGCTGCAGCTCGCGTCGGCGATGCGCGCGCTCGTCTCCTGCGACTCGCGCAGCAGGGTCCTCGAGTGGTCGGCGTGCAGGGTCGTCAGGCCGTCCAGCTTGGAGGTCAGCTCGACGAGGTGCGCCCTGAAGCGGGCCACGTCCCGGCGGCGCTGTCGATGGAGCTTGAGGCCCTCCTTCTCCAGCCGCTTGACCTCCCTGCTCTGCGCCTTGATCTCGGCCTGGTAGGTGTCCTCCTCGTCGTCGATGACGGTGCGCCACTTGTCGAGGTCATGGAGGAGGGGGACCTCGAAGGAGCGGTAGACCGTCTCGGACAGGATCTGCTGGTGGTTCGCGACCAGGTGGTGGACGCCCGAGGCGGAGAGGAGCGTGTCGGCCGTGCAGGCGCCGCGGGTGGTGGTGAAGGAGGCCGTCATGCTGCTTGCGCCGTGGGCGTGGAGGGCTGAGATGGGCTCGGCGCGAGCCTCCTTCAGTCGAGCGCAGGCTTCGAGCGCAGAGCCGAGCTGCGAGGCCGCGCCCGAGAGGGTCGCCAGCGCGAGGCGGTACGTCTTGGCCGACGCGAGCAGGTCGGAGTAGGCCTGTTGCGAGGCCGCGAGGTCCGACTTGGTGAGCACGGCGTGCGTCGGCCGGGGGGCAGGCGGCGGGGGCAGGTTGAATCGCGAGATCGGGTTGGCCGTCGATGCGATGGAGTAGACGGGCGACGAGGGCACGGGCGGCAGCTGGGAGAGCGAAGGGGAGACGGGCCGTGATGGCGTTGGCGACGAGGGCATGGCCAAGAGCGAAACGGGGGGGGTTTCTTCTTCCTTCCTCGATGTATAGTTTTTTTTTTTTTTTTTTTTTTTTTTTTTTTTTTTTGTTTTTTTTGTAATTTTTTTGAAGAAGAAAAAC
>KQ061715.1:13007-27126 GCA_001008035.1 Atkinsonella texensis | reverse complement strand
TTTTTTTTTTTTTTTTTTTTTTTTTTTTCTGTTTCTGTTTCTTGGTAAAAATTCTAGAAGAAGAAAAACCTCGCTTTCTGATCTTGTTTTTCGATGGCGCACCGCAGGCAGGAGGGCGTGGCGAGAAAAAAAGAAAAAAAAAAAAAAAAGTCGTGGCCGCAGATCGAACCGAGCCAAGAAGAGAATTTTGTCGCGTAGGTGAGTCGAGAATAGGGCCCGATTTTTTCTCTTTGTCTTTTTTTCCCTTATCGACTTTTATTCAGAGGCGGTTTTTTTTTTTTTTTTTTTGTGTGGTTGTTGTTGTTGTTGTTGTTGTTGTTGTTGTTTATCGTGAGGGAAACGGACAAGCTTGGCAAGGCTGAGCGAGCGGGTCTGGTCTAGACGAAACTCAAGGAGGTCTGTGTCCGTGGGTGGGCACGGCAGTTGACCCTGGTTGTAAGGTACTCATTCAACAGATAGTAGATTGCGAGGACGAGGTCGAACGGCTATTCATTAGGGCGAGTGCAACGATTGTCGAGGGCGGAATACAATGTTGGCCGCAAAGGAAGGCGGTAGAAAAGAATGGATGGATGGATGGTTCGAAGCGCGTCACGCCACTTGTGCAAGGTGCTTGCAGATCAGCATTGACGTGTTGACGTGTTACCAGGTAGGATGTAGCCATTTCGTACTCCGTACACGCATCGTGCTTCTTGGGTGATGAGACAGGTCGTGAGAGAAAGGAACGCTCGGCCATGCTACAAGGGAAATGAGATGGATGGCTTATCCTCAGACGGTAAGACGCGGTTCGACTCGGTAGCCTGCGCCAACAACGCGAAACATGCTCGAATCTGGTCAAGGGCCGTGGCAGGATGTGTGTGTTTAACTGGTGTCAAATGCTTCGTTCGCTACATAGAAAATGCTTCGCTTATGCCAGGAGGCCGGCCATATGAGAGGTATGCTCGCCTTCAGTCCACCGCATCTCCTCAACAGCTCCCACGTGGTCCGCATGTCCAAGAGCAGCACCGATGAAGAAAAGGCACGGCCTTCTCGTCATCCGCCAGGCTCAACGGCCTTAAAACCTTGCCGTTGTTCACTTTCTCTACTGCACTTATCTCCCGCCATTCCATCCATTCAACGGGTGGCACAATCACCAACTTCTTGCACTTTGTACAGGAGATGCCGCCCACCTGCTTTTGCTGCACAGCTCGTTCGAGAAGGTCGCGAAGCTGCGGCAAGCCGTCCGGGATGTAGTGTGGCAGCGCTGAAAGCTCTTTCGTGGCGTAGCAGCTCCGGAGAGCCATTTCAAGAAGCGAGGGGACACGGCTGGGCTTGTTGACCACGTCATTGCCCTCTTCATCGTCTGCCACTTTCACTCGCGTTGACTCGTGATAGGCCGGAAACCTAAATCTTGAGAGCACCTGTCCCACAGAGTCTGACACTTGAAGAGGACTCCGACCTAGTTTTCGGGAGATCAACCGTTTCTCTATTACCTCATGGGCATCTTGCTCTTCGCTAGGGTCATGGTTAAATGTAGAGTCCGGCTCGAGGAATGCGTTAGGATATAGGATGAGATCTTGCAGTTTGAAATCAAAGAGGTCGAGAAGTTCTGCCGGGAGCGACCGCAGTCGATTCTGCGACACGTTGAGTTGCTTCAGATTGGTCAACTTTGCTATCGCCGGTGGGATCTCGGTCAACTTATTTCCGCGCAGACTGAGGATAGTCAAGTGCTCAAGGTCAAACAACGCGCCGGGTACGAGTCTCAGGCTGTTCATCGTCAGATAGATCTTGAGCTCCGGCTCCTTCTGCTCGAACGCAACGTCCTTCGTCACCACGGGGATGCAGGAGAAGTTTGATAAAGGGCTCAGTATCTCGTTGCTTATTTCTTCCAGTCCCATTGACCAAAAGTCGATCGTTTCCTCGCCCTGCTCTAAGCAAGCTTGGATTTTCTCGCGTGCGAGAAATTCCGGCTTTAACAGAGGCGGAGCGTGTGGCCGCTGGTCCAGTTGGGGCAGCTTAGACCGCACAGGCACCTCCAGAATTTCCGATTCTATGTCATCAGTACCATCGGACCCGAGATAAACACCACTGTCCAACTGACGGACAAGCTTCCGCTCCTTCTTCGGCATCGGCAAGGTCAGGCAATCGCTGAAGGTCGAATCTGACGATGTAGGCCGTTGCTGAAACCAAGTCCCGACGTAACGCTTCTTCTTCCTCCCTTCCACATAGTTATCCAGGCCAGGATCATCGTCGCTGGAGAAAATAGCTGGATCGCTTGAGTTGTACAGACTGCCGGAGCGCGGATGGCGAGCACGCTTGCGAGGGTTATTGCTGAAGCTCTGAGAATGCTCATCCCACGATACCGCAGGCAGGCGCGGGAGGGACGGCTCTTCAGCCATTACAACGCAATTTGCTAGGCCGTCAGGATGCTACGGTATGAAAATTGGTTGCGCGTGCATGGGACCTAAATCAATTGAGCTACGCTGAATTGACACCAGTCCACGAGGGATGACAATGTGAATGACAATGACTTGAGGTACGGTTAAGAACAGACCCGGCCGGCTGTTGGAGGACGCGCCAGGAACGCGGACGATGCGTTCGATACTCTGTAGTGAGCCAGGGTCCAATATGCAGTTAGTTGCGGCCCCACATCTCCATGGGCCCCGCCCTTCGTGTCGCGTGTCTGAGACTTTTTTTTTATCTTTTTATGGTTGGGCCAACCTGTGTTGAAAGATACAGCACAGTCCCGAGGTTGATCGAGTGTCAACGTTGGGTGGGTATTCGGCAACGGAGCGGCTATTGTATGCATCGCTCATCATTTCCTTTTTTTTTTTGTCGCACGGTTTCGTAAAGCCGAGTTCTCGAATTCTCTGCCGTTTCATTTGCAAGTTGAAGGTTGTCTCGTCCATTCACCAATTCCATTGTCGGTCCGCTTCCATTGCCTCTCTTGTTGGGATGCAATGAGTCGTCTTTTCCTTTCATATCTTCTGTTTGTCTCGAGACTTTTTTTTTTAGATATCTATGCTTTAGTCCCAGTCATCGTCATCGTCATCGTCATCAAATCTTGATTTCCCGGCCGTGCAAGTCTTGATGCTTTTGCCTAGTCCAGCAAGGCGTTCGTCCTCAGCATCCTCGGCGGCTTGCCTCCTCTTAATCACCCGTATGTCCGATTCGGAGACAGCGCCAACCTGGACAAGCAAATCATCAATGTGTCGCATATTCGTTCGAACCCCGCCTAGTGTCATCAATGTGACCTCTTGCCTGACGATGTCCCCCTTGTTGTACACTAGAATCGTTGGACAATTCCTGTCCGGGTAATTTTCGATGGCTTGGTTCGCACGAATTTCACAAAACTTGATATCACTATACTCCTTGGCGGCCTGTCTCCAAAGCTCAGAAAGAACTCGTGATTCTACGTTGGCCCCTGCGCCAGCTGTCAGATTGACGAGTACAGGCCCATTTTGGGATGCGTCTGTGACTTCGCGCTGGTAATCTGGCTTTGAGATTGGGTAGACACTGCCGTAGATTGAACTCTTCTGAAGATTGCTCAGCTCCGCCATGCGCTTTCGTCGATATTGATCCAAGAACTCCTCATCCTCAAGGTCTTCTAATTCGTCGAGCTCGTCCAGATCTTTTCCTTCGAGTCGGTTTTCGTGTGCTAACCTTCGACCTTCAAGTAATGCTTCTTCAATCATGGGACTTGGGCTCGGTGGCTTCTCTGGAATGACGCCATGCTTTCGCAAAATATCGTTCCTAACCTGCGAATGAGAGCTTTGCTACACATACAAGCGAAACCGCGGGGTACGAACCACTCTGTGTCTGCATTTGGATCGTCAATAGGAACAGCAATTCGCTGGTCACCAGGAGCCGCCATATTTGCGGGTCAGGGGCGGTAGAGTAGTTTCGATGACTTGCAACGCAGACTTTGACTAGGACAAAATATGACGATGTGATAAGCACGATGCAACAAGACCGACCTCGCGCGCAGCCTGGTTGAATGACGACGAGCTTCTTTGAAGCACCAGGCTTGCTGGTCGAATGCCCCACACAGGCGTTGGCGTGAGTATATTTGTATATTTGTACTGTGTTTCCTGCTTGAACCAATCGACGGCTCTGAAAACTTTGTCACGTGATGCTGGGCCAGAAAACCCTATCGCGCTAGTCCGCTTCAGACGAAAATATTTGGTTGGAGGCAAACGAGATTCCCCCCTAAGTGCACTGAAACTTTTCCTCGCTTAACACCTCTCACGCAGCTTGCGAGCCTCAAATCTGCCACCAGATTTCGTCAAGTTTCTCGATCTTCGCAAGACACCGACGTCAAGTTCGTCCTCAGTCAATCAGTCAAGATGGTGAGCGACAACTTTCACTCCTTGGGACCACGTTGAACGATGGAATCACGTCCCAGAAGGTCGTGCGAAGCAGACAAGTCAATTGGACACCGCCGACAACGATGCATTATCTACTGGCCAAGTCACCACGACGAAACGCTGTCGGTCGGATGTTCAGGAAACCACTTCGCACACAGGAAATTCGATGAGAAAGAAATCATAGTAACAGTGGCTTATGCAGGTTCTCGCCGTTGATCTTTTGAACCCTACGCCGGCCGCCGAGGCCAAGAAGCACAAGCTCAAGGTACGATATCAGCAAATCATCAACACGCCATCCTGAACCCATGCCACGACGGTTGCAAGCAAGATTTATGTGCACGAAAATTTAGCATGGCCCGGGCTCTAATATCGCATCTCTTCTAGACCTTGGTTCCCGCTCCTCGATCCTTTTTCATGGATGTCAAGTGTCCCGGCTGCTTCACCATCACCACCGTCTTCTCGCACGCCCAGACCGTCGTCATCTGCCAGGGTTGCACCACCGTTCTGTGCCAGCCTACCGGTGGTAAGGCCAGATTAACCGAGGGCTGCTCTTTCCGAAGAAAGTAAATCGCTGTTGTGTGATTTTCTTTTCTTGGGTACGGTACTCATGCTCGACGGTTCCTTCTGATACATATCGAATCTGCAAAATTAAAGTATCTCGACAAGTTGGCGCATGGACGAGCTTATTTCACACCTTGCAGACAAATAATGTCAAAACTTTTTTCTTTGCGGATAGAAGATGGAACCACCCACGAACAGGGGCGTTTGGGGTCTCCGGATATCATGCATGGCACGTCATTCATCTCGTCTTTTTCCTTTTCGGTTACGCGCACCTTGTACCAAAGAGTTGTCTTTGAACCAGGAACAAAAAGCACGCATTGAGGGTGGATAGCTGGAGAAAGGCTTTTCACGAGTAGCTAGGATGGTCTGGATGACCAACTGGATATGAGGACGTGGAACCGCTGGTTTGAGGATCGCTTCATACCCAAGTGCTCTGAATTGGTAGGGGCTAGGCACTGCTTGCGAAAATTCAAATGGTTTCCACGAGCACGGCCGTTCGTTATCTCTTCTGTCTGTCGTGACTATGTCGTGAATGGCTGCGTAGCGTCCTTGTGTGTTTGGCATGGTATTGCTGCTCGTGGTGTGGACTGGCTCACCGCTGAGGGCTGCATCGCATCTGTAAGCTGACGTGGCACCATCTATTTTCTTGCGATATAAAGGATTATCCAGCTCAGAATCCCTCACAACCGTAGTTGGTCTGATGTAGCCGGGGAATCTGCTGTCTTTTCTTTGGACCTGTTGGATGCAGAGCAAGGAGCTTCAATTCCTGCATGCTGTGCTGGGGTTTTACATTGATACTACAATTTACATTATCTAAGGGGTCTTCAGTTTTGCTTTGTCTTTCTATTCATTTGTCAGTGGTGTACTTCTTGCGTTAACTGGTCAAGTAATGCTGCAGGTGACGGTATTGCACCGTGTTTCCACCAAATCTTGTTACTCCCAGGACAATTCCATCGGACACGTTGCCACTCCTCGCCTGCTTTGTTCCGTCCCTAAATCAACGTTTGTTTGAGATGTGGTCCAGTCTGGGCTCTTACTCTTCCTGTATCAAGACTGCATTGCACCGGCGTTTGAACTGGGCACGTGATTTATCAGATCTGCCATGTTAATCATCAACCCCCTCTAACAAAACACTCGACGAGCACGAGGATTCATGTGAAATAACATCACCGTACCACATAAATCCCAGGAACTCACATCACGGGTCATTCCATTTGACTTCGTAAAATAACCCGACAAACCTACGCCAAGAAGTCGCTTACCCTGCAGCCGACCACCCAACCAATCGGCGTCCTTCCTTCCCGCCTCCCCCCCGGTACGTACTCCGTAGTGCTCGAGCACTTAACACGAAAACGGCACGACAAGACGCGTTTCGGTCCCCATGTTCCCCCTTCGACCCCATCGTTGCCAGCTCCCCGAAAAGCGCCCTTTCCTTCGCCTCGTTTTCTGTCTTCTGCTTACTCCCCGCGTAATCTGCAAAATACCAAATCTCCACTCTACCGCTCTTGGTTTTTTTTCTTTCCAATTTTGTCTCGGTGCACCCGGTTACTCATCTCGCTTACATCTACCCTTGTGCTGTGGGAAGAAGCCGGGTCTGCGACAGAAACACAGACTGCATAAAGTGATTCACACGTCAGCGGGTTGAAACAGACAGCCGTCTCCTTGCCTCTCGCATCTCTCCTTTGTTCATGACGGGGGGTTTCATTCAGTTCAAAAACTTGTTTGACGATTTTCCCCCCTTCTTTCTCGAAATCATAGCATCGCGATAGACACGGCCGCTCTCATCGTTTTCTTTCCTCTTGATTTGATCACACTGGCAGCCGGACAACAGGTCCCGACGCCTCTCATTCTCTCTTTTCCCCTTTATAGTCGCGTCAGCACCCTCCCCAATCTCGCTTGGAGTTTTGGACTTTCTTTCTCACAACCATGTCGACTCCACGGACGAAGCGCCAATTCGCAGGCTCCTCCGCCGACCCTGCCCAGCGCCACATCACATCGTTCTTCTCTCCTCGCACAGGCAGCGAGGAGACTGCTTCCGAGGCGCAGGCTCCGAGGCAACCTGTCCTGCCGGCCAGCGTACAGACCAACCTCCTCAGCGTCGGCATGCGGATCCGAAAGTCCGTCCCGGAAGGATACAAGACGTGCGGGCCGAGCGCATTCAAGCTATGGACAGATGGCACGCCGCTGTCGCAGAAACCACACGCGTCGTCCGCAGCACGGGCTTCTTCTAGAGAACTGCTGCCCTTCTGCGGCATCAACAAAGTCGGTGGTCTGGGCCCGCAGCCCGCCTTTGCGAGCGACAGCAACGGCGACGACCAGGTTCCAGAGCTGGATGCCGTCCCCGAACTGACCTTGTCGCAAGAAAGTGTCGACAGCACTGGACCTGGGCCTTCGCGGAAGCGGGTGTACGTCGAGAACGACGCCGATGAGAAGCCTGTTGTGCTTGCTCAGCGGGCCGGGGGGTGGGACGAGGACGTCAGCCCAAGAAGCGTTGCGCCGTCCGAATGGAGGAGTTCTCGTGCCATGGCTGTGCCAAGGACTCGCGTGAAGAAGACTGTGTCTTTCAAAGACATTGACCAGGAGAATATGGCTCTTGAGCCTGGCGGGGACTTCGAGGAAGCTGACTTTCTTGTATTCGGCCACGGTCGCGAGATGGACATGTCATGAGTACTGTCCATGCCTGGAATGACTTGTTATTTTGTGATGCTATTGTATTACTGTCTTGGCCGGTCTTTGAACGTTGAGACCACACCTCTTAACGTTGGGTGTATTTTATTTATTGTAAGCGATGGGTGGTCCCAGGCGTGGCGGGTGAGAGTTTGTGCTATTTTTTCTAGTCCCGAGGGACACAGGTGTTTGGCATTGCGACAAGATCAGCCTCGGAATGGCTATTGATCCCGGGCTACAAGCTCATCCTTTTTCTTCTTCTTTTCTTTTCTTTCCGATTCAATTATGCTATTCTTACATGGCTACGGTGTCTGCCTGCATTACAACAACGCGCTATAGACTTACCTAGGAATATCAAATGGACAGATAGTCAAATATGCCAGCAGAATGTGAGAATGTGTACACTATGCCGCAACATAACATGCCGTCTACGGTTCACAAACCTACAAACGGCGCGCGAAACTCCAACAAGTCGCGTTGTCCGTAAAACTCCCCCACAACCGTCAAAATCATCGTGAGGGTAGCACGCATATTCATGCGCAGCCTCAACCTTGCTTCTTCCTGCAAGGCAGCCTCTGCTTGTTCCTCAGTATCCGGAACCTCGCTCAACCTCGCCAAGAGCGCTCTCCTTGCTGCTTCGAGGTCCTCCTCATCCCTAGCCTCGCCATCTTCGGAGCCCGACTCAAGATCCATGGCTACGTCATCTTCAGCCACGGAACCTTGCTGGGCCTTCCCGTCTTCCACATGGTCTGCATGTCCATTAGTATGGTCCGGAGGATCGATCTGCTGCTGGGAGTCGACATCTGCCACGACTTGTTCGCCTTGCTCCATGTAGTCGTCCGAGATGGCTTCCCCGCCCTTTGAGTCTTCGTCGCAATCTGCAGCCAGTGCTTCCTCATCGCTGCTGCTCGCGTCGATGCCCTCGCTTACACCGAGCTCACTGTCAGCCAACTGCTCTCGGAGGACGGCCATGTCGGCCAGACTTCTGCCAAGAAGCACTGCGCGACGACCGAGATCTCGTATCCACCCCATCTCTGTGTGGTTGAGCTCGCCCCGCTCCGGGAGTCTCGCCAGCAATGCCCAAACCCACTGGCTCGTCCGTTCAGAGAGGGTATGTCCGCGCCGTAAGAAGGAACCTCCAATGAAGACACGTACGATGCGCATGACGGTGTCTTTTGACATCATTGCTAGCTGCAGTGGGTGTGGATCGGTGTTCCGTATTAGACTTGCCCATATCTTGTTGGTATTAGAGTTGCGATCGAAGGGAGCTGCGTATGTGAGTTGGGCGGACGACAATCGCTTGGCTGCATCGGTGGGACGCGTAGAGTGCAACCTTTGACGGAGGCGCGCATATTGTTTCAGTATTGATGAAGAGTGGGCCTTGTGGAGAAGGTCCATCCGAGCATCGTGTTCGGCGTCGCTGTCCAGCTCAAGGTCGTCTTCAAGGGCGTCTGCATCTTCGCCCTGGCCCCAATCTTCGTCAGGCATGGCGACGTAGGCGCCATCGTCGTAGTAGCCTTGCATTACGTCTTTCGTGTAGACCACCGGCGACGCCCCGCAGCCTTCCTCGATCTCGCCCTCGTCACGATCGGCATCGTCTTGCAGCTCCGGAGGAAGCTGGGGACCGATTTGGACTTTCGGAGCGACGAGTAAATGAGGGATCTGGTATGCTTCTTTTCTGCAATGCTCGCATCAGCGTCAACTAGTATACGAGATGATGTGTGCACAGCCTCAGCGGCAAACAAAAAAAAAAACCCCCAAGATCCTTAGAGAGAAACGACTCGAGAGAATTGCCTGCTTGGTGGATGCGACTCACCTCACGGACTGCAGATATGCCATGGCGTCAACATCGTCCTCAAAGTCCGACTCGTCGCCATAAGGGATGGTGGTCGAGTCTTCCAAGTTTGAAAATACATATTTTTGGCCCCAGGTAGGATCTATCGATGAGTTCTGGTGCTGGTGCCGCTGCGTAGCGCCTGTCTGTTTTTTCTTGGCTCGTTTGGGGCCCGGTTCTGATATTTCACCGTCATCCAGCTCTTGAAGCTCTCGTTTGGAGGACATGGCTTTTCGAGGTGTCTGTCGAAAAGGGGGCTATCATGACCGATTTGCAGAGGAGACCTTGAGGATCGGTGCAGGGCATAATAGGCTGGTTTTGTACAAACAGACAGACGTTGGCGCACACATGAGATATCCGTGGACTGGGCGCTGCCGTGTCTGTCATGCATGGTTGTTGACCAAACAAAACCAGGGCCGTTGCCGTTGACCCTGACCCATTTGCAAAATGAAAATGGGCCCGTATCTTATCGGTATCTTATCGGTTTAGTGACCCCCTCGGTTTTTTGACAATCCATCAGACTGCTCAGCTCGTTATTATCAAGCCAATCAACCGACCAACAACCACCACTACCACTACCACCATCACCACCATCACCACCATCACCACCACCATGAGGGCAGGTTGTGCGCGCTGCCCAGACACACGCCTCAGCTCACGGACAAGTGCCTCGTTCCTCGCACGGCGACAACATCGACCAGGTTCAAAATCACAACGTCGCCACCAAAGCTACAGCTGTAATCATTTCGTCCAGTGTGGTTCGTACTATCGTGCTACTGCTCGTCATGCAGTGCAGGAATGTACATCATTGACACTTGGTAGACCGAATTGAACCTGCTACGCCCGCTCCTCCACTCCATCCTGAATCGAAGCCCTTCCGACTTGCAGTAAAGGACAACATTGCAACCGCCGAATTCCCTACACAATGCGCATCCCCAATTCTCCGCTCCCACAAGTCTCCGTATGAAGCCACGATCGTGTCACAGCTGCGGGCGCGCGGCGCTACGGTGGTGGGCAAGACAAACATGGACGAGTTTGGAATGGGATCACACTCGACCAACTCCATGCACGGTCCCGTGCGTAATCAACTGTCTGCGGACGAACCAATCTCAGCAGGTGGGAGTTCTGGAGGCAGCGCAGTTGCTGTGATGCTGGGAGACGCAGATATTGCGCTGGGTACAGACACGGGTGGCTCGATCCGACTGCCGGCGTCTTATACAGGATCCGTGGGTTATCGCCCGAGCTACGGGATGATTTCGCGATACGGAGTATTCCCCTATGCCAACTCATTGGACACGGTCGGCTTTCTGGCAAGGGAGGTTGAACCTATACTTGACCTCTTGGTCGACACCCGCTTGGACGAGGAGCACGACTCGCGTGACCCGACGTCATTATCAGTGGCATCCCGGCGGAGGTGCGCCGCAGCCTGTCCTCCTGCACTGGGCGACATGCCCAGTATGACCATCGGGCTCCCAATCGAGTACAACGTCGCCGAGCTGGATCCTCTGATCCGTAAGGGCTGGGCTGCTGCCGCAACGGCGCTGGAAGAGCTAGGAGCCAAGATCGTCCCGGTGTCCTTGCCATCCACAAGGGAGGCCCTCTGTGGCTACTATCTTCTGGCCTCGGCCGAAGCATCTTCCAACCTCGCAAAATACGACGGAGTTCGATATGGCGTTCGGGGAGAGCACGGTGATGCCCAAGGGCATACACTGTACTCTGAAGCCCGCGGCGCTGGTTTCGGCCCCGAGGTCAAGCGCCGAATCTTACTCGGAACTTACAGTCTGAGCTCCGAAGCAATGGACAACTACTTCGTCCAAGCCCAGAAGGTCCGCCGTCTCATCCGACAGGACTTTGACAAGGTCTTTCGACTGGACAATCCACTCTACGCACCGACGCAATTCGACCTAAGCGACATGGATGCTACGACAGCTCTCCAAGACAAGAAGGGGCCGCTACAGGTGGATTTTTTATTATCGCCTACGACACCCTCCTTTGCACCCAAGCTGAGCGATGTTCTGTCCAATAGCAGCTTGGATGTTTATATGGGCGATGTCTTCACCGTCCCGTCCAGCTTGGCAGGTTTGCCGTCGGTAAGTGTGCCGTCGCGGGTGGCTGGAAGCCCACTGCCCCTGGGGTTGCAGTTGATTGGACAGTATTGGGATGATAAGAGATTGCTGGGCATGGCAACGAGGTTGAAATCCGTCATGGCTGTTCAAACACCGCTATAGAAGGAGACATTTCCGCACATTCAGAGGTCATTATGAGGACATATTTAGAAAAAAGCATCCGTGTATTATCATGATATGCTACAGCATTGGACTTGTGGCGAAATCAAGACGGCTTCCTGATTTGCGTCATGTCAGGATCTCAGCTTCACTCGATTTTTTGTTTCGCGAGTCGGTTCGCGAGTCGGCGGTAGTGATTAGTGCTTGGTGATTGGCGCAGAAGCCGTGTAGGGCCAGCGGCGTCTGGTGATATCATGACTCAGATCCAACCTCGAAGCGCTTGCATCGCATGCCCTTTCGTAGGCCCTTTCGCAGGAACCTTGGGCGTTCCGTGCTCTCGCTCTCGTGGTTTCGGAGCCTTGGCTTCACTGGGTCTTCTGTGCTTTTTCTCTGGCATCCCATGTGGCAGCGTCTAGCCCAAATCTGCCGAGCTGGAGTATGTGTGACAGGTTCTGTAGGTGTCCTTCCACAAAGTGGGTTTGCCTCGGACTTTCATGGCGATCGTGACCTGCTTCGAGTGCCGGCCCTCACGCGATCAATGTCCATGGAGCTATCCCCAACTTCTCCTTCTTCCCCGTCACCATTTTGTTGCTGATCTCCACCGCTGGCAACCTCGCCACCATCCTCATCTAGCAAATCCTCCAAATCTCCCAACGGACTCACTCTCGGTTTCAGCAACTCCAGATCTTCCAAGATTTCCCGCTTGGGCATCTTCCACAGACTCGTCGCGCAAACCCTCTCCTTGTTGAGCAAATCATCCACAAACTCATCCATAAACGCCAAGGATGTCCCGCTTCTCCCCTTCCGCCTCAACTTTCTCCGGTCCTCCAGGAACGGCTCCAGCGTCTCGTACACATCTTTGGCCTGCCTGGTCAACCGGAAGTAGAAGCACGCCAGCGCGCGCAAGTACTTGAAGTGCTCGCCCCCGTAGGAGAGGTACTCTGCCAGGATTTCGTCGCTGGGCCCCAGCTCGAGCAGCTTGAAGGCGAGACAGAGGAAGGGACTTGGTTTCTGGGAATTGCCGTGGGTGCCGCCTATAAAGGTGACGTGTTCGAGGACGCGATCTACGATGTCGGCTTCGTTGAGCGCGAAGCATTGCTCTTTGTAGAAGTAGGATTCGATGATGCGGTCCTTGACGGCCTTTTCCATGATGGTCGCCGGGTTGAGGCCGTTGGGGGCGAGGGCGGCGTTGGAACCGCGCTCATCGAGGAAGCGCCGCGCATCGGCGTGTACGGTGTTGCCTTTGGACATGGTGTGTGAATTTGCTGGCGACGAGGGCAGACTTGGACTCGGTACAACCGTGTTGACGAGCTGGGGAAGCTTGCGCTTCAAGCTTTTGGATGACGGGGTCCGTGAGAGGACAGCGCTGATAAGATAGTTGCTGTGCCAACGACGCGCATGAAGTGACGTACCTCCAGGTTCGAAAGCGAAAAAAGAACCTAAACACCACCCATTGATGAATGATTGAATGACTGGACGACTATTCGACCTCGCCGATTAAAAAAATAAAAATAAAAAAAGTGATTCATTCCATAGAGGAATTTCTTCTCTTTTATTCTGCAATATAAAATATGCGAAAAGCGCTTCTCACCTCTTCCGAAGTATCGGCACTTGCGTCCATCTGCGTCGGTAAGAAACCCCTGCGCGCAACTGATAACGTACCACCAATATTCAGGACCCAATAAGACTTTTCTTGACGATACCATCATTATATTAGTAATTCTATTTACTTTGGCGCTGTTCTTGACTGGCTACTCCCTTCAGCAGCGCACGCTTCACGACCTCCGCGTCGCCATCCGACCCGACTACAGCCGGCCGTCGCCGAAGGCGCATCTCCCAAGCTACTTCAAGAGGCAGACCACGACGCTCGAAGATGGAACAGTGATACTGGGACGAAGCCAAGCGGACGTTGACGAGCAGGAGCGAGTGGCTAAGAAATACGAGCTTCGCGAACCCAAGTCCAGGACCAAGAAGAGCAAGGGCACGGCCAAGGCCCAGGTCGAAGACGTGAGCACAATCAAGCTTGCGGACGAGCAACCCACGGCCCGGGAGGCAGGGGGCACATGGGCGGGAGCAGATGCAGAGGCTCAGGAAGAACCTACCGAAGAGCAACTCCGCATCTTGAGCTCCGTCAAGGCGCACGCCGCTCGGCAGGCTTGGGGCGTTGATCATCCTGACCCGCTGTCGAAGAGTCGTCTTCCAATCACGAAGGCTGAGCGTAGGAAGCTCATCAAGGAAGAGATTCAGAAGCTGGCGCAGGATGACAAGCCGGTGTATTATCAGAGGAGGCTGTGGTGATGGGTGTGCTGGGCCGGGCTGTCATGAATATGACGTGGGTTTCTGTGATGATTAGCCAGGATGTGCTTCGGGGATTGATGCAACCTGGGTGGTTAGGCCTGGCTGCTGGAGAGAGTTGGTCGTATTGAGCGATAATGTTTCCCTCTTTCTGTCAAACCGGGGGGGGGGGGGGGGGGGGTTTTTTGGAAAAA